>LPNX010182559.1:0-129257 GCA_001517045.1 Pseudotsuga menziesii
AGTGCCTACGGACCATTTTGAAAGGAGTCATCATTGCCTCTCTGAATGGTTGTTTCTCACATGCTCGACTTCAGTACCTTATTCGCATCGTTGAGAATCGCGCATGATATATATCCTTTCCATTCTGTGTCGAAGACCCCAGATTTCCCCCCGAATCTAGCCCATTGGTGAGTCACTTCGGAACGCCCAGTTATATGTTCCCGTGGATGTCCGGGCTGTGTTGGCGATTGTATTCGGAAGCCATCCAGTTCCATGCTTCCTCGAGTACCCAGTTCAGTTCCAGATCAGTGTACCATTACGAGTGTGACCCTTCTCACTCTGATCCAGTAGCACATCAGTTCCTTCAGAACCACATTTAGTAGCACTGCTGCCATTCCAGTATATCAGTTTTTTTCAGCTCAGACATGGTCAGCTCAGCAGTATGATCCCAATTTGTGTCCCTTCCAGACCCTCATGATATGCACAGTGATTATCTACTACAGGTCCTCCATTTTGGGCCTCACAGTTATGTATCTTGATACGAGCATGCGAATGCCCGCCTCGTCCATACATTGAGATTTTTTCCTCATCCAGTATTTGAGGACCATTTATGTTGTTATGTTATATTCTGATACGAGCATGGGAATGCCCTCCTCGTCCATATTATCATATGATCCCTCATCCATTATTGAGGTTATGTACTTTTCAGTCCTTGCAGGTGGTTCGAGATCGGTGTCCCGGACTTCAGTTGCTTCCTTCTCTTCTCCACACCCCAACACAAACCAAATATGACTCATGATGTCCATCGGCCATACGATGAGCTCCTGCCCTCGCACATCAAGGGGCAATCTGTTAACACCCAAAAATGGTTAACTACCTCATCTACCCCACTACATGGCTCATTTGTCCATTTGCCTACCATATTTCCCTGAAAATCCCACTAAAAAGCCTCCAAAAGGCCTAAAATGCCTCTAAAAGGCCATAAACCCATCTAAAAAGCCTCCAAAAGGCCAAAAAATCCCTTTTTCCTCCAAAAATGTCCAAAATTCCTCTAAAAATAGAAAAATCCCCAAAAAGGGAAGATAAAATATAAAATAATGAGGAAAAGGAGGAAAAAACCCTAAACAAGCTGCCCTAAACCATATGGTTTCCAAAACCATGGGCCAGCTCTCCACCACTAAAAAACTATAAATAAGTGATGGAGACCCATTATTTAGAATCCACAATCATAAGCATCCTGCCTCTGCCGAAATTATTCTCGAAACCCTAGCTTACCATCAAGCTACTTTCACCATTGAGAACTCTTTTGGCCCATTTCCACCACCGGAAAAGGAGAAGAAGCAGCTTGGAGCTCGAAGCCACCGACATCGGACCAGCGCAACGGACTCCACCAACCTCCTCATTGGAGGTAATATCAATAAAAATCACCATTATACATTTCTTTACTGTTTTTGATTCATGTTACTTACTTTTTACTGCTTTAGCTTAGTTTTTATTTCAGTCTATTTTTGTTTACATCATTGAACTGCTACTAAGGATTTCAGATTCCTTAGTAGGTGCTCATCAGCACAAGCTAGGGTGAAAACCCTAGCTACAATCGGTTCTCTGAATACATGAATGAATCAAATCCAGTCAATTGCATGTTTCTTGGACCTACTCTTTTTTCTGAATTGCCGTCTACATTGCTTAAAATATCAAATCAGGACAATGTGGAACAGAAAAGTTATATCACATGAACAATGGGGTCCTGGGAAAATCTCATCCTAGAAATGCCAAAAGGAAAGCATATGAGCCTACACACCAATATAAAGGGACTCAATGTCATGACAAAAAATTGAGTTGGACTCTCACAAGCAAAGAAAACTCCTGCTTAAATTTCCTTAATCTTCTAGGATAAAAGAAAAGAGAGGGGTCCTTCAGAAAAGTAACTTTACAATGATGCTTCCTTAGAAAGCCAATAGCAATCAACCACACTAAATACCATAAGGATTTGATGTTGTCTGAACCATCCAAGCGTCACGTAGAAGAGGGCCTTTCCACAAAAGCAAGGTAGAAACGAAGTGAGATTTAGCTTGAAATCAGAACACTTTTGTAACCCAACATTTCAAAAACATGTACAATTGCTTTTTCCTTGCCACAAACAACGTCAATTACACTTGCTTTGTGGCGCATATGCTTTACAACTGAATCCTTTTGGAGGAGAATCCACCCCCAAGCTCTATATGTAAGAGAAAAATGTGATTTCCAAATGGATTTACACCTCATCAACCATTGTGCCACATGATCCTTTACCCCCCATCCTATGTTCAAGCAAGGGACTTTGTCAACTATGTGCTAGACCATATCATAAAGATCCTTTGTCACATAGATGTATAAGGGCTTCCCGTTCCTCTTTATCCAATCCCTTTATAATGGACTTTCCTCATGCAATTGCATTTTACAAAACACTCTTCAGGAATCATGTGAAAACGTCCTCTAAACAAATTTATTCAAATGAGTGAGATTTTTTGCTTGGTTAAGAGCATGCATGGGTGCCATTATTTTTGGGTTGTGACTGTGTATCATAGTGACTATGTAAGAAACATCCTAATTGGGTTGTGAATGTACCTTACCTCTTTGACCATGACTTGTTTGCAGCTCACCTCAAACTGAGCTATGGTTGTGTTAAGCCCTAAATGACAGGTCAGCATTGGTGTTAAGTATGCGGAGGTCTTTTGAGGGTGTTTGAATGTGTTTAGGTTTGAGTATCTTCAGTTGATACTCTTCACACTTGATAACTGAGATATCTTTCTTACTATTGTAATTTCATAGCCTTAAATCTAACCTTCTATCTCTCAAGGTATGTTGATTGTTTCTATGGTAACTTGTCAGATATATTCCAAGCTTTGAACATTGGAATCAATTCATTATAATTCTAATGACAAGGGTAGACTGTTCTCTACAATGTAATCTTTCAGGGTTAATAAAATTACATATGGTAATTGGTTATCTCTTGTTTGGATTTTCCATGTGGAAGTGGCAACCACCCCAACGCCACTAGGAGCCTACATTTACACACCTTCATAAATGTGTCCAATCAATACCTACCTTCAACGCTTTTCAATTTCATTTATACAAAATTTAAACTGCCCTTAAATGCTGATTTCTTCTTGGCATGGGCTACCCAGGGTCTGTTATCAGTGCCCAATAATATGCCAACAGCTTTCAGTTAATCCATGCGTAAGTTATAATGCTTTGAGTGTATGAGAATTGCGCTTATCTGCCTTTCATAAAATGCAAAATAAAAATTGAGAATTGTTCCATAGGGAGAATTGGACATAGTGGCACAGATCTACTCTCTATAGGAACCACTCCAGGTGAATCACACATTGTATGGCCTTCCCCTGTCCCGCTGCAGACTCCTTAACCCCTATGGACCACTTTTTTTCCTTTGATGTTTCCTTGATAATCCCTAAAAACACATGAAAAATGCTATACGTGACTTTTAACCCTATAAGCATGTACATACACAGGTTTGACCCATATAACTGCGTACATCGGGATGTGTGCATAGTCCAAATCCTTTTGGAGTTTTCCTTGACATGGATCTGACTCATTTGAATCCTGGCCTTCTATATTCCTTGAGATCGCTCGGATTCGACCTTTGATTACCCCTTTGAAAAGCTATATAAGGAACCCCCTAGTACATTGAAGGCATAAGAGAGAATTGAGAGCAACGAAACTATAGTCCATTGTTGCCGAAACTTATGCTTGAGTTTGCATCCCTTTGTCCCTTGGAGCACTTTTGTGTTCTTCCCAAGCTTGCCTTTTGTTTGTGAGCTTGCTATCGAGAGATGGAGGATTGAAGAGGTGGAGGCCCAAGTGGGGGATTCAGTTTCTCTGGTTCGTAGACGTGCTGTCAGGGGTTGTATCTTGTAATCTCTGATTTATATTAATAGAAATATCTTTTCCTGTCCAATGATGTGTATTTGAATGAATATTTTATCCATGGGATCATGTCAAATTCTTTTACATTATTGATTTTATATGCTAGAATAGATCTAACACCATGATATATAGAATGCTTGCATTGTTTACTTATTGTTGAGGAAGTAACAGATCAATTCAAGCTGAAGATTGGAAAGCTCAACGGGGATCTACTTCAACCGTCCGAAATAAGGTACGAGGTCTGATCCTTTAGTGTTAGACATTTAATTTCTATTGCATATTGGAAAGGATTGATTTATGGAGTCAAGTTGTCTGTTGTGGTACCCCAAGCAATAAAATTTCTCTCCATAACAGAATTGGTGACTCCACTAGGGAGTTCCTAGTAGTTGTCCTTTGGGGGTTGTTTTCTCGGCATTCAATGTATTTGAATTGCTCTTTCTCTCTTGTTTCTGTGTCAGGTATGGGGGCATGTATGCCTGGTAGAGTCTGATTGGTGTGAATTTTGTCTCAGCCTGTTTGTTTGCCTTGATTTTATGCACTTTTTTTTCTTGTACATGGGTTTTTGATTTACAGTCGCGTATACACGCTGTTTCCTCTGTGATTTCCGTGTATACATGTGGGTTTACTATGAATAGTCGCGTATACCCTTGATTTTGGATTTTTGTGGAAGATAATTGGTTGTTGGGTGAATTTTGATATTTGTTGAGTCTCCTTTGGCACTGCCTGAGTCTGTTTTGACCTCTGTTCTTGATCAGAAACATTTTTTTTAGCCTAAATTTTCTTTTTAGGAAAGTTCTTGTCATGGCATTTTCGATTTTTTGTTTGAGATTAGTGCATTAGAGTTATTTTACCTTAGTGCTTTTCTTGAGTGATGTTTGCACGTGCTTGCAGAGTCTAGGGGTCGTAGAATCATCCTTTTACTTTTTGCATCTCTTGTATTTTCAAAAAATCCAAAAACATTTGCTTATCATCATGCATTGCATTTTGCACTTTGCATTGTACTTGCACTAGATAGGTTTTCTTTGGAGTACTCGTTAGGACTTCATATAGGAAAATTTGCATTCATCATTTGAATAAGAATTGTGCATTTCACGTAGTAGCATACCCTGTTTTCATGGACACAATGCATTTGCATTGATTGTTAGGTGTGCATTTTACTTCTTGTTGCATCATAACACCACTAGTTGCACGACCATATCCTATTTTTGAGTATTAAATCCAACTAAAATCAACACTAAATTAAAATTAATTACACTCTTCTCTTTTCTAGGGTGCACCAACAAGATTAGGTTTTAGGATCTTGGAATAGTTCATTGTAAGTCAACTCTCCAAGATCACTAAACAACAACATCTAGGTGTTTGTCCAGGTGAGTGTGTGAAATCCTTGGTATAACCAGTGTTCTCAGGATCCTCCTCTCAAAAGGGAGTTAAGCACAAGGAAGTGTGAGCGGTTATTGATTGGGATGACCCCTAGTCATAACTGAGTAGCACTAGAGATATTTCCAGGATTGTATTCGTATTTGGGGGCTCTTTCAAGAGTTTCAGGCTTTGCTACCCTGCCCATACGATCAATCCCGCCTGCAATTGTCCACCTGAGAATTGAGTATATTGAGGTGACCTTAGTGGCCTTACCTAGGATATCAAGCATGTACTTGTAGAGGTTATTCTGCATGTGTCCCGACCAGGTTGGGGTCGGACAACACAGTCGCTTTACGCGTTGAAGATGAGGGCCACAATAATTGGTTACGTACCTCTGCTTGTTGTGTATGGGAGTCTCAAGCCTCTCCTAGGTGAGACATACCTACTTCATTTGGGAGCTCACTTATCCAGCCCTTGTTTGCTTGCATTTGACTTTAGATTTTATTAGTGATTGCTCTGTGCATGATAGTTGGCCTAGGGTTTATGTAAATAGACAGTCTTTGCTATTTTTTGAGTCATTGTGGATTCGAGGGAGGTTCCATGTCGTTCTCGTCATTTAGCAGGACTTCCGCCTTCTACTTCTCCTCCTCCTTTGGGAGAGAGACCTAGACAGTCTAGGCGGACTATGTCACACATTGATTCACACATCATGGGGGATTCTTTAGAAGGTATTCCTGAACCACCTCCTCCCATTTGTGTAAATGATGGGGAATTTACACCTACTTATGATCCTTCACTCGACTTAGCTGAGTCAGGTCCTGTGATTTCTGAGATAGGAGCCATACATGATAGACCTACTCACTCTAGGGCTGATTCCCCATTTACGCGTTACCGGTATGGCATGCCAAAGGATGCCGAGACTCACTTTGAACCCGCCACTACTAGCTATGGTAGTTATGGTACGGCTGGTTTTCCTATGCATGATTTGACATTTCATGTTGAATCCGACTTCGAGCCTAGCACTATGCCTAGGGGCACTCTCATTCCCTACCATGCGGAGAGGTTTGGGAGCACTAGTCACATTGCACCTTCCGTCCCAGTGGTGGAAGCTCCATCCTATATCCCTCCTAGGTCTAGGGTCAACGATCTGATTAGGATACCATATCCGAGAAGGGTGACGATAGGAAGTAATACATATCTTATTACTCAGATTCCTTCATCCTTGACCCCTAGTTCTTCAAATGTACATCCTCCACCTTATTCACGTGGTCCTTTGAGTCAGGTCCGTACTGCGGTTACTAGACTGGTTGTGTCTCAATTCCACATGCCGCCCGCTACGTCGAGAGATTATGTTCATGCTTCTAGAGGTCATCTTGCTACTTCCGAGGCATATATCCCTACTTCCGAAGCGTATCTTCCTACCTACGGAGTGTCTCATGGGGCATTGCATGCGATGACCTATGGACCTTATCATGGGATGTAGTATGGATAGGTTTCCTCACCTTATGGAGGCATGTATAAACAACCTGCTTACTCTCCTAATTACGGCTTAGTCAAGGTCCACCATACTATGGTACTTCCACGCCACCCTATACGGGTCAGACTGGAGGAGGACACTATGGCTAAGGCCATGGTGGTAATCAACCCTATATGAACCAGGGAGCGATCCATCGACCTCATCATCCAAGGCTCCCTTTCCTCACGACGCTTAATCTTCCTGACTTATCGAGACTTACGAACGATCCTGTGGCTCATGACCCGGCTTGGCCGACTATCCCTACCAATCTTCCTTCGGACATACCTAAGTTCGAAGGCAAACCAAGAGAGGATCCTAGTGAACACGTTACTACGTTTCACCTATGGTGCTCTTCGAATTCATTACATCAGGACTTAGTCCATTTGAAACTATTTCAACGCACCCTCACAGGGCTTGCTATGAAATGGTATATAGAGTTACCTAGGGGCACTTTTACTTTGTTTGACGACCTTGCAATGACTTTTCTTAATCACTTCCAGCTACCAGTGCGCTATGACGTTGGTACTGAACTCTTTTCGACATTTTGGCAAGATAAAGCCACCCATATTTCTAATCATATTAAGGAGTGGTGTAGATGGAAGAGATTAATTAAAGCCTTTATACCGCTGGAGTTCCTTCTTGAGTGGTTCCTCAAGTCATTATTGCCGTATATCGTGAAGGATGTTTCCACATCCGGAGTGCAGAATGAGGAACAAGCGATCTTTAGGGCGCAGGAACTGGAGTTGATCTATGCTCAGTTTGGTTTGTTGTATGAGATTATTCCCAATGCTCCTCATTCTAGTTTCAATCCCAAATTCAAACCTGGACCACATGCCGATGGCATTGTGGGTTGTGCAAGTGCGAAACCTGCGGATTCGGTTGCAAAACAAGCTAGTAAATTGTCAATCAACCAATCTGCTTCGGGACAAGCTACAGATTTGTCTCAACCCACCCAAACGGTGAATGTACTTTATGTGCAATCGTTGGACCAGAAGGGTAACCAGCAGCCTGGACAGAATAGAAGAAAGGGTAAAAATAATAATCAAAAGGGTGGGAATAAGAATGAGAATGCTAACAATAATGACAAGAATGGTAAAAATGCTGGGGGGGACAAGCAAGCTAAACGTAAGGTTAAGTTCCCTTGCAAGTTATGTAAGGATGATCACCTCACTTACTTGTGCCCTCAGATTGATGAAGCTTCGAGATTCTTAGCACAAGGCCGAGCTGTGCTAACGAACCCTTTACCGCATAACCAGAATATGAACTCGAAGTCCCATGACCAGTCTAGTGATGATGATCCACCAGAGGGTAGTGGTTGTGGGTGCATTAACATGGTCTGTGCTGCCAAGGTTGTGACTCGTGATAAAGATTATAGTTCACCACAACCCAGCCCAGGCAAAGAGCCTGATCCACTAGGAACTCCTTTGCGCATTGAGAAACCTGCAGATAAACCTGAGGCTGCACCTCGCATTCCTAAGGGAGTCCTTAAGCGTTTGGGGCATAATCCAAATGCTCGAGCCACCTAGAATTATTCAGTTGTCGAGGATTTGGGCCACACTCCTTGTGCGATGTCTGGCCACACTCCTTGTGCGATGTCTGCATTGGAAGTGCTTCAAACTTGTCCTTCGCAAAGGAAGGCGTTGCTTTCTGCTATTGGTGTGAATGGTGATGATTCTTCCTCGGTGATCAAATTTGAAACCGCAGGAGATCAGCCTCACTTTCCCTACTATGTGTCTCTTTTGGTGCACATAGAATGTCTTGGTATGACCATCAAACATACTGTGATTAACAAGGGCACTGTTGCTTCTATGATGTCTTTGGCCTGTTGGAAGGGTCTCGGTTCTCCTGAGCTGTCTAAATCAGTGACTATGTTAACTGCTTTATATGGGAGATCTTTTAGGCCGCATGGCATCCTTCCTTCCCTTAAAGTCCGTTTGGGGGGGAAGACCATTGCGATAGAGGTTGAGGTGGTTGATGCGCCCCTTGAATATAATCTCCTGCTGGGTAGGAACTGGATGTATAGTATGCAAGTCGTTGCTTCTTCCTTGTTTCACGTTGTATGCTTTCCACATAACAGGAAGATTGTAACAATTGATCAAATGACATTCAAGAATCCGTCTGTTACTGCATCTTTGGGAGCTTAGATCCCGATCATTGAACACTCTCAGCCGGCAACTAGGAGTGTGGGTGTAGGCATCTATCCATCCCTCATGGGAAGATTTAGTTGTCCTGCACCGATCCTCATGATAGGATCTTGTTCCAATGAGGCTTTGACATCTACGACCTCGGTGTCTTTTCGCACAACCCATATGGAAGACCCTTGGATTCTTCCTACACCGAGTACTTCGAGTGAGCCTGTTGAGACGAGCGTGCCGTTACCTACAACCATGATAGATTATCAAGCTAATATCAAGAGTGTTGCAGAGCCTTGTTCTTCCTCTTTGCGGACGGAGGAGGAAGACCCCTATGTGCTACCAGCATGGGCAGTACAGTCTTCTCATGCCCACGACTACCTTGATATGGTTTTCCCTTCAGATGAAGTGATTATCGAGGATATGTCAAGAGTTGAGCAACCATGGGAGGAACTTCATCATAGATCATACTTTCTTCCAGAGCTCAACCATTTGGAGCATGAGGATTATAGGGAGATTCTTAGTTAGAAAGTTGGTAGTCCTATGGTTCCATTAAGCTCTCCTGGTCTGATGGCTGATGGAAACATGGAGAACATATCGTCAATGATTCCTATCAAAATTTTGTTGGTTTTATTTCTGGGTAGACCCAGGTTTACTTTACTATACCAACAAAACCCCTAGCTCACTGGCCCTTTCGGTGACAGACCGCAGAGCAGCCTGAAGGCTCACCCGAAGTGATCTTGGACGGGTCGGTTGAAGACTCAGGTGTCTTCAATTGAGTTCTGTAGCATCCTATTGGTTCACAACTCTTCTTCTCCAGTGGGATCTCTCTATAAAAGTGATCCCTCCTTCTAGCTGGCGCTGGTAGGAAGCGGACTCTTATCGCATCGTAGCTTCTATGGCGATGCACAACTTACTCTTCCACTCAGCTTGTTCCCTGCGATATCTCACACCACAGCTCCCCTGATGATGCGATATCACCTTTATATTATGTAATATATCCTATAATGAGGTTCAATATGCGTAACAGCTCTCAAGGTCCTGCGACCTCCTTCCTGGGTCTTCTAACTCTGTTGACCTTCACAAGAGTGTTAAACCACGTCACTTAGACCTCTACAGTTTAACATGCTAACATCAACTACACTGAACTCACGGAACTCATATATCGGAGTCACTTAACACTGTAACTGTCAAACTGTTATGAACTAAGCACCGATAAACTCATATACAGGCTACTTGATACCTTCAACTTGTGTTTAACCCTATATGTGCTATAAACTGAAGCATAACATACATACATCCATCAACTGATAAGCAACATTCAGGTAACAGATAACAGATAACAGATAACAGATAACACATAAGTAAAGCACAAACACATGAAATAGTCGCACAACACACGGATTTTACGTGGTTCACCTCCAGGGGGGAAGCTACGTCCACGGGAGCTAGTTTTTATATTATATCTTGAGAGAGTAAAAACAGTTTCATTGCAACCTGATATGCAGCCTTGAGATCTTCTGGGAAACTCCGTGCACACAACCGGGAGCCCTTCTCTCTTAGATCTCTTCTCTTATATTGCCTTCTCTTACAATATACTCTTCCTCTCTCTCTCTCCTTCTCTCAATCCCTGTGGATTGTTACATACATGCTCAAGCAGCCAGCTACTGGTTACAGTAAGATAACACAGATGGATTAACAGGACCAGAGCTCGACTCTTACAATAATGAGACTCTAGAGAAACTTGGATAGCTAAATGACTCAGCGGCTACCCCACGTCTGACTATCTAAGCAGCCACCCAATTGTCTAACCTTTTACATTACAAAATACATGCTTATATAGGCAGCCTGAAGGTCTCGCCATTAAAAAACTATGGGCCTTTCCCAATAGTAACCCAAAAACCCTAATTGTGACAGTCGACACATCTGTACTATGGGCTAACGCTTACCGTCACACCACAACTTTCTGCAGTCTTCCACGCTTCCCGATGTTGATCGTGGGTATGGGCCCCGCTTCCTTGGTTTCTCCCCTTCGGTCCTTCATCTTCAATACCTCGTCCCGTTGCTCCTTTTCCTTTATGAGGGTAGCTGAGCCCTCCTGTCTTCATCGCTGCCTTGAATGCAGTGGTTGAGCTCTCTCTTCTCAGCCGCTCAGGTACTATTTTCTTTGACTTCCCTGTACCGATGTAGCAGATTTTCCTGTAGCTGTAGGACCCTGATCCAATAGTCCCCTAACACTTACTTGTGGCTCATCCCTGAGCCACTAACAACTGGCTTCTCCTGCTGTAGCTTCTCCTTGGCTTCCTGCGAAGTCCTTGTGAATCTCTCTCGAAGTCCTGCGACTTCGTTGTTCATAGCTTCGACACACTCTTGTGCCGTTTCAAGCATATCTTGACTAATGCTGGAATCTTCTGTATCATAAATTTCATAGGTCTCTCTTACCTTTCCTTCCCTTATTGTCATGCTCTCAGTCTCATTGCTTGCAAGACCTGCCATCCATTTTTTTTTTCTCTACCATAAGGATTCAAATCCCTGGTATCACGAGAACTCCTCTCTAGCTGGGTTAGAATTTGGATCCTAAAGAAAATATAAATATATATCTTCCATCCTTCTTAAACATTTTACTCGGTCTGGATCCTTTCATATGAAAACTATACAAACCATGAATTCTATTCTGAGAACAAGCCTTTGTCTGCATTCTAAAGTTCTGCTTGTTGGTTTGTTTTCCCCTTTCACTTTTCTCCTTAACAAATCACTCCAGGTTTTCATGCTACCTATGATCTTCATATTTTCATTTCTTTGCCTCTACAATCTCTTGTTCTTCTCTTAGGTGATGAGATAGATCAGCTTCCTTCTCCTGTTGCCTTCTTTTTCTCATTTTTACTTTCTTCCTAGCTGTAGATTTCTTCTCATCATTCTTCTGCTCTGTTTTCTTATCTTTAGTGATCTTCTCATCTTTATGCTTCTCTGCAGCAAAGAATTTGATGACATCTTCTACGTCCTGTGCTTGAATCCTCATCCTTAGCGTCTATCTGACCTGTGATGTACCTAATTTCATAACCTTGGGCGGCGTCGTCATAGCGGACGCAAGGCCACCACGCTGGAATCTTTGCACAATGTCCTCTAAAGGCTCCGTCTCAGATAGAAACCACTCGGTGCAATACTATGGACTGGCAATGGTTGTGAAATTGGGGAAAACTAGCACTCTTTAACTGAAGTATCTCTGCACAGGACAACTCTCCAAATTTCTCTGTAACTCTCAGAAATCGCAAAAGTAATCCTTCTGTATGAATGATCTCTGAATTTAGAACGAAAGCGATAATCTATGAAGCAACGGTCATCTAGGCTAGAACCATCGGTGGTATTAATTGCATGGACAAGACAATACCCATCGTTTTGATCCTCATTAATTGCTGAAATACAATCAAATTTCCCTCGAAACTTATGTATAGGTGCTGGTCTCAACCAAGATTTAGCAAATATGGAAAAATCATTATACTATTGCCAAATCTAGGGTGACGTATACCGGTCATTTATGGATTAACTGCTTGTCAGAAGGCGAAGTGACTGGCCCTCTGTCTCTTTTCAAACTTGTCTATGTGGCACGGGGAGCATCGCATTGCTGCGATGTCACACCGCATCGTTCTGAACCGACATGCTGGCATAAAAATCCGCAACGTTCAAAACTTGCGCAACATAACTTTTTTTTTTCTACTCTCACCTCTGCAAGAATCCTATGACTTGCGCAAAATAAACTTTCCTCATGCGATTCCTTATACTTAGAATAATTAGAACTCTTTACCTGGCAGTGTAGACTAATTACCGGTGCGATGCCTCCTTTCAACTACACTGGGCATCTGCACACCCAAATTTGTCTGGGTTAGGGCGGAGAGGTGGAGTGGTTGTCACTATAGACCTTAAGCCTACTGCCATTAATTAACGTAGGAAGAAGCTCCCCGTTCAGTTTGATGAGCTGAACGGAACCTCCTTCTGTAACATACTGAATTTGATATGGCCCCAACCAATGTGTCTTGAACTTCCCTGGAAACTTAACAAACTTACTGTCATATAGAAGCACTAGGTCTCCTATCTGAAAACTCTTGCTCTTGATGTGCCTGTCATGCCAAGCTTTTTCTCGTGCCTTCTGTACTTTCTGATGGAATCCTACAATGAATCTGTCTTCCTCTAAGGCAAGCAGCTGTGCTAGCCTTTCATTCATGGTGTCTATATCAGCTATCTCGGTAATTTGAGCAACTCTTAAACTGGGAATAATATATTCCATAGGCATAACAGCCTCTTGTCCATACACCAAGCTGAAAGGTGTGTGTCATGTAAGTTTCTTGCATGTAGTCCTATAAGCCCATAATACAACATTAACCCTGAGGTCCCAATCATTTCTTTGGCTGTCACAGATCTTAGTAAGAGAATTTTCTAGAATCTTCTTAAAGGCCTCCACCGTACCATTAGCTTGAGGATGGTAGGGAGTGCTCTTATGGTGCTGGATCTGAAATTCCTCTATCAAGGCCTCAATAGTGCGATTCAAAAAATGTGTGCATTGATCACTCATCAAAATTACTGGACATCCAAATCTAGTTATGATGTTCTAAAAAATGAACTGTCCAGCTGTAGCAACATCACAATTCCTTACTACTTTAGCCTCTGCCCACCTGGTGAGGTATTTCGTTCCTGTGATGATGTATCTCACACAAGTTCATTTCCCTGGTGGGTTGATATGACCCACGGAATCTATAGCCCACTTGTCAAATGCCCGCAGCGTAATATGTGGTCGCAGTGGCATTTCATCTCTCCACGAAGGTTTTCCTACCCTCTGGCAGATATCACAACATCTGCAAAAATCCTTAGTGTCTTTATGCAAAGTAGGCCACCATAACCCTGCAGTCAAGATTTTCTGAGCAGTTGGCTTTCCTACAAAATGACCTCCTGCGGTACCTGAGTGTGCTTCTCTGATAATGGTCTCTTTCTTGTGCGGCATCACGCATCTGTGCAAGACTTCATCTGGACCTAACTTATATAGATGTCCTGCGATCAAAGTTAAGTCTGCTACTTTCACAACTAACTGTTTCTTTTGCTGCTTAGTAAAGTCAACTGGTGCCCACCTTGTAGTGAGAAAGTGAATAATATCCTCATAGTACTCATCTGCGATCTGGATAGAAAATAATTGTGCATCTGGCAGATTATCCTCTAAATTACTTGGTTCTTCTCCTGAATCTATTTGCGATAGATGATCAGGTCCGTCATTTAATCTTCCTAGTTTTACAATGATTTAAAAATCATACTCCTGAAATAAGAGTAACCATCTGTAGATCCTTCCTCCTAATACTGGTTTATTTACCAAATACTTTAAAGCAGAATGGTCAGTAAACATCTTGAATGGGGCACCCAACAGGTAGTGCCTGAACTTTTGTAGAGCATACACCATAGCTAATCCTTCTCGTTCTATAGTGGCGTAGTTCTTTTCTGCTGTAGATAGCTTTCTGTCGGAGTACGCGATAGGGTGATCAATACCTCCTTCTCCTTGCTGTGTTAAGACAATGCCCAGTGTGATGCTAGATGCATCCACATGGACATGAAATGGCTTGTTCCAATCTGGGAATACTAAGATGGGTGTTGTAACCATATTCTCTTAAAGTGTGTTTAAACTTTGTTGGAATTCCTCATTCCATAGGAATTTCACGTCTTTCTTTAACAGCTTTTCCATAGGTGCTGTGATCTTTGCATAACCTTTGATGAATTTTCTATAGTACCCGGTATGACCGAGCATTGTTCTCAATTGCTTGACTGAATTGAGTGCTGGGAGATGTACAATGATGGAAATCTTTGCAGGATCTACCATCAAGCCTTGTCTACAAACAATATGACCCAACAAAATACCAAATGGTGCACAAAATATACATTTCTTCAAGTTAAGAGAAATTTGATATTGCCTACATTTCTCTAACATGAGCCTTAAATCTCCTATATTCTTATCGATTAATCCAAATATAGTCCAATCATCAAAATAGACTTCTAAGAATTTATGGATGTATTCCTTGAATACAGCAGCTACTACTCTAGAAAAGATAGCTGGTGCATTTTTAAGAACAAAGGGCATTACCATATACTGGAATGAGCCCCATTCTGTCACAAATGTGGTCTTATGTCGATCCTCTGGATGGATTCTGATCTGGTGATAGCCTGAAAAGCCATCAGTGAAGGAGTAGACCTCCTGTCCTCCCACATTGTCTAAAACTTCATCAGTAAAGGGTGTCGAAAATGGGTCATGAAGTGATGCATCGTTGAGTTTGCACAAATCGACAGAAATCCTGATGTCTCCTTTAGTTTTATTTTCCTACACAACCATGGGACTAACCCATTCACTTTCTTATACTGACTCAATGATGCCTGCTGCTAGCATATTATCGATCTCATCCTTAACTTTTTCTTTATAACGATGATTCAATATGTATGGACGCTGCTTAACTGGCATAGCATCCTCTTTCAATGGTATGCGCATGACTCCCAAATCTCCTACTATTCCCTTCATCTCTATGAACTTAGTGGGAAATAGGTCCTGATAGTCATGTAAGAGATCTGCGATGTGTCCTACTGTTTCATCATCCAAATAGTCTCCAATAGAGGCAAACTTTGGTTCTGTTTCTGTGCCAATATTGATATTTTTAATCTTGATAGGGTCTGTGATAGCTGGAATCTTGAGTTTGGTCCATAAACATCGCGAGTCCCTTCTGACTCTGGAATGTTGATACTGAAAGGATTCTCATCCTCATCTCCTGACTCTGCTGCAAAGTTGTAACACTCAAGCACATCTTCTAACTAGATAGCCCAATCAAACTGAATAGACACTGATTGGGTGCAGTCATCAAATATCTTGGTTTTTATAACACCTAGGGCCTGATCAATGCTTGGATACTCAGATTCAAAAGTGAAAGTGAGTAGAAATCTATCTATCATAAGTGGCCATGTGATATTTCCTCTGCGTAACTCTATCTCAGTGTACCAGTTCCTTGGTACTATGTCTAAAGTGTGAATGAATAAGTGAACCCATTCATCCTCTGGAATTTTCGACCAACTCTGTTCACAAATCTGAATATGTGACCCGGGGTGACTTTCTCCTGTGTATTTATGTTGTAAGGGCTCCTTATCATTAGAGAACCTAATCACCATTAGTCTCTTAAAATCATCCCATGATGTGATATGTTATTTATGTGCATGCCACCATCTTGCAGGTGTGGCTTTTACTGCAAGGTCAATAGTTGTCATCCTCTGCTCCTGAGGAATTTCCTGCTCAAACTGCTGTAAAAAGTCATTGACATCCACTAAGCCATGAAACGACGGAATATCAATAATCTCTATGCCAATCCATCATAGTGACTTAGTCATAAATGCACATCTATGAGCTGAGACTTCGTAAAGTCTGTTCTGCCAGTTCTCTAGATCAACATCCAAGTTTGATGCGCATGAGCTGTCGCATCGCCAACTAATGTTTCCTTCTGTGGTTGGATTGATGTAATCACTCTGATTAGCTGTCATCTGATAGAGGCTCTCCATGTTACGTGCCTCCTCCTTTTCTCGGATAGGTTCAATATAGCGAGGACCCTGAAAAAGGATCCAACGGTGCGATGACCTGGATCTGTGTATCCTCAAAGGTCATTTGTCTTTTCTTTAAGTCGATAACAGCCATGTTATCGATTTCCCAATAAATACCTAGTAAAGCTGGATATGGTCTACTGTCGCCAATGATTTCTATAACTTCAAAGTCAACAAAGTTGCGAACTCCGTCAATATCAACTGGCACCTGCGGTAATCGACCCAGTGGTGATACCCTCTGCTGATTGGATAAGCACAGATGGATAGGCGATCTGGCTAACTTAGGGCTACCCATCCGTTCCCATGTCTTCTTAGTCAGAACATTTACCTTTGATCCTAAATCTAGGATTACCTCATCCATTTCAAATTATCCAACTTGTGCTATGAGTCTCATCTCTCTTCCTGTTCTTGTATGTCCCATAATATTATGAACAGTACGTTGCAAACTGCTCACAGAAGAACATGGCTGACACTGATCTATGATGTGCTGAAGCTCTCCAATAGCTTTCTCATTTCTAATGAGTTTCAAGCAACTCCGTAGGAAGGATTGTACACTTCCTGTTGACTCATCCTCTTCGCACCTTCTTGATGTGGTAGCCTGGGATATCTGCACAAGACTAACGCCACAAGGTTCTTGCTATGGTATGCCCTTGCACGGCAGTACCTACGATCCTAATGGTGTAGGGTTAGCAAATAAAGTTTGATCTTTCTAAAACGTTTCTTTGTTTTTTTGCAGGTTGATTGGTGTTGATTTATTAGTTGCTTTGTGCACCCACTCCAAACCTATGTTCTTTGCGTCATCCTGCGATGTTCTACTAGTAGAAGCACCACTGCGAGTCACAATATTGACTCTTGGTTTTGGCTCTTTCTGCTCAGCATCAATAAGCTGGATGTTCTGGTGTACTGCTGGCTTAGGTTCCCTAATCTTGGCTATCAATATCGCACACTCTTCTATAATATGCTCATAGGACTTGCAATACTTACATGTCGTACTAGGGTTCTGACAGTCCCTAGCATAATGTCCTACAATTCCACAATTGTAACAAGTAATAGGTCAAAGGCCACGACCAAAGCCTTCTCCATGGCCAAAGCCTCCTCCATGGCCTCGTCCTCTGAATCCTCCTCCACGACCAACATGAGCCTCTTCATGCCGTGGTCCTGCTGCTGGACCTGGTGTTTCCGAATGGACTCTGTATACGTCATGTTTTCTTTCTATCATAAGATCATAAGCTCGGCAATTATGTTCATCATGACCTACTGACTTGCAGAAGTTACAATATAAGTTCTTAGGGGTTTGTACATACTTCTGAAGTAAAGGGCATTCCGGTGGTTGATGTCCTCTTGTTCTACAGAGTTCGCACCACGGCGCTTGATTCTGTAATAAGGGGTTAGGAACCCTACTTGATAAATATTCTACAAATACTGGACAATTATCCTTAGTATGGCCCTGTCCTTTACACTTTATGCACCATAGTTCTTATGCAATATCTTTTCCTTTCTTAATCTCATGCATCTGTAACGTGAGATTGGCTAACTGGTTCTGTAGGTTTGTCATTCCTGTACTGGTCTCAGCTAGAGGCGAAGCCTCTAGTTTCATTGCCATCTCCAATGCTTCATCCTGCATACAGAGTCTTTGTTGCATTAATGGAAGTATAATGTACGGGAGCAGTGCTGCGATGAACCATTCCTTATGTTGCTTCAGCACAAACTCAAAGCTGACTTGGTCTATAAGGGCTTTGAATTTTTTATCAAAGTCCCATACTATCTCTGTAGGTAGCTGTTTAATGCCTTTAAGGTCTGTGATACACTGTGACTCAAACTTAGGTTTCTTAAATTATTTAATCATTATGGTCTTGACCTGTGCAAGCGTTCTGGTTGGCGCTGTTGTATACTTCATATACCATGTTAAAGCTCTGTCTCTAAGTGTAGTGACCAACTGGACAAGTTTAATATTATCATCTTGGATCCCTTTAATGGTCCATACGGCTTCACATAGGAACCAATGTTGTTCTGAGTCTTCTGCCCCTATACCCTTGAAGGTAGGTAACTTCATGTCATCCCCCATTCTGTTTCTACGTGGTGGATGCTGATTTTTTGTATTACTACCACTCAGCGGTGTAGGTGTAGGTGATGTAGTGGTAGTATGTACTGTATGTGAACTACTAGATGTAGTTCCTACGGGATTACTCTGAGTCCCGGTTGTTTTCTGTGGGGTATAAGGGTGGTAAGGAATACCTCCTACTAGTATCTCTGTATTACTGTGACTCTATTCTCTAGTGTTGTCTGAACTGTTTTCAAAGAGAGAAGATATGAAATCTAATTTATATTTCTTACCACTACGTGTACATCCAATTTCATCAAAATCACTCTCAAACTCTTATGACATTACACTGACTTAGCTTATTCATCTAAGAATAAATCCATTACTCTTTTTTCATGTAATAACATCTTAATGGACAAGTTTAATGAGCCTAGGTACTTACCGCGATATCCTTTGAAGAAGTACCTCTCTGCTTTGCTGAAGCTCTTTCTTTGATCGACTACGAACTCTGTAATGAATCCTTCCAGCAAACTCTCAATCCAGAAGTCTATTTCCCACGAAATGGGATTATCTATACTCTTCACGGTTTGAATCATCTCCAGTGTCCAAACAATGTTCCTATTCTTCTTGAATATGTTCCTATCAGTCAACTTTGATAACCAGTCATACAACTCATTTGCATAGGTTGAAAAAAAATATCTCATGCAAGTCTGTGAAGATATGTTTTTGTAACCAGTCCTCTGTACTCAGTCTAGGACTCTTGTTTTCTGTCGCAGCGAATTCTTTTTCCTTAGACCCAACCCACTGGTTGAGTTATTCTTTAGTAGGATGCCAACAGAACATTAGCTCGTCAATGTTTTCAAAGTTGACAATGGAACCATTTGTTGGTTTTCTAATTGGGAAGACCCGGGTTTACTTTATTGTACCAACAAAACCCCTAGCTCACTGGCCCTTTCAGCGACAGACCGCAAAGCAGCCTGAAGTCTCACCTGAAGTGATCTTGGGTGGGTCAGCTGAAGACTCACGTGTCTTCAACCGAGTTCTGTAGCATCCTATTGGTTCGTGACTCTTCTTCGCCAGCAGGATCTCTCTACGAAAGCGATCCCTCCTTCTAGCTAGCGCTGGTAGGAAATGGACTCTTATCGCATCGCAACTTCTATGGCGATGCGCAACTTACTCTTTCGCTCAGCTCCTTCCCTGCGATATCTCACACCACAGCTCCCTTGATGATGTGATATCTCCTTTCTATTCTGTAATATATCCTATAATGAGGCTCAATATGCGTAACATCTCTCAAGGTCCTGTGACCTCCTTCCTGGGTCTACTAACTCTGTTGACCTTCACAAGAGTGTTAAACCACGTCACTTAGAACTCTATAGTTTAACACGCTAACATCAACTAGGATGAACTCATGGAACTCATATACCGGAGTCACTTAACACTGTAACTATGAAAATGTTATGAAATAAGCACCGATAAAATCATATACAGGCTACTTGATACCTTCAACTTGCATTTAACCCTCTATGTGCTATAAACTGAAGCATGACATACATACGTCCATCAATTGATAAGCAACATTCAGGTAACATATAACAGATAACACATAAGTAAAGCACAAAAACATGAAATAATCGCACAACACATGGATTTTGCGTGGTTCACCTCTAGGGGGGAAGCTACGTCCACGGGAACTGGTTTTTATATTATATCTTGAGAGAGTAAACACAATTCCACTGCAACCTGATATGTAGCCTTGAGATCTGTTGGGAAACTCTGCGCACACAACTAGGATCCCTTCTCTCTTAGATCTCTTCTCTTATATTTCCTTCTCTTACAATATACTCTTCCTCTCTCTCTCTCCTTCTCTCAATCCCTGCAGATTGTTTAATCCCTGTGGATTGTTACATACATGCTCAAGGAGACAGCTATTGGTTACAGTAAGATAATACAGATGGATTAACAGGACCAGAGCTCGACTCTTACAATACTGAGACTCTAGAGACACTTCGCTAGCTAAATGACTCAGTGGCTACCCCACGTCTGACTGTCTAAGCAACTACCCAATTGTCTAACCTTTTACATTACAAAATAAATGCTTATATAGGTGGCCCAAAGGTCTCGCCATTACAAAACTGTGGGCCTTTCCCAACAGTAACCCAAAAACCCTAAATGTGGCAGTCGGCGCATATGTACTGTGGGCTGCCGCTTACCGTCACACCACAAATTTTTGCAGCCTTCCATGCTTCTCGGCGTTGATCGTGGGTATGGGCACTGCTTCCTCAATTTCTCCCCTTCTATCCTTCATCTTCAATACCTTGGCCCATTTCTCCTTTTCCTTTATGAGGGTAGTTGATCCCTCCTGTCTTCACCGCTGCCTTGAATGCAGTGGTTGAGCTCTCTCTTCTCGGCCGCTCAGGTACTATCTTCTTTGACTTCCCTGTCCCGATGTAGCAGCTTTTCCTGTAGCTGTGGGACCCTGCTCCAACACATTTCTCATAATCTTGGCACAATAGAGAATGTCTATATTGGGGCGGATTATTCCCATGCTGAGATTCTAGAATATACCGAGCTATTCAAGGAATTCCGTGATATTTTTGCTTGGTCTTATGACGAGATGCCAGGTATTGACCCTCGAATTGTCGAACATGAGATTAAGAATTACCCCAATGCTAATCTTGTTTGACAATGTTTACGCGCTGTGAATCCTAGGAAAGAACCCACCATTAAGGCAGAGATAGAGAAGTTGTTGAAAGCCGGTTTCATCTATCCCGTTCCCTTGACAGAGTGGGTTTCAAACCCCGTTCTGGTAGACAAGAAGGAGGGAACGATCCGCATATGCACTGATTTCTATGATTTGAATCGTGCTTGTCCTAAGGATAACTTCCCCACACCATTTATTGATCAGATTTTGGATGAGTGTGCGGGTAGCGAGGTGTTCTCCTTCATGGATGACTTTTCTGGGTATAATTAGATACAGATTAAACCTGAGGACCAACACAAGATTGCATTTATTTGTCCTTAGGGAACGTTTGCATATCGAAAAATTCCTTTCGGCCTTAAAAACGTCAGAGCTACATTTCAGCGGGCGATGACCTTGATCTTCCACGATCTCAAGTCTATTATTGAAGTATTTTTGGATGACCTCGCTGCTATTTCTTGTATGAGAATGCGTCATCCCTATCACTTGAGATTGGTTTTTGAAATATGCCGGCACTATTTAGTTAGATTAAATCCTCATAAGTGCATCTTTTGCATGAAGTCAAGATGTTTGTTAGGATTCATCATTTCAAAGGAGGGTATAAGACTCGACCCTTTGAAGGTGGATGCAATACTTCAGTTGTCTCCCCCGAAGAATATTTGTCATCTTCAGTGTTTGCAAGGCATGGAAAAATTCTTACAAAGATTTGTTGTCAAATTTTCCAATTTAACTAGAGGTTTTATGCGTCTCTTGAAGAAGGATACTCCCTTTGAATGGGATGAGTGAGCCCAGGATTCCTTCAATGCACTCAAACGAGCCCTAGCATCGGCCCCAGTGATTAGTCCTCCGGATTATAGCCATGATTTTCTATTATATGTGTCCACGTCTTTAGAGACGATTGGTATGGTTTTGGTTCAAGAGGATGAGGAGCTCCAAGAGCATGTCATATATTATTTGAGCTGAAACCTTATTGATGCAGAGATTTGTTATTCTCATGTCCAGAAGCTTGCTTTAGCTACCGTACATGCGATTCAGCGTTTGAGACATTATATTCTCCTTCACCAAACCTTGGTTGTGGCCCATGTCAACCTGTTTCAGTTTGTCCTCACACGAAGGATGATTGGGGGAAAGTATAATAAATGGATTGTCATTCTGCAAGAATTTGATCTAGAGTTTGTTTTGGCAAAATCGAAGAAGTATTTAGTCTTTGTAGAGCTCATATTGGATTTTTCGAGTGAGACCAAGGATTTGGTATGTGAAGATACGTTTGTTGATGAACACATCTTAATCTTTACACTAGACCCATGGTATGGGGATATCATAGTATATCTACAAACACAGAGGACCCCTACTCACCTCTCGTGAGATGAACGATGACGAGTACGTCACGTCTCTAAGAACTACCTTATAGTGGACAATACTTTGTACCGCCGTGGGGTATATTCCATTTTACGATGTTGTTTAACTCATGACGAGGCTGAGGTTGTGCTGAATGATTGCCACAGAGGGGCGTGTGGTGGTCATTTATCTGGGCTTTCTACATCTCAAAAGATTTTGAGAGCAGGTTATTTCTGGCCGTCGATCTTTAAAGATTGTGTTGATGCGATCAAGAGGTGTCACCCTTTCCAGGTGTTTGCATGTAATATGCACTCGAAACCTGCCTTGTTACATCCCATTATCACCACCGGTCCCTTCACTAAGTGGAGGCTCGATTTTATGAATTGCAACCCAGCTTCAGCTGGGGGGCACCATCACATTATAGTGGCTGCTGATTACTTCACGAAATGGGCTGAGGCTATGCCTACAGTAAAATCCGACGGTGAGATAGCCGCTCACTTTGTATTCAACCAAATCATTACTCGGTTTGGGATTCCTAAAGAGCTTGTCATTGACCATGGCTTGCACTTTCAGAACCGTATGATGGAAGAGTTGGCATCCAAGTTAGGGTATAAGCAAGAGCACTCCTCTTCTTACTACCCCCAAGTGAATGGATAGGTAGAGGCAGTGAATAAATCACTCAAATCCATTCTCCAATGAACCATCGCACAAAGCAAGATGAATTGTCACATTATGTTATATCCTTCTTTGTGGGCATATCAAACCGTGGTTAAGACTGCCACTAGTTTTTCTCCATATCAGATTTTGCATGGAGTGGAGTCGATATTTCCGGTTGAATGTGAAATTCCTTCGTTGAAGCTAGCTGTGGAACTCTTACCAGACACTTCACCTTTGGAGGAGCATTTGATTCACCTCGAGCAACTTGATGAGAAACGTCGAGATGCCTTGGTGGCTCTAGAGGTTAATAAGCATTGCATTAAGGTCCAATACGATAAGTCTGTCCATCCAAGAGTGTTTAGTGAAGGATACTTGGTCCTGTTGTGGGATCAACCGAAAGAACCCTTGGGGGCATGGAATTTTAACCCTATGTGGCGTGGTCCTTATGTGGTCAAGCATGTGTTAGAGAAGGGTGTCTATGAGTTAGTCGATTACAAAGGAACAACTTTGGCGAAGCCTAGAAATGGGCTCTATCTTAAAAAATACTATGCATGATCTTTAGCCAAGGTTGCTTGTTGTATATTATTGTACAGCTCTGCGTAGTTAGGTCTTTTTTATCGTGATCGAATTTGTGATTAGTTTCCATTTCTTTTGGCAGATGTCAAGGGAATCTTCCACCTACATAGGATTCACGAATGGTGCAAGCCATCACACTCAACACTCAGCCTCTGCTGCTTGGGTGATTTATACTCCTATGGGTTAGGTACTGTCTTCAGGAGGTGTATGTCTACGGCCATCTTCCAACAATGTTGCTGAATATAGCGCCGTTATTGAGATTCTACGGGATGCCATTTTGCATGGCGTTATATCTCTTGAGGTACATATTGATTCGGAGTTAGTAGTGTCGCAGCTCAATGGTTTGTACCATATTAGAGGTCCGATGTTATTAAGAAGGTTCTTACGTGTGAGATTGTTAGAACGACAATTTGACAGTATAACATATATACACATTCCAAGAAATAATAATCAATTTGCTAACTCATATGCTAACTACGTGCTAGATCGGCATTTGTTTCATTCATAATAAATTAATCACAAACACAATTTTTACACATGTAAATAAATAAATCGATCACCATAAAACTTTTTTATATACATAAAAAATGTGGTAATACATAGTGTCATGATAAAAAATTGGGGATTTTAAAGCCACCATCATATAATACACGGTAGTACAAAATGAATACACTCCCAGGTGTCTAATCCTGTGGAGGGGGAGGAGGGTTGTGATCATGGAACGTCACTATGGCTCTAGCTAGCCGTCAAAATAAACACACCCATGCACGTGGTACACCCACCACCTGCCGCTGTATGGCCTCAGGAAAGTCCTCAACTTGCGCCATGGGAACTCTATGAGTCTGTCTCACAAAGTTGGTATGAATGCTTTAGAGTGTTCGCTCCGCATTCACACCCATTATGTCATCTCCTCTTCCCCTCCATCTACGACGAGGGAAGCCTTCTGGCCGTCATGGTCCCACATCTGCACACAAATGGTAGATGTCACTATGTGTTGTCATGCAAAAACATGTCTTTTTGATTCCACATAATTAAGAAAATACAAAAAAATTAAATAACTCAATTCTTTTTTAAAAAGAGTGAGGGTCGAGATTCGTCACCTATATCGCCATATGCCAATCCTGGTGGCAATTGCATGTCTGAGTCTCCTCGGAAATCTATCCCTGCATAGGGGTAGTCATCAATGGAAACAATCTGTCGTCGTCACCATGGAAAGAAGTCAGCTAGATATGGGTTGGCCACCCTACCACCCCCAGTCTGCGCATCGCATCTGCACAACACCGTTGGGCCGGATCTCGAACCCCGTGGAGAGGAACGTCCACTCTAGGGCTCAATCCTAGAACACACTCGAAGAAAAATGTGCTCAGAATACTGCTGAATCCGAAGTTCCATACCCTGCCTGCCTTACACTCACTGAGCTAGTGTTTCATGTTGCTCAGTATTGTCATACTCCAGTCATAGACCATGGGTCTCATGCACTCCACTGCATAGAACATCAGAGGCCATGAGGCTTGGTGGAGTGATGCTAAGCCTGCTATCCTGCCTAGCGTCAGTAATATGGACTTTAGGCCCAGCACCTGTATAGCATTGGTAGGGACTTGACTCCCCACCTTCTTAGTGTCTGGAAAATAGTACACGGCTATGTACTCATCGATAGTCGGGCCACCCCCTGGCCCACCTCGGGAATGAAGGTTCACCACCTCCCCTCGTCTAGAAAGACTAGTGGTAAAGTATATTTCCTCCACCTCTATGGTGAGGGACATCCCATCCATATGGAAGGACTCTGAGTCTGGATCCCAATAGTCTACCAGCATCTGTAGCAGTCTTGGTTTGGACCTCAAACCACCAAGACACCAAAACTTGTAGAGTCCGCATGCACGTAAAGCTTGTTGAGCCATTAAGTCGGCCCTTACTACTTCCTCTACTTCACCGTGCTCACGTTCTCTCCACTCTAGCACCATCCTGCAAATAAATTGCAAAATTATCCATTAGTTTAGTTGAAAACCTTATGCGCAGCCTCATACGCGACTGTTTTGAAAACAACCGCGTATGTATGTGGTATTTAGGCCATTTTCCACATATAGCCAGCCCTATACGTGGAAAAAACCTCGATATCTGTGTGGGCCGAAGCGCACACTTTAGGATGGCTTAAAAACTTCATGTAACCATGAAAATATACAAAAATTATATCAAAATGCAAGAGGAGAGCATGAGTAAATACCTGGAAGAAACGGTTGTGAATTCCTCCGGCTGGATCTCCTAGAATTTGCAGTTGAAAATCAGAGCTCAAATGGGTAAAAGTTTCAAATCATTTCTATTTTTTACTATTTATAGAAAAATTTTCAAATATTTGAAATTTTTTACCCCCTTTCCTATAGTTTCGACATTTTCTAACCATTTTAGACCGTTTTTGACATAATTTGTGATGTAGAAGACCTTTTTCAGTGTCGTTTCAGCCATTGGATTGAGTCGTTCGTGCCGATCTCAGGTATCATGTCTAAACTGGCATATAGGTTAGGTTCACCACCGTTTGCATTTTTCATGACCTTATGACCATATCACCATGTCCTTAGGTACAAACCCACTCTATTATGTCACGGAACCTTCTTGCTGCTTTAGAAGTGACATGATGTGAGTGGTAGAGCTTCACCTTACATGGGTACCCTAGTTAGTGCCTTATTTTCATTTGGTTCCCATGCCGATGTTTTCTCCTTTAGGGTGTGGGAGTCGATTGTATAGTACTGCCATGACATTTCGCAAGAGCCTCATACTCCTCTTGATCTTATGCTGGCCTATTTCCCTCACGACTGCCTCCTGTCAAGTTGTGAATGCATTATCATGAGCTTTGCCTGCCTCATTGAGCTTTATGCCGGCTCCCCTGACATTGTGTTTTAGCCATATAGCCTGAGCTTGTCTCATGTTTAGCCATGCAGAGCCATTTTTATATACTTCGCAGCTTGTTTCCCTTTTTACCAGGAGGGGATTTTCCCCCGAGTGTCGATATCCTACACATGTATCCTTGCATTGAGCATAGGTATGTTCCACTGGTTGGAACTAGTTTTTTTTCCCTCATGACACTCGTCTCCTCCTAGTCTGTAACTATAAATCTAGTTTATTCTTTTTTCAAGCTTTTCAAATAACTGAAAAAGTCCCAAAAAAAATCAAAAAACCAAAAATCCAAACAAGGAAAGATGTTATCTTTGGCAGCTGTCGAGTCGCGTCGCCTTTGAACAGAGCACTGTATATCACATCCATTGGTTGGGTTATAGTTTGACTTTAGGAGCTGTACTCGTTTATCTGAGTTTTTCTCCACCGACTGGTTAAGCTTCCAGTCCCCATGGAGCCTCTGTTGATGCCTCCTGTGTCACAGAGATGTCCCAGTTTGTATATTGAGTCTATGCTACCTTCATTTAGTCACCATATGCTGTTATTCTCTTGTTCGAAGGAAGTTGAAACATGAGTCAGCCATTCCTCAGTTATCTTGACTTTGCATGTCGGCCATTCCCGGTACAGTTACTGGTTCATGCACCTTATGATCGAGTCCTTCCACATTATACATCTTTGTTGAGTACCTCATGTTGGATGATGGGGGATGCCTTAATTCCCTCCTTCCAGTGGATTTCATCCCATCAACTTCATATCATTTATTCTGGGATTGGAATCTAGAGTCATTTTGAGTGCCTTGAGACTTGCAGTCATCAGTGGCTAGTTCTCTCACCATCGACAGTTTCTTGGGAATACATCAATGTCCCCTGATTGATGGATCCTCTCAAGTGTTCAACCTCAACACATTTATTCACACTTTTTAGTTTGCACTCTAGTACCTTGATTCCCATTTTCATCATTGGTGGGTGATCTCGCGTCTATTAATTGTATACATTAATGACCGGTAATCAGACAATGGACTACTATGTTCGACCTCGACACCTCTATTCGCATAGTAGGACATGTACTCGTAGTGGTTTGTGTAGAAGACTTTCCATATTGGTGGCATCTCTTATATGCTACCTCCTTGATCGTGCCAGTGCTCATGATATTTCATCTCTCGTGACTTGATTCCAGTATATGTTAGACATTTCCAGCCACTATGGAGATCTTGATTTATTATATATCTTCAGCCATTTTGGAGATCATGGTCCTTCTTATATCTTCATCATGGAGATTCTGATCTATGTATATTGTACATGGCTATGACCACATATGCGACATCATGTATCATGCTTATTCATGGCCATTGTACTCTTATGTATCCAGGACTGCTATATGTACTTGCAGTTATATGCAGAGTTGTATTATTGTACTATGTTGATTGGGTGGCTGGTCTTCCATTTGGGATCCTTCATCACTTCACTTCTGGGATGGACTTATAATGTATTTCGGCCATCGTATAACCCCTCTGATCTCATACATTAGGGGGCATCTATTATAGCGGATTTCACCACTCCAGGTGAATCACACATTGTATGGCCTTCCCCTGTCCTGCTGCAGACTCCTTAACCCCTATGGACCACTTTTTCTCCTTTGATGTTTCCCTGATCATCCCTAAAAACACATGAAAAATGCTATACGTGACTTTCAACCCTATAAGCGCATAAATACGCAGGTTTGACCCATATAACCACGTACATCGGGATGTGTGCATAGTCCAAATCCTTTTGGAGTTTTCTTTCACATGGATCCGACTCATTTGACTCCTGGCCTTCTATATGCCTTGAGATCGCTTGGATTCAACCTTTCATTACCCCTTTGAAAAGCTATATAAGGAACCCCTTGGTACATTGAAGGCATAAGAGAGAATTGAGAGCAACGAAACCATATTCCATTGTTAAAGGAACTTATGCTTGAGTCTGCATCCCTTTGTCCCTTGGAGCACTTTTGTGTTCTTCCCAAGCTTGCATTTTGCTTGTGAGATTGCTATCGAGAGATGGAGGATTGAAGTGGTGGAGGCCAAAGTGGGGGATTCAGTTTCTCTGGTTCGCAGACGTGCCATCAGAGGTTGTATCTTGTAATCTCTGATTTATATTAATAGAAATATCTTCTCCTATCCAATGATGTGTATTTGAATGAATATTTTATCCATGGGATCATGTCAAATGATTTTACATTATTGATTATATATGCTAGAATAGATCTAACACCATGATATACAGAATGCTTGTATTGTTTACTTGCTGTTGAGGAAGTAAAAGATCAATTCAAGTTGAAGATTGGAAAGCTCAACGGGGATCTACTTCAACCGTCCGGAATAAGGTACGAGGTCTGATCCTTTAGTGTTAGACATTTAATTTCTATTGCATATTGGAAAGGATTGATTTCTGGGGTTAAGCTGTCTGTTGTGGTACCCCAAGCCATAGGAATTTCTCTTCGTAACAGAATTGGCGACTCTACTGGGGAGTTCCTAGTAGTTTTCCTTTGGGGGTTGTTTTCTCGGCATTCAATGTATTTGAATTTGTCTTTCTCTCTTATTTCTGTGTCGGGTATGGGGGCATGTATGCCTAGTAGAGTCTGATTGGTGTGAAGTTTGTCTCAACCTGTCTGTTTGCCTTGATTTTATGCACTTTTTCTTCCTGTACACAGGTTTTTGATTTACAGTCGCGTATACACGCGGTTTCCTCTGTGATTTCCGCGTATACACGCGGGTTTACTGTGAACAGTCACGTATACCCTTGATTTTGGATTTTTGTGGAAGATAATTGGTTGTTGGGTGAATTTTGATATTTGTTGTCTCCTTTGGCACTGCCTGAGTCTGTTTTGACCTCTTTTCTTGATCAGAAACGTTTTTTTTAGCCTAATTTTTTTTTTTAGGAAAGTTCTTGTCATGGCATTTTCGATTTTTTGTTTGACATTAGTGCATTAGAGTTATTTTACCTTAGTGCTTTGCTTGTGTGTTGTTTGCATGTGCTTGCAGAGTCTAGGGGTCTTAGAATCATCCTTTTGCTTTTTGCATCTCTTGTATTTTCAAAAAATCCAAAAACATTTGCTTATCATCATGCATTGCATTTTTCACTTTGCATTGTACTTGCACTAGATAGGTTTGCTTTGGAGTACTAGTTAGGACTTCATATAGGAAAATTTGCATTCATCATTTGAAGAAGAATTGTGCATTTAACGTAGTAGCATACCCTGTTTTCATGGACACAATGCATTTGCATTGATTGTTAGGTGTGCATTTTACTTCTTGTTGCGTCATAACACCACTAGTTGCACGACCATATCCTATTTTTGAGTATTAAAGCCAACTAAAATCAACGCTAAATTAAAATGAATTACACTCTTCTCTTTTCTAGGGTGCACCAAAAAGCTTAGGTTTTAGGATCTTGGAATAGTTCATTATAAGTCAATTCTCCAAGATCACTAAACAACAACATCTAGGTGTCTCTCCAGGTGAGTGTGTGAAATCCTTGGTATAACCAGTGTTCTTAGGATCCTCCTCTCAAAAGGGAGTTAAGCACACGGAAATGTGAGCAGTTATTGATTGGGATGACCCCTGGTCATAACTGAGTAGAGACAGAGATATTTCCAGAATTGTATTCGTATCTGAGGGCTCTTTCGAGAGTTTTGGGCTTTGCTACCCTGCCGATACGATCAATCCCGCCTGCGATTGTCCGCCTGAGCATTAAGTATATTGAGGTGACCTTAGTGGCCTTACCTAGGATATCGAGGGGGTACTTGTAGAGGTTATTCTGCATGTGTCCTGGCCAGGTTGGGGTCGGACATCACAGTTGCTTTACGCGTTGAAGCTGAGGGCCGCAATAATTGGTTACGTACCTCCGCTTGTTGTGTATGGGAGTCTCAAGCCTCTCCTAGGCGAGACATACTTGCTTCATTCGGAAGCTCACTTATCTAGCCCTTGTTTGCTTGCATTTGGATTTAGATTTTATTAGTGATTGCTCTATGCATGATAGTTGGCCTAGGGTTTACGTAAATAGAGAGTCTTTTCTATTTTTATCGTCATTGTGGATTCGAGGGTGGTTCCGCGCCATTCTTGTTGTTTAGCAGGACTTCTGCCTTCTACTTCTCCTCCTCCTTTGGGAGAGAGACCTAGATAGTCCAGGTGGACTATGTCACACATTGATTCACACATCATGGGGGATTCTTCAGAAGGTATTCCTGAACCACCTCCTCCCATTCGTGTAGACGATGGGGAATTTACACCTACTTATGATCCTTCACCCAACTTAGCCGAGTTAGGTTCTGTGATTTTTGAGATAGGAGCCATACATGATAGACCTAATCACTCTAGGGATGATTCCCCATTGACGCGTTACTGGTATGGCATGTCAGAGGACGCTGAGACTCATTTTGAACCCACCACTACTAGCTATGGTAGTTATGGTACGACTGGTTTTCCTATTCATGATTTGACATTTCATGTCGAATCCGACTTCGAGCCTAGCACTATGCTTGGGGTCACTCTCATTCCTTACCATGTGGAGAGGTTTGGGAGCACTAGTCACATTGCACCTTTCGTCCTAGTGGTGGAAGCTCCATCCTATATCCCTCCTAGGTCTAGGGTCAGCGATCCGATTAGGATACTAGATCTGAGACAAGTGATGATAGGTGGTAATACATATGTTATTACTCAGATTCCTTCATCCTTGGCCCCTAGTTATTCAAATGTACATCCTCCACCTTATTCACATGGTCCTTCAAGTTGGCACATGGATATGAGTCAGGTCCGTACTGCGGTTACTAGACCGGTTGTGTCTCAAGTCCACGTGTCGCCCGCTACGTTGGGAGGTTATGTTCATGCTTCTAGAGGTCATCTTGCTACTTCTGGGGAATATATCCCTACTTCCAGAGCGTATCTTCCTACCTACAGAGTGTCTCATGGGGCATCGCATGCGATGACCTATGGACCTTATCATGGGATGCAGTATGGATAGGTTTCCTCACCTTATGGAGGTGGGTATCAACAACCTGCTTACTCTCCTAATTAGGGATTTGTATCTCCTACTAGTCAATGTCCACCATAATATGGTACTTCCACGCCACCCTATACGGGTCAGATAGGAGGAGGACACTATGGCCAAGGCCATGGTAGTAATCAACCCTATATGAACCAGGGAGCGGTCCATCGACCTCATCATCCGAGGCTCCCTTTACTCATGATGCTTAATATTCCTGACTTATCGAGACTTACGAATGATCCTGTGGCTCATGACCCAGCTTGGCCGACTGTCCCTACCAAGCTTCCTTCGGACATACCTAAGTTCGAAGGAAAATCGGGAGAGGATCCGAGAAAACATGTTACTACGTTTCACCTATGGTGCTCTTCGAATTCATTACATCAGGACTGAGTCCATTTGAGACTATTTCAATGCACCCTCACAGGTCCTACTGCGAAATGGTATATAGAGTTACCTAGGGGTGCTTTTACTTTGTTCAACAACCTTGCGATGACTTTTCTTAATCACTTCCAGCTACCAGTGCGCTATGATGTTGGTACTAAACTCTTGTCGACATTTCGGAAAGATAAAGCCACCCATATTTCTGATCATATTCAGGAGTGGCATAGACGGAAGAGATTAATTAAATCCTTTATACCGCCGGAGTTCCTTCTTGAGTGGTTCCTCAATTCGTTATTGCCGTATATCGCGAAGGATGTTTCCACATCCAGAGTGCAGAATGAGGAACAAGCGATCTTTAGGGCGTAGGAAATGGACTTGATCTATGCTCAGTCCGGTTTGTTGTATGAGATTATTCCCAACGCTCCTTGTTCCAGTTTCGATCCCAAAGTCAAACCTGGACCACATGCCGATGGAATTATGGGTTGTGCAAGTGCGAAACCTATGGATTTGGTTGCAAAGTAAGCTAGTAAATTGTCAATCAACCAATCTGCTTCGGGACAAGCTATGGATTTGTCTCAACCCGCTGAAATGGAGAATGTACTTTCTGTGCAATCGTCAGACCAGAAGGGTAACCAGCAGGCCGGACGGAATAGAAGAAAGGGTAAAAATAATAATCGAAAGGGTGGGAATAAGAATGAGAATGCTAACAATAATGACAAGAATGGTAAAAATGATGGGGGGACAAGAAAGATAAACGTAAGCTTAAGTTCCCTTGCAAGTTATGTAAGGACGATCACCTCACTTACTTGTGCCCTCGGATTGATGAAGCTTCGAGATTCTTAGCACAAGGCCCAGCTGTGCTAACGAACCCTTTACCGCATAACCAAAATATGAACTCGAAGTCCCATGACCAGTGTAGTGATGATGATCCACCAGAGGGTAGTGGTCGTGGGTGCATTAACATGGTCAGTGCTACCAAGGTTGTGACTCGTGCTAAAGATTATAGTTCACCACAACCCAGCCCAGGCAAAGAGCCTGATCCACCAGGAACTCCTTTGCGCATTGAGAAACCTACGGATAAACCTGAGGCTACACCTCACATTCCTAAGGGAGTCCTTAAGAATTCGGGGAATAATCCAAATTCCCGAGCCACCCATAATTATTCAGTTGTTGAGGATTTGGGCCACACTCCTTGTGCGATGTCTACATTGGAAGTGCTTCAGACTTGTCCTTCGCAAAGGAAGGCGTTTCTTTCTACTCTTGGTGTGAACGGTGATGATTCTTCCTTGGTGATCAAATTTGAAACCGTAGGACATCAGCCTCACTTGCCCTACTATGTGTCTCTTTTGGTGCACGTAGAATGTCTTGGTATGACCGTCAAACGTACAGTGATTGATGAGGGCGCTGCTGCTTCTGTGATGTCTTTGGCCTGTTGGAAGGGTCTCGGTTCTCCTGAGCTATCTAAATCAGCGACTATGTTAACTTATTTTGATGGGAGATCTTTTAGGCCACACAGCATCCTTCATTCCCTTAAAGTCCGTTTGGGGGGGAAGATCGTTGCGATAGAGGTTGAGGTGGTTGATGTGCCCCTTGACTATAATCTCCTACTTCTCCCAAAGGAGGAGGAGAAGCAGAAGGCGGAATTCCTGCTAAACGACGAGAATGGAGCAGAACTGCCCTCGAATCCACAATGACTCAAAAAATAGCAAAGACTGTCTATTTACGTAAACCCTAGGCCAACTATCATGGACAGAGCAATCACTAATAAAATATAAAGCCAAATGCAAGCAAACAAGGGCTGGATAAGTGAGCTCTTGAATGAAGTAGGTATGTCTCGCCTAGGAGAGGCTTGAGACTCCCATACACAACAAGCGGAGGTACGTAACCAATTATTGTGGCCCTCAGCTTCAACGCGTAAAGCGACTGTGCTGTCTGACCCCAACCTAGCTGGGACACATGTAGAATAACCTCTACAAGTACCCCCTCGATATCCTAGGTAAGGCCACTAAGGTCACCTCAATATACTCAATGCTCAAGCGGACAGTCACAGGTGGGATTGACCGTATGGGCAGGGTAAAAAAGCCTGAAACTCTCAAAAGAGCCCCCAGATACGAATACAATCCTAGAAATATCTCCAGTGCTACTCAGTTATGACTAGGGGTCATCCCAATCAATAACCGCTCACACTGCCTCGTGCTTAACTCCCTTTTGAGAGGAGGATCCTGAGAACACTGGTTATACCAAGGATTTCACACACTCACTTGGACAGACACCTAGATGTTGTTGTTTAGTGATCTTGGAGAATTGACTTACAATGAACTATTCCAATATCCTAAAACCTAAGCTTGTTGGTGCACCCTAGAAAAGAGAAGAGTGTAATTCATTTTAATTTAGTGTTGATTTTAGTTGGCTTTAATACTCAAAAATAGGATATGGTCATGCAACTAGTGGTGTTATGATGCAACAAGAAGTAAAATGCACACCTAACAATCAATGCAAATGCATTGTGTCCATGAAAACAGGGTATGCTACTACGTGAAATGCACAATTCTTCTTCAAATGATGAATGCAAATTTTCCTATATGAAGTCCTAACTAGTACTCCAAAGCAAACCTATCTAGTGCAAGTACAATGCAAAGTGCAAAATGCAATGCATGATGATAAGCAAATGTTTTTGGATTTTTTGAAAATACAAGAGATGCAAAAAGAAAAAGGATTATTCTACGACCCCTAGACTCTGCAAGCACATGCAAACAATAGTCAAGCAAAGCACTAAGGTAAAATAACTCTAATGCACTAATCTCAAACAAAAAATCGAAAATGCCATGATAAGAACTTTCCTAAAAAAAAAAATTTAGGCTAAAAAAACGTTTCTGATCAAGAACAGAGGTCAAAACAGACTCAGGCAGTGCCAAAGGAGACTCAAAAAATATCAAAATTCACCCAGCAACCAATTATCTTCCACAAAAATCCAAACTCAAGGGTATACATGGATGTTCACAGTAAACCCGCGTGTATACGTGGAAATCATAGAGGAAACCTCGTGTATACGCGACTGTAAATAAAAAACCCACGTACAGGAAGAAAAAGTGCATAAAATCAAGGCAAACAGATAGGCTGAAACAAACTTCACACCAATCAGATTCTACCAGGAATACATGCCCCCACACCCGACACAGAAACAAGAGAGAAAGAGCAATTCAACTACATTGAATGCTAAGAAAACAACCCCCAAAGGACAACTACTAGGAACTCCCAAGCGGAATCGCCAATTCTATTACGGAGAGAAATTCCTATGGCTTGGGGTACCACAACAGATAGCTTGACTCCAGAAATCAATCCTTTCCAATATGCAATAGAAATTAAATGTCTAACACGAAAGGATCATACCTCGTACCTTATTCTAGACTGTTGAAGTAGATCCTCGTTGAGCTTTCCAATCTTCATCTTGAATTGATTTGTTACTTCCTTAACAACAAGTAAACAATACAAGCATTCTATATATCATGGTGTTAGATCTATTCTAGCATATATAATCAATAATGTAAAAGAATTTGACATGATCCCATGGATAAGATATTCATTCAAATACACATCATTGGACAGGAAAAGATATTTCTATTAATATAAATCAGAGATTACAAGATACAACCTCGACGGCATGTCTGCGAACCGGAGAAACTGAATCCCCCACTTGGGCCTCCACCACTTCAATCCTCCATCTCTCGATAGCAAGCTCATAAGCAAAAGGAAAGCTTGGGAAGAACACAAAAGTGCTCCAAGGGACAAAGGGATGCAGACTCAAGCATAAGTTCTGTCAACAATGGACTATAGTTTCGTTGCTCTCAATTCTCTCTTATGCCTTCAATGTATCAAGGGGTTCCTTATATATCTTTTCAAAGGGGTAATGAAAGGTTGAATCTGAGTGATCTCAAGGCATATAGAAGGCCAGGAGTCAAATGAGTCAGATCCATGTGAAGGAAAACTCCAAAAGGATTTGGACTATGCACACATCCTGATGTACGTGGTTATATGGGTCAAACCTGTGTATGTACGTGCTTATATAGGGTTAAAATTCGCGTATAGAATTTTTCATGTGTTTTTAGGGATGATCAAGGAAACATCAAAGGACAAAAAGTGGTCCATAGGGGTTAAGGAGTCTGCAACAGGACAGGGGAAGGCCATACAATGTGTGATTCACCTGGAGTGGTGAAATCCGCTATAACACATAGATGTATAAGGGATTCCCATTCCTCTTTCTCCAATCCCTTTATAATGGACTTGCCTCATGCAATTTCATTTTACAAAACACTCTTCAGGAATCATGTGACAACGTCCTCTAAACAAATTTATTCAAACGAGTGAGATTTTGTGCTTGGTTAAGAGCATGCATGGGTGCCATTCTTTTTGGGTTGTGACTGTGTATCCTAGTGACTATGTAAGAAACATCCTAATTGGGTTGTGAATGTACCTTACCTCTCTGACCATGACTTGTTTGTAGCTCACCTCAAACTAAGCTATGGTTGTGTTAAGCCCTAAATGACAGGTCATCATTGTTGTTAAGTATGCTGAGGTATTTTGAGGGTGTTTGACTGTGTTTAGGGTTGAGTATCTTCAGTTGATACTCTTCACACTTGATAACTGAGATATATTTCTTACTATTGTATGTTCATATCCTTAAATCTAACCTTCTATCTCTCAAGGTATGTTGATTGTTTCTATGGTAACTTGTCAGATATATTCCAAGCTTTGAACATTGGAATCAATTCATTATCATTCTAATGAAAAGGGTAGACTGTTCTCTACAATGTAATATTTCAGAGTTAAGAAAATTACATATGGTAATTGGTTATCTCTTGGTTGGATTTTCCATGTGGAAGTGGCAACCACCCCAACGCCACTAGGAGCCTACATTTACACACCTTCATAAATGTGTCCAATCAATACCTACCTTCAACGCTTTTCAATTTCATTTATACAACATTTAAACTGCACTTAAATGCCGATTGCTTCTTGGCATGGGATACCCAGGGTCTATTATCAGTGCCCAATAATCTGCCAACAGCTTTCAGTTAATCCATGTGTAAGTTATAATTCTTTGAGTGTATGAGAATTGTGCTTATCTGCCTTTCATAAAATGCAAAATAAAAATTGAGAATTGTTCCATAGTGAGAATTGGACATAGTGGCATAGATCTACTCTCTCCCTAACGTGGTGATCTTCTTGGAATCAAAACTCATAACCAATTGGATAAACCAAAGCTCAATATGCTCTAACATCTATTTGTATCCTCTCTTGGAAACGATCAAAGGATAACTACCAAATGTAAGTATTGCTCACAATTATCAATAATTCAATAAGAAGGTTGATTCCTTGGAAAACTCAGCTTGCCAGTTAGATATGGGTTAGATAAGAACACAAATTAAGGACCCATATGGGAAGGTCACAGTATTGGAATTAAAAATCATATGATTTCTACAAGATGAAATGGTGTAGTAACAGAACTGTCAATACTACTCATATGCAACGGTTGAGAACTGTCAATGCTATTTTTAAAAACAAGTACCCTTGATCTCAATGAATTTACATAGATCCAAATATTTATTGAAGGACCCGAGGTGACAGGGAAAAAAAACAAGAAAGAAAATTGGACCCACCTAGTATTGATCCAAATCAACCAACTATTTTTGCAATGGGCAATCAAGTGGAAACCTTGGAAAGTGTGGATTGGTAGGTTTCATTACTGACAATTATAGGAACATCCCTTTTCAACAGGCACTATACATTAAAACAAACAATTTTGCAGAATTACAGGGAATGTATATAGTTAAAAATGGCATAGATCTACTCTCTCCCTAATGTGGTGATCTTCTTGGACTCAAAACTCATAACCAATTGGATCAACCAAAGCTCAATATGCTCCAACATCTATTTGTATCCTCTCTTGGAAACGATCAAAGGATAACTGCCAAATGTAAGTATTGCTCACAATTAGCAAGAATTCAATAAGAACTGTCAATTCTATTTTTACAAGAGATATGGGTTAGATCCATATTTATTGAAGGACCTGAGGTGACAGGAAAAACAAACAAGCAAGAAAATTGGACCCACCTAGTATTGATCCAAATCAACCAACTATTTTTGCAATGGGGAATCAAGTGGAAACCCTGGAAAGTGTGGATTGGTAGGTTTCATTACTGACAAATATAGGAACATCCCTTTTCAATAGGAACTATACATTAAAACAAACAATTTTGCAGAATTACAGGGAATGTATATAGTTAAAAATGGCACAGATCTACTCGGACCCGAGGTGACAGGAAAAACAAACAAGCAAGAAAATTGGACCCACCTAGTATTGATCCAAATCAACCAACTATTTTCGCAATGGGGAATCAAGTGGAAACCTTGGAAATTGTGGATTGGTAGGTTTCATTATTGACAAATATAGGAACATCCCTTTTCAACAGGCACTATACATTAAAAGAAACAATTTTGCAAAATTACAGGGAATGTATATAGTTAAAAATGGCATAGATCTACTCTCTCCCTAACGTGGTGATCTTCTTGGACTCAAAACTCATAACCAATTGGATAAACCAAAGCTCAATATGCTCCAACATATATTTGTATCCTCTCTTGGAAACGATCAAAGGATAACTACCAAATGTAAGTATTGCTCACAATGATCAAGAATTCAATAAGAAGGTTGATTCATTGGAAAACTCAGCTTGCCAGTTAGATATGGGTTAGATAAGAATACAAATTAAGGACCCATATGGGAAGGTCACAGTATTGGAATTAAAAATAATATGATTTCTACAAGATATAATGGTGTAGAATATGGTGTAGAAATGATTACAATAATATGTTTTAGGTGCTTCTATTAAAACATGTGCATACTCTTAAGAAGTAATTATCCCCATTTGAGCAAATTCATCTCCTCTGCACTTGCATGCTCCTATAAAATAGGATTTGCAGTATTAGGATTGGGAAATGAACTTTATGTGATTGGTGGGGTCATTGGACCAGGTCGATAGAATTTTGATATACAATAGCTTTCTGATGTGGATATTTTAAGCGTTAAAATGAACGACCAATATGGCGTCTAGCAACACCTATGACACGTTTCCGAGGCACTATAGTTGGCTGTACTGTACTAAGAATTTAGTTTGTGGCAATTGAATGTTACCTTAAATTTGTGAGTATTTCCAAGATACTGAATTTAATTCCAGTGTCCAAGCTACTGATTTTGTTGATATAATACAAGTGGCGTAATTATTTTTTAATATCTTTTCCACTCAGCATGCAAATAACAGGCATGCAACAAAATGTAGCGAAACACAACTAAATTGGATTCAGATAGGAAACTCAATCAAGTCTAATTGAACTTGCAAATTATATAATTATTGTATGTAACTCTGATTTATTGTATGTAAGTATTCAGTATTCACACCTTGCATTTCTTTAGGTATTATTAAAATATCGTGGAAAGGCTAAAGATGTCATCCTTCTTGCTAAGTTGACTTCTGTGTTTCCTAAACTTGCAGTAGCAAGCCATTTGATTCCTCACCTTTTTTTATTGTGGCCTGGTGTAATTAGAGTGTCTGGAATCCAACTAAAGACATCATTCATGTCTTGCATGAAAATCCAGTGGCCCAACAATTGGCCATATAAAAGTTGTATATAATGTTTTCCTGGATATTGATATATGGAAGATCTTGGAATGCTATATCTAACTGTCTTCGTATCTAGCCATGTAGACGTCTAACTTTGTCATATGCACAATGCTTATTTCATGTAAGTGCAATTTATACTTGGAAGCTGAAGTCACAGGTTTGTTCACAGAATTAGGTAAGGATGTTGTGACTCTGAAGTGGATGACTTTTTATCTCAACCTAGGAAGAAAATAACCTTTTCCAAATTTGGAGTGGCATCTTGTCAAGTGCTTTTCAAGGATATAATTGTCCTAATCAACTGGAGTTCCTTTCCAACCTTCTGTAATCTAATGATGATCTTGTCAAATAGTGAATGTCTTTAGGCAGCGCCTAAAGACATTCACTACTTGACATTCAGAGAGCATAGTTGGTGGGTTTTACATTTTTTATAACCATATTTGTGGACTCGGGGAGGAAGGCTAGAGGGGGTTTTCTCTACCTTTTAATAGTTCAATGGTTTTCATGGATGTTGACTTGGTAGTATGCAAACCCCAACATTTAATTTCTCTTTATCATTAATTTCACATTTAATAATTTGTAACTTGTTACAGTAAGTTCAGCACAAAACAAATTATCCTTTCGAGGTTGTAGGTACCAGTTATGATTAGGAGTTTGGTTTGATCAAAAGGTAGCCTACATGAACTGTCTTGACATTCAGAGAGCATAGTTTGTGGGTTTTACATTTTTTATAACCATATTTGTGGACTCCGGGAGGAAGGCTAGAAGCGGTTTTCTCTACCTCTGAATAGTTCAATGGTTTTCATGGATGTTGACTTGGCGGTATGCAAACCCCAATACGACTACTAGATGACTAATGTAAAGAAACAACAGAAAAGAGGTGGGTTCAGTCCTTGAACAAAAAAATTCTTCTGAAGAAAACAACAAATATAAAAAAGCACAAGTAATAGGCTGGTATAAAAAAAAAACAAATACCAAATAAATAAATAAAGAAAGAAAATGCCTGTTCTGCTCCATATGCGCTTCCTCCTCCACTTGCCATTGCTGCAAAGCACAAGTAACATCCTGGTGCGATGCTTTTTCTTAATCTTCTCAACCTCCAAGGGCGATTTTCAACCTGCAACGGTGAAATATGCATTCAACCTGAAAGAACCCATGATTTTTAAGTTTCCTCCTTCCACACTGGCTGCCACTATGTCCACCTGTGTGCTTCCCATGGATTTGAGCCTAGGATTGCACTTAGGAATGCACCGAGCCCTTCCTGTGATTTGGCATTGATCTGGGGTGCTTTCTTAGGCGCCACTATGTCCAATTCTAGGTGCTTATCTCCTAATTGGTTATTTCTAGGTTGATTCTCAAGGGACTGGCCACCCCTTGACGATGTCCCTAGTACCTAACCTTTAGGAGAAGTGTCAAGGACAAAAGGATTGTACCATCCATTTGGATATTTCCCCTTATATAGTGACGACAAAATATATAAAACTATGTACCTTGAGAGAGAGAAAAGTATTTGGTCTTGTTGGTCTTATTTGTTTGCTTGGTTCACTTTGATCTTGTGGTTGTTGACTCATGGTCCTATTCTTACTTGGTCCTAACACTCTCACTTGTGTGCACGATGCCTCCTAATTTATGGAGTGTATTTACCTAATTGGTTATTAAAGACCTTTGGACCTAGCATTGTTATGGTTACCTTATGTTTTGTTAAAAAACCCTTTAACTCACTTATGGTTAACCCACTTATGGTTTTGGACTTTTCACTTTATGTTGGACCTTTAGACTTTTATTTTATGACTTTGTTATAAATTATTTGATTAATTATTTTATAGTCTTATTAATAAAATATGATTTTATTAATAAAGACTCTTTTTTACCTTTTAGTTTTATCTCATGTTTGAGACACTTTGACTTTCTATTATTGGGCCACTTTATCTTACCCTAAGTTACTTTATGATTATTATTGAGCCACTTTATCTTACCCTAAAGTTATTTTATGATTATATGTGGATCATCCTTTGTATATCATTGGACCGTGTTTTTTAACTTGTAGACATTATAAAATGAGCGTACCTTAGCCTCTTGATTAATTAATCTATCATCTCTGCGATTTTATGACAGTGATTTATCTCGGCACGGCTTTCTCCACGGGCTTGGATTCTGATTTTGATTTTTCACAACTGCTTTCTCCATGGGCTTGGATTCTGATTTTGATTTTTCATGGTTGCTTTCTCCATGGGCTTGGATTCTGATTTTTATTTTTCATGGCTGCTTTCTCCATGGGCTTGGATTCTGATTTTTGATTTTTTACGGGCTTGGATTTTGATTTGTGGTTTGGCTTACCTTCACGGGCTTGATCTCACGGGATCTCTTTCTCATTCTGGTCTTCACCGATCTTTGTCTCGGTCTGGTCTTCACTGATCTCCTTCTCGGTCTGGTCTGCACCGATCTCCTTCACAGCTGCCGTGGGTTCCCTTGTCTTTCATCAGCCACCTTTTTCTTCTGCTGTTTCTCGTGTATTTCTCTAGCAGCTGCTTCTGTTCTTCTGCTGTTGTCCGTGTATTTATCTACTGACTGCTTTCTCCACGAGTTTACTTCATCGATTTCAATCCACAATATTTTTCTCTTGCTTGGTCTTCACGTCATGATTATTGCCTCAGCGTTTTGATTAGTCATGAGTTTTACCACTGTGTTATTCTGCATGGGGTTTACTACAATCTATTCTCTGCACAGGCTGAGTTTTTCTGTTTGATCCACCCTGACTGGTTTCAGGAATTTGTTCATCGTGAATCTGTTGGTAGAGTGCGTGACTACACATATTTCACTATGAGTGCATCTGTGTGATTCTCCTTGACTGCACTGCTAAATTGATTGAAGAAACTAAGGTTTGTTTACTCCATCTCTCTCTCAAGGTACGTATATGGTTCAACTAGTTTGACTTGTCCTTTCAGTGACAAGATCAAACTTAGAACTAACTGAGTATAAGGCAGATCCAACAATGGTCAAGATTCTTTTTCTTCTGTAGTTTACTTGAGATTTAGTTTTTTGCACGTGTTATTTATTATTTTTCTATACATGACAATTGATGAACATTTCAATGATCAACTTTAATGCAGTGACCAGCAGAGCGTTAAGATAACGCAGTGACCAGCAGAGCATTAAGTTGAAAGAAATGAAAGTTATGTTGTTACGTTTTATTACAGTTTGAATTTTACCTTAGTTCTTTATATGTTCATGTATTGAATTTTAGTACTTGTATTAACACTCAGCTAACTTGAAAAATCAACAGAATGGAGAGTAAAATACTAAGTCTAATTGAAATGAACATGTGGTAAAATCAATTTTTATCATATGAAATAGATTAGTTGTGAACTCAAGTTGATGCTATTTCAAGAGTGGAAAGTGAAAATCCATTAATGTTACCATGTGAGAGGCATAGTTTTAATAAAACTAATTCTACAAACATGATTTTGTAACTTTTTCTTTGTATCAAATTGTACTGATTGTAATATTATAGAAAAAACCAAGACTCAAGTTTGGAAGTATCATCTAGAGTTGATCACTTGTAGTGAGCTCAAGCACACCTTTTTATGAGCGGAAATTATTTTGTGAAATGTTTGTTACTTAGGATTGAAGCTTTGGAAAGTCAATAGGTACACCATTCAAGAAGCATGGTTTTGATAAAAGTAATTCTAAAAATATGTTTTTTTTTGTATCACTTTTTGGTGATAAAAATCTAAAGTGTCAAGTGAAATTGATGTAAGTAAATATGTATCATCTAATCACTTCTAATGAGCTCAAGCTCAAAATTTTGAAAGATATGGTAATTAACTATGGTAGCAGTTTTGCTGTGGATTTATTCATGTATTCATTTATATATGTATGTGTGTATGTATAATGACCATCTACCCATCTACTTATACATTATAATGTGGGTAACCTACTCATCCACAATAAATGGACGATTTTGTTATGGTAACTATTTAACATTGGCATGTCATATAGAGATAATGTGTGGGGATGTGTGGCCATGGGTAACATCCAAACGAGGATATACTTAAAATAGAATAAGGTGCCTCTCACCCTAGGACCTAATGCCAACTCCAAGTCACTTGAAACTACGAAATAGTTTTGATATGGAAATGACACTTTTCAAAATGTCCAGGAAGTGTGAAAATGGCATATTTAAATAATTTAAAAAATAATTAATATAAAAAATAATTCAAACTCTAAAAAGTTTTGTGCTTTCATTTCAAAATTTTATATTTGTTGGGTTTGTTTCCTATATAGGGCCTTTTTATGCACAAACAAGACATTCCTGGATTTCACTCCCTTTGAGGGCCTTTAAGCTTTTCTCCTTTCGAACAAAGGAAACATGTCATTTATGGTCTTTTGGATAGGAAGTGTCTCATAAATCTCGTAGAAATGTTTCCAGAAACAGGAATGCCCTGCAAACATTTCATGGGTGTTTCATACATGTTGTGATTTCCAAAATATTTTTGGGTAGGAAACAGGGGCTATGTAAGAATTTCCTGTGGCCTTGCTCTATTGTAACTTCTCATAAGATAGTTGTACCAAAATACGTAATCCCAATTGGATTATGCAATTGTGTTTTTTATTTTTATTCAATAGTGGGCATAAAAAGTGAACAAGCTAAAAAAATCAAATTCGAGAAAGGAAATCAAGGTCAATGACACTTTACATTCTTAGTCAAACTTTAAATGTACAAGTTTGAAGGTTTCAAGTGAATGGCTATTTTTATTTTTGTGAATAGTTGGCTTTTTCTGGGAACAATGTGGTTGTTTAAATTTCCTTTTCACCAACTTGAAATATAGCTGATATATCATGGTCGCTGACATTGAATAGCTTATCCCATTAATATTACACTTATCTTTAATTCTTCTATATGATTTGTTCTATTATTTTTCTTTCATGGAATATGGATATATATCTGAATGTGTATGAATATATCTCTATTTATGCACACAAATACCTTCATGTACTTGCATATCATATTGTAGTCACATGTGCACAATAGCATGTGCCCTTGGCTAATAATTTTTTTCCAATATAAATTGTCTTTGTTGGTGTACATTGTTAAAATATTCATTATATCATGCATGATGCACATGGTAGGCATATTCTTTTAGTAACCATTCATGAGTTCTTTTATTAACATCCATGTTGAACAAAATCACACCATCAATGAATAACAACATTTATGTAGCAACACACACATCCTCAATTGGATTCTACAACTATTTCTTAAACACATCCCTTATTCTTTGTCCATTTCAAGTTTAGGTTATTAGGTATGCATTGATACATTATGTTGTTCTCTAAGACCCTTTTGTGGACCACTTTAATAGATTGCGTAATTATTTAGGATATTTTGTTTCCTGAGCACGGTAGATTTTTTTGCTTATTAGTGTGTTTGGAAAAATAAATTGGATTTTAAGCATGTTTGTATTTGGATCTTATTGTCTTTTATTAGAATTACAAATGATGAAATATATGTGTTAATATTGCTCCTCTTCCCGATTCTTAAAGGGTGCTAGCTCAATGGAAGAGCACCTTCTTTACAAGCAGGAGATTGGTGGTTCGATTCCTCCATGCCCTAATGATATTGCAATGCATTTCTAAAGGTAAAAAAAGTAGTAGTGCAAGATGGATGCAATATTAGACGCAATACTAAATGCAAAACATGATGTAAAAGTGGACGTCACATCAAACACAAAAGTGGATGCAAAATCCGACCTTATGTCAGACGCAAATGTGGACACAAAAATGGATGTCACACTAAACGAAAAATTGGATGCAAAAAGAGACTCAACACTAGACACAATTAATGACTCAAAACTAGATGTAATAATATGTCCAAAACTAGACGCAACAATAGATGAAAAAGTGGATTCCTAACTAGATGTAAAATTGGACATTAAATTGAGCACAAAATATGGTGTGTCGATGGACATAAAACTAGGCATAACAACAGGTGCAAAACTGGAAGCAACATTTGGCGCAAACAAAAACTTAAAACGAGACATAATTTTAGATGCAAGACGTTACGAAACATTGGATGTAAAACTAGACGTAATATTGAATGCAAGATGGGATGCAACATTGGACACACAACTAGATGCAATATTAGATACAAACATGGGCGCAAAACTAGACACAACACTAGGCGCAACACTGGGTGCAAAATTGGGCTCAGACATAGATGCAAAAAAAGACATCAACCGGGATGCAACACTAGGTGCAAACCTAGATGCAAAATAAGATGTAAAACAAGGTGAAACATTTGGCACAAACATGGATACAAAAAAAGACGTAAAACAAGATACAAAATTAGATGCAAATGGGGATGCAACATTATAAGTAAATTTGGATGCAAAAATAGACGCAATATTGGGCCTAAAATTGGATGCAAACCTAGATGCAGAATTGGACACATAATTTTATGTAAAACATGGTGCAAAATTGGGTGTAAGACTTGATGAAAAACTAGGAGCAAAATAATACGCAACATTGGATACAAAAATGAGCATGAAAGTAGGTGCAAACAAGGATGTAACAAAGGACGCAAAAAAAGATGCAATAGAAGTTGAAAAATTGGGCGCAAATAAAGGTGTAACATTAGATGCAAAAAATTGGGTGCAAAAATGGACAAAAAAATGGATGTTAAAAAGGGAAGAAAAAATATGCAATAGACGGCATTTTACGAAAATGTACAATAGCACCAGGTTTAGCGCTGGATTGTTCACCACAATTGGGAAAAAATTACACTAAAATCCGGCGCTAAATTTGACGCTAAATCCAGTTTTTGTTGTAGTGTTCTAACACCCCCCCTTAAGCCTGAATTATGAGTAAAATATCAGAAAATTATAGGTCCTAGAAACAAGGCTTAGTCACCCTTTACATACTGCATGTGCATTTAACCAAGGAAAGAGGCAAAAACCCAGTGGGAAAAATCCTCCCTTAAACATGGACAGTAAACAAAATTTGAAAATATTGTCATCACTCATGCTTCACAGCATGATCGGCAATCCCTAGCAGTGATTTGAGATTGCTGAATGTATTCTCACAAAAAACTTTGGTGAAGATATCTGCTACTTGTTTTGAAGATGAATAGAAGAGTAGGTGAATGGTGCCATCATGCACAAGTTGTCTGATGTAGTGCATATGGATCTCAATGTGTTTGGTTCTTTGTCTCTGAACTAGATCATTGTGGATTCGAATGGTACTCTGATTATCACAATAGATAGTAGTTGAGTATTCTGATTTGAAGCCACACTCACCAAGTAACCCCTGCAACCATAAACATTGAGTTGCTGCATTTACAACTCCTCTGTACTCTGCTTCTGTAGATGAGAGTGCAATGGCACTTTGTTTCTTGCTTGACCAGCTGATTGGTCCTTCAGCAAGAATGAACACATATCCTGATGTTGACTTTTGATCTGTGTTGTCACCTGCCCAATCACTGTCAGTAAACCCAATCAAATCAAGATCATATTTAGCTTTGTAGAAGATCCCATGAGTCCTTGTTCCCTGAACAAATTAGTTAAGGATCATTTTGGTTGCTCTCCAATGGATGTCATGAGGCTGATCCATGTATCTTGAAGCCACACTTACTGCATAATAAATATCAGGTCGAGTATGTGTAAGGTACAGCAAACACCCAATTAGTTTCCCATACAGTGTATTGTTTACCATAGGTGAAGAATCTACTTCTTCAAGCTTAACTCCTAAAAGGAAGGGAGTCTTGCTTGGCTTGCAATCCTTCATGTTGAACTTGTTCAGAAAATCCAAAGAATACTTGTACTGATGTACTTTTATTCCATGTTTTGTTTGAGCAATCTCAAGACCCAAGAACTGGCTCAATAACCTCACGTCTGTCATTGAAAATGCATGGTTCATTGCATCCTTCAAGGAGGCGATTTCATCCTTTGAGCTTCCTGTAATGAGAAGGTCATCTACATACAAGACAATAATCATCAAATAACCATGAATCAGCTTCAAATAAACATTAGGATCTAATTTGCATCAAACAAAATTCAATGATAGAAGAAAGCCATCAATCTTGGCATACCAAGCCCTGGGGGCTTGCTTAAGCCCATGCAATGATTTCTTTAGCCTGCACACAAGAGATGGATTAGTAGAAAATAATTGAGGATGATACATGTAAATATATTAAATAAGATCTCCATTTAGGAAAGCACACTTCACATCCATGTGATGTACCTCCCACTGCTTCAAATTTGCAATGGCTAAGGCTAGCCTGATGGAGTCCATCTTTGCCACTGGTGCAAAGGTCTCATTGTAGTCTATGCCATGTACTTGTGAGTATCCCTTGGCTACCAATATTTCCTTATATTTCAAAGGTGAACCATAAGCAGAAAACTTGATTTTGTAAACCCACTTACACTAAACTAGCTTCCTCCTCGGGGGAAGATCAACCAGCTCCCAAGTGTTGTTCTTCTGGAGTGAGCTGAACTCTTCTTTCATGTATGTTTTCCATATTGGCTCATGTTCTAAATATTCATATGTATATGGGTCTGATTCAACCATCAGATATAATTTCTCTGCAAACAAAGGATCTTTCATACACATAGCACTCTTAAACTGAGATCTAGTCCTCCTAGGATCATTAGGATTTCCAGCTAGTTCTCCAGTTGCATGAATTGTCTTTGCTGGCCATTTTGGTTTTGTAGGACTGTTAGGATCTGAAATTAAATCATCATTATAAGACATATCAGAATCAGAAAACTCAACTATCTCTTCATTTACATTCAATGGTTCTAGTGGTGAAGAAAATTCTCCAACTTCCACTGCTGCTAAAGGCTCTTCTTGGAACTGAACACTCCTTTCAATGAAGGATTTGTTTGTGCTCAAATTGATCAGCTTGTACCATTTTGAATATTCAGAGTACCCAACAAATAGACACTCTTGGCTTTGGGGCTGCAAAGCCTTCCTCTTTTATGTTGGAATTCTAGCCCAAGCCCTTAAGCCAAAAATCCTGAAATGGGTCACATCTGGCTTGTGCCCACTCCATGCTTCGAAAGGAGTCATACCATCAAGTTGTTTATGAGGCACCCTATTCTGGATATAGGCTGCATAGTTTATAGCTTTGGCCCAAAACTTTGGTGGAAAATTATTAGCCTCCATCATGCAGGTTGCCATCTCTTTTAGTGATCTGTTCTTCCTCTCAGCAACCATTTTGTTGTGGTGTGTAAGGGATAGAATGATGCATCTGAATACATGCATCTACACAATATTGAATGAAATTAGACTTGACATACTCACCACCATTGTAAGATCTGAGGACCTTGAGTTTCCTCCCATACTGGTTTTCAACCAAAGCCTTAAAGACTTTGAAGAGGCCAAAAAATTCAGACTTGTGTTTCAGGAAGTAAACCCACTAGTACCTAGAAAAGCCATATATGAATGTCAATGCATATTTGGCCTGAATCATTGACATATGAGGAAATGGGCCAGCAACATCACTGTGGATCAACTCAAGAGGTGCAGAGGTTCTCCCATGACTAGTTTTCTCAAATTTATGCTCTGGGTGTTTTCCTAAGATGCAAGCTTGACAGACTCCTTTGGAAAACTTAATCTTTGGTAACCCTATGACCATTTATTTTTCACTAAGATCATAATGATACTTATAGTTAATATGGCCAAATATTTCATGCCAAAGCTTGCTTGCCTCATTAGCATGAATCAAAAGAGCAGAGGGGTTTGAGTAAGGTAGGAAGTGTGAGAACATGTATACCTTCGAAGTGTGATTTGCAACTCATTTTGCAATGACTTTACCACTTGAGATCTCTATGATCTCAACTTCATTAGGGGATAATATGACCTTCTTTGGATACCCTGTGTGGGTCATCTGATACACTGATAAGAGGTTAGAGGCAAGACCTGGAACATACAGTACATTGCTGAACTTACCATGGTTAAGATCAATCCTCCCTTTGCCCAAACTTTCAGTGAGAGAGTCATCTCCCAGTACTATTGGTGGACCTTTCGACATGTCAAGTGAGGTGAATGCCTCCTTGGTCGAAACCATATGTCTTGAAGCTCCAGAATCAATGATAAAACTAGGTGAGCTTGTTGTGCCAGCAACCAATGCATGAACTCTCTCTCTGTCTTCTGAATTTGATCCTCCTTTCCTCTTCATTGAGCTGTCAGGAAGGGAGATTCCATTCTTCTCCAGGAGTTGGGTCAGCATGTCAATTTGCTTCTTCATGCAGGAGCTTTTAGGATGATTGCCCTTACTGCAGTATGCGCACTTGCTCATTTCTCCTTTGTTCTTTTTCTTCTGGAAGTTCTTCTTGGAACCTTGGGGCTCCTCTGGAGACTTGTTCTTGTCTCTCTTTTGCTCAGGTGGCTTCTTCGCTTTCTTCTTTCCTTTTGAAGCCATCCTTGAATCTCCAACAACCAGAGCTTGGTCTTTGGAAGGTTTGATGGTGCCCATCATCACCAATTTATCTTGTTCTTGTGTGAGAGATTCCATGAAATATGCAAGGCTAGGCATTTTCCAGGATCGAGCTATCAACTTTGTGGCATGGAAGGTGGAGACAAACACTGAATAGTTAGTTCCAAGCTTCGAGAGTATGGCCAAAACTAGTTTCTCCTCCTTCTTTTCTATTCCACACTGTTTTAGCTACAAAACAAGGGCTTTGAACTTGGAAAAGTAGAGTTGCAGGGATTCGAAGCTATTGGGACTCAGGGAGATCAATTCATTTTCAATTTGATGTCTCCTCATCTCATCTGTCTTACCAAAAATCTCAACAAGCTTCTCCCATACTTAATTTGGTGATGTTAATCCATCAAGATGGAAAAGGAGGTCTCTGGATATGCTCAGACACAGGAGACCATAGGCCTCATCCCTCCTGTTGTGCGATTTCATTTTCTCTGCAGCTACATTGGGATCTGCTTCTGTTGCCATAGTCACTCTGTAGAGGCCTTTTTCTCTCAACATTATCTCCATCTCTACTTTCCATTCAAATAAGTTAAATGGAGTCAAGATGATCTTCTGAGATTGATCCATAGCTCAGAAATTGTCCCTTCAGTCAGCAGAATGCTCCCAGTCAATGATGTCGAACCTGCAATAACAAATTGGAAGGAGAGAAATCGATATACAAAGGCTCTGATACCATGTGGAAATTGAACCCAGGTGTTAGAACAATTACACTCACAAAAAATGCCAATTACACATACAAATTACACACAAAGGAGACTGAATATGGAGCAGAACACTAATCTGTATTGAATAAGTGTACAATAGCCAACCCTGTGAATTCATAGGCTACCACAATAAATAATTACATGATATATTTGAATGCATAAGGATTCCATTCGAATTTGGTCAAAAGAAGGCTTAATAAATATAAGCAAATCCCCCATAGGTGCATAAAGCAGTTTCCAAATCTGTCTAGGAGCTCACAAATTGGCAAAATCAACTAGGAAAGCTAATAGATGATGAAAGGAAAAATCATACATGATTTTATTAGGATAAAATAATGGAGGATGATGAGGACAAAAAACAAGTTAACTTCACCTAGTCAAACTTTCCCAATTTCCTTAAAACTCAGCAAAAGCAGGCAATAAAGCAGAAAAAGCAGACATGTGCTAGGAAGGCCAGGAATAAAGCAGATTCGATTCCAAGTAGTTTCCCAAGCACTCCATGACTCAATTTTAGAAATTTTTACCACTTTGGACATGTGGAGGACAACTTGCATAAGGTGGAATATGGAAACTAGGAAAATAAGACAAAAATGGATTAATTAATGTCTAAGGTAGCTAACTATGGGTTGATTATTCTAACACTTACTTAGATGCAGCTCTCATTCCATATATGGGACTGGATCTGCTACCTTTACTTTTGTTGTCTCTGTTGCTAAATCTGCTACTGATGCTAGCTCTACCTCTTCTACTGTTCGCTAAGGAGATGAAACTACTAGTAAGTATGCTGGTTCTAGACCTAGTACAGGTAGGGAAGCTTGGTAAACTACTAAAACCACTGATGGTGTTAGTGCTGGTGGATAAAATAGGATAGTAGTAGCTAGTCCTATCCATGTAGGGTCTTGTCCTATAGTATTTAGTGGATCAATCTCATTTCTCTCTCCTTGTACTATCACCCACCACGTGGCTAGGAATCCCCTCCAGTTCGTTATGATCGAAATCTAGAATCAGTCTTTCAAGAGTGAAGGAAATTCACAATAACATAGTTGAAAGTGGGTTTTAGATCCATGTCTTTGTGGGAAACACGTTTGTATATATGTATGTATGTGGAAGAATATATGATGCACAGAAAGTGTTTGAAAAAACTCTCGAGTGAAATGTGGTCACTTCTATTTCCATGATTGGAGGTTACGCTCGAAACGAGTTTCTTGATGAGGCCTTAGAGTTCTTTCACAGAATGCCTGAATGAAGCGTAGTATATTGGATTTCAGTTATTGTAGTTTATGCCATGCACGGGTATAACGAGGAAGCATTGGCACTATTTTGTGAGATGCAGAGATCAGGCAGCTAGGTGGATCAGCTAATGTTTGCTAGTGTTTTTCCAGCATTTGCCGATTTGTGGACTTTGGAACATGCCACAGAGATCCATGAAGTTATATTTAGGAGTGGTTTCCAAGATACCCTGTGGATACGCCCTGAAATCGTTTATGCTCAGTAAAGTGTATTATTTGCCAATTTGTGGACTTTGGAACATGGCACAGATATCCATGAAGTTATATTTAGGAGTGGTTTCCAGGATACCCTGTGGCTACGCCCAGAAATACTTTATTCTCGGTAAAGTGTATTAGTCCAAATGAAAAAGGATTTGTGATTACAACACAGGTATACAGGCCTGTAAATGTTCTTTTGTTTGTTCTTGTTTCCTAAATTTCAACTCCATTTTCTCTTCTTCGATACGTCTTCGATCATCTTCTTAAATCCTACAAGCCTGAGGGAACCATTTGAGGAGTATGATTCAGTGTCTAATGGAGAGAGTATTAACCATGTTATGATAGAAGGCTCTTTGGCAGGAAAATCCAATGACAGTAAGGAGCCAGTGTTGGAAAGTGGATAGTCAAGAAATCCATACAAAATAGAGTTGATTGGAGTCATATGTGATGCACCTTTAGCTGTTACCCAAGGAATGAGGTACGCTTCTCTTCTTAGTTGATGTGCAAATACTTATTATCAAGCAATTCAATGGTCCTTGATCTAATATCTTGGAGCCTGTACTTGCCCACCATTAGTCATGATGTTCATTATTTAATACATGTTGATTTCACAACTAGAATTACATAGTCCCTAATGTTATGGGCACATGTACCCTATCTCCCTTGAGTGCTCCACAGAGCTTAGTAATCTGTGCATTGCTTGTTTATTATGAAGGAACTCATTGTCTCTTAGAGATTTGGTTGGATTTTGTTTGCTTTGTTAGGATGGAGTAACAAATTGACTGTCAGTTCTCCAAATTTGACAGCTTAATTGTTTGCACAGGAGAGGAATACTCATAAGACGAGCGGTTGATATCAAAAAACAATTGATTTCCACAAAATGTTTGCAGATGCATTTTCCCATTATTGTGAAATTTTTGATCATGCTATGTTGTATGCACAAATAAAATTGGTAATCCAGTAGACGTATTTTCTTATTCTTCTTTCATCCTTACATACACCACTGGAAGAATCTTGGTTGCAATTATGTCTTAGGACTCATCTTAGGATTAGCATCATATAAATCACAAACTAAATCTTTTATTAACCTCTTGAAGAGTTTATGTTAAATGAATTTGTTGTCACCTTTAATATTTTGGAAGCCCATGATGCAATTGTTGCCTTGAATTGTCAGCGGATAGGTCTAAAAGACTGGAATGGCAAAATGCAACTAAATCCTGAAGGAGTCTTTTGAGAAATCTCAACCTTTTGAATCCAAATGCAAGATCTGCTCTTGAACTCTATAATACACACAATTATGGGAATGGATTTGAACTAGACCAGGGGTGGAAAGACACTATGCTCTCTCCTGAAATATTTTCTCAGCAATAAGACCTCCAAATCAAGACACAGAGAGTTGACTCTTTGCACTCAGTGCAAGAAGTGCAGGTGACCTCGATTCCTCAAAATGTTTAGGGGTCTTATTGAATATAAACTGACAATAATCATAATTTATTGTTTATAGAATAATTTTCCTTTATGTGAAGTGGAAAATATATAGAGACTAATGAAATTTAGTCACCAGAACCATTTAAACGTCACTTATCTTTCACTTAGTAAAACAATTCAAAGTGAGTAAGTTTCCAAAGAACCTGGGTTGGTGTCTTGGTTAAGGATCCATATCTATAAGTAGAAGATTCAACAATATTCAATGTTCTATTCTTGCATGATTTGTGCTTGCCTCCCTTGCATTCTTTCTTTAAGCCTCTGATGTTGCTGGTGCAGTGCCTATAATCCATTTTGAGAACCATTTGAGGTCTGATGTTTCTGGTGCAGTATCTTTAATAACTGAGCCAGAGTTGAAGACAACAGAGAGATTTTAAAAGGTCATCAGAGAGTGAAAGCAATATTCATATTGATGGAGACAATATTTTGATTTTTTCTTCTTATCTTGAATAAATTAGGATACAATCACCAGATACATGCATTATTTCAGAGCAAATCATGAGTGAAAAGCAATTTGGTCAAAAAAGGCAAATCATGGAAAAAGAAATTAGAGATTCTTTATTAGTGTCTAAAAGTTAGTTCCTAGATCATAGAAAAAAAGGGACAGATAAAATTGTCAGCAATTTTGAACCTTTTAAACATGGAAGCATTGAAGAGAGCATTCAGGTTTCAAACTGTAAAGGAAATTTGAAGGGTGAAAAAGATTTTGAAAATATTCATGAAAATTCTATTCCTAATGTCAAAGATCACGTGGTTTCTACATTTGTGACTAAAGACAATGGAGTTAGGGTAGTTCCAAACACTTCTTTGCATTAGACTTCCATTCTGAAGAAGAAAATAAAGCTCTTGAAAAACATTATCCAAGGTTATCAATTCTACCAGAGAGATCAGGTAATGAAATAAAGATAAATATTTACATAGAAGAAGAAAATGTTCTTGAAGTATTATCTAGAGTATATCATCGAAATAAAAGGACACAAATCAAGGCAAGGAAACATAAAATTAACTTTGATGAACATTTCCATTCGGTAAAAAGGGCAAGAACAGAAGCTAAAGATGAATGCATTGCAATATTAACTTTGTGAATGCAACCAGGTGCACTCCCCTGAAGATAGATGAAACTAGCTGTAAATGCACTTTGTTAATGTTGTTTGGAGTTTTGGTCATTGTATAAACTATCATTGTTTTTTCATTGAGCATAAGTGACAAATAAATTGTAGAAAATGCTGAGCGGTGCCTTGAAGGACCAAAGAGGGATAGGACTCCCATGGTGAAGCACATCGCCTAAGAAAAAATCTATTGCATTAGAAACTAACAAATATCAGATGCATCCTCAGATAATATTGAAAGGGAGATTCTATTATTTGAGATAAGTTAGAGAACTCAATATTAAAGACGATTGATATGCTTGTACGACAATCTAGGCCTTAAGATGATGAAGGTTGTTAGTATGACTACAAATCCATTAGCCGTGAGACTTTATGATAATTATGGAAGTCACTTGAAAGGATTACATATAGGCATAGGGGTTGGTTTACATTTATGATGATCCCTATAATGTCTTTGGATAAGATGATGTGTACAAACATTACTTTTCTTGATATCTACAGAATTCAAGACAGATTGAATCATTCAACCTCTTATAGAGAGGCCTAAAGGAGAATTGCTCTTACCTTATTGAACACAAAATATAGTTAACTAAAGGGAAGAGGATTCTCTAGTGTTTAAATGAAGAGAAAATCAAGAGCCCATTTTATGTTCTGGAGATTTTATGCAAAGCAGAATGTAGGTAGCCTTGCAGATTTTAGGAGAGATAAAATGTTGTAAATAAGTACTGCTCAGTGTCCATTTTAGGTGCAGTTTTGACATGATAAAATACATAGGTACAACAAGTTTAGAATATGTGTTATGTAGTTCTCTTCATGGTGCATCTAATACTTCTTTGGTTTATATCAGAGTACAATATTGAGAATAGCACTGTAATACTTAGTATTGGGAGGAATGATAACCATGAGTGAAAAGCAGTTTGGTCAGAAAAGGAAAAGCATGGAAAAAGAAATTAGAGATTCTCGATTAGGTACTAAAATTGAGTTCGTAGATCATAGAAAAACAATGACAGATAACATTGTCAGCAATTTTGAATATTTTAAACATGGATGCATTGAAGAGAGCATTCAAGTTTCAAACTGTAAAGGAAATTTGAAGGGTGAAAACGATTTTGAAAATATTCATGAAAATTCTGTTCCTAATGTCAAAGATCACGTGCTTTCTACATTTGTGACTAAAGACAATGGAGTTAGTGTAGTTCCAAACACTTCTTTGCATCAGAATTCCATTCTAAAGAAGAAAAGAAATCTCTTGAAAAACATTATCCAGGGTTATCAATTCTACCAGAGAGATCAGATAATGAAATAAACATAAATATTTACACGAAAGAAGAAAATGTTCTTGAAGTATTATCTGGAGTAGATCATCGAAATAAAAGGACACATATTAAGGAAAGGAAACATAAACTTAACTTTGATGAACATTTTCATTCGGTAAAAAGGGAAAGAATTGAAGCTGAAGATGAACGCATTGCAATATTAACTTTGTGATTGCAACCATGTGCACTCCCCTGAAGACAGATGAAACTAGTTGTAAATGCACTTTGTTAATGTTGTTTGGAGTTTTGTTCATTGTAGAAACTATCATAGTTTTTTCATTGAGCATAAGTGACAAATAGCTTGTAGAAAATGCTGAGCAGTGCCTTGAAGGACCAAAGAGGCACAGGACTCCCATGGTGAAGCACATCGCCTAAGGAAAACTCTGTTGCATTAGAAACTAACAAATATCAGATGCATCCTCAGATAATTTTGAAAGGGAGATTCTGTTATTTGAGATAAGTTAGAGAACTCAATATTGAAGACGATTGTTATGCTTGTATGACAATCTAGGCCTTAAGATGATGAAGGTTGTTAGTATGACTACAAATCCATTAACTGTGAGACTTTATGATAATTAAGGAAGTCACTTGAAAGGATTACATATAGGCATAGGGTTTAGTTTACATTTATGATGATCTCTATAATGTCTCTGGATAAAATGATGTGTACAAAATGTACTTTTCTTGATATCTACAGAATTCAAGAGAGATTGAATCATTCAACCTCTCATAGAGAGGCCTAAAGGAGAATTTATCTTACCTTATTGAACACAAAAGATAGTTAACTAAAGGGAAGAGGATTCTCTAGTCTTTAAATGAAGAGAAAATCAAGAACCCATTTTATGTTCTGGAGATTTTATGCAAAGCAGAATGTAGGTAGCTTTACAGATTTTAGGAGAGATAAAATGTTGTAAATATGTACTGCTCAGTGTCCATTTTAGGTGCAGTTTTGACGTGAGAAAATACATAGGTACAACAAGTTTAGCATATGTGTTATGTAGTTCTCTTCATGGTGCATCTAATACTTGTTTGGTTTATATCAGAGTACAGTATTGAGAATAGCAATATAATACTTAGCACTGGGAGGAATGATAACCATGAGTGAAAAGCAGTTTGGTCAGAAAAGGCAAAGCATGCAAAAAGAAATTAGAGATTCTCGATTAGTGCCTAAAAGTTAGTTCCTAGATTGTAGAAAAAGAGCGACATATAACATTGTCAGCAATTTTGAATCTTTTAAACATGGAAGCACAGAAGAGAGCATTCAGGTTTCAAACTATAAAGGAAATTTGAAGGGTGAAAAAGATTTTGAAAATATTCATGAAAATTTTGTTCCTAATTTCAAAGATCATGTGCTTTCTACATTTGTGACTAAAGAAAATGGAGTTAGGGTAGTTCCAAACACTTCTTTGCATCATACTTCCATTCTGAAGAAGAAAAGAAAGCTCTTGAAAAACATTATCTAGGGTTATCAATTCTACCAGAGAGATCAGATAATGAAATAAAGATAAATATTTACATGGAAGAAGAAAATGTTCTTGAAGTATTATCTAGAGTAGGTCATCGAAACAAAAGGACACAGATCAAGGAAAGGAAACATCAACTTAAATTTGATGAATATTTGCATTCGGTAAAAAGGGAAAGAATTGAAGTTGAATATGAATGCATTGCATTATTAACTTTGTGAATGCAACCAGGTGCACTCCCCTGAAGACAGATGAAACTGGCTGTAAATGCACTTTGTTAATGTTGTTTTGAGTTTTGTTCATTGTATAAACTATCATCGTTTTTTCATTGAGCATAAGTGACAAATAACTTGTAGAAAATGCTGAGTAGTGCCTTGAAGGACCAAAGAGGGACATGACTCCCATGGTGAAGCACATCGCCTAAGAAAAACTCTGTTGCATTAGAAACTAACAAATATCAGATGCATCCTCAGATAATTTTGAAAGGGAGATTCTGTTATTTCAGATAGGTTAGAGAACTCAATATTGAAGACGATTGTTATGCTTGTATGACAATCTAGGCCTTAAGATGATGAAGGTTGTTAGTATGACTACAAATCCATTAGCTGTGAGACTTTATGATAATTAAGGAAGTCACTTGAAAGGATTACATATAGGCATAGGGGTTGGTTTACATTTATGATGATCCCTATAATGTCTTTGGATAAGATGATGTGTACAAACATTACTTTTCTTGATATCTACAGAATTCAAGATAGATTGAATCATTCAACCTCTTATAGAGAGGCCTAAAGGAGAATTGCACTTACCTTATTGAACACAAAATATAGTTAAATAAAGGGAAGAGGATTCTTTAGATTTTAAATGAAGAGAAAATCAAGAGCCCATTTTATGTTTTGGATATTTTATGCAAAGAATAATGTAGATAGCTTTGTAGATTTTAGGAGAGATAAAATGTTGTAAATATGTACTGCTCAGTGTCCATTTTAGGTGCAGTTTTGACGCGAGAAACTACATAGGTATAACAAGTTTAGCATATGTGTTATGTACTTCTCTTCATGATGCGTCTAATACTTCTTTGGTTTATATCTAACTACAGTATTGAGAATAGAACTATAATACTTAGTATTGGGAGGAATGATAACCATGAGTGAAAAGCAGTTTGGTCAGAAAAGGCAAAGCATGGAAAAAGAAATTAGAGATTCTCGATTTGTGCCTAAAAGTTAGTTCCTAGATTGTAGAAAAATAGTGACAGATAACATTGTCAACAATTTTGAATCTTTTAAACATGGAAGCATTGAAGAGAGCATTCAGGTTTCAAACTGTAAGGAAAATTTGAAGGGTGAAAAAGATTTTGAAAACATTCATGAAAATTATGTTCCTAATGTCAAAGATCACATGCTTTCTACATTTGTGACTAAAGACAATGGAGTTAGGGTAGTTCCAAACACTTCTTTGCATCAGAATTTGATTCTGAAGAAGAAAAGAAATCGCTTGAAAAACATTATCGAGGGTTATCAATTCTACCAGAGAGATTAGATAATGAAATAAAGATAAATATTTACACGGAAGAAGAAAATGTTCTTGAAGTATTATCTGGAGTAGATCATCGAAATAAAAGGACACAGATCAAGGCAAGGAAACATAAACTTAACTTTGACGAACATTTGTGTTCGGTAAAAAGGGCAAGAATTGAAGCTGAAGATGAATTCATTGCAATATTAGCTTCGTGAATGCAACCAGGTGCACTCTTCTGAAGACAGATGAAAATAGTTGTAAATGCATTTTATTAATGTTGTTTGGAGTTTTGTTCATTGTAGAAGCTATCATCATTTTTTCATAGAGCATAAGTGACAAATAACTTGTAGAATATGCTGAGCAGTGCCTTGAAGGACCAAATAGGGATAGGACTCCCATGGTGAAGCACATCGCCTAAGAAAAACTATGTTGCATTAGAAACTAACAAATATCAGACGCATCCTCAAATAATTTTGAAAGGGAGATTCTGCTATTTGAGATAAGTTAGAGAACTCAATATTGAATATGATTGTTATGCTTGCATGACAATCTAGGCCTTCAGATGATGAAGGTTGTTAGTATTACTACAAATCCATTAGCTGTGAGACTTTATGATAATTAAGAAAGTCACTTGAAAGGATTTCATATAGGAATAGGTGTTGGTTTACATTTATTATGATCCCAATAATGTCTTTGGATAAGATGATGTGTACAAACATTACTTTTCTTGATATCTACAGAATTCAAGAGAGATTGAATCATTCAACCTCTTATAGAGAGGCCTAATGGAGAATTTCTCTTACCTTATTGAACACAAAAGATAGTTAACTAAAGGGAAGAGGATTCTCTAGTGTTTAAATGAAGAGAAAATTAAGATCCCATTTTATGTTCTAGAGATTTTATGCAAAGCAGAATGTAGGTAGCTTTGCAGATTTTAGGAGAGATAAAATGTTGTAAATATGTACTGTTCAGTGTCCATTTTAGGTGCAGTTTTGATGTGAGAAAATACATAGGTACAACAGGTTTAGCATATGTGTTATGTAGTTCTCTTCATGGTGCATCTAATACTTCTTTGGTTTATATTAGAGTACAGCATTGAGAATAGCACTGTAATACTTAGTATTGGGAGGAATGATAACCATGAGTGAAAAGCGGTTTGGTCAGAAAAGGCAAAGCATGGAAAACGAAATTAGAGATTCTCGATTAGTGCCTAAAAGTTAGTTCCTAGATCATAGAAAAAGAGCAATAGATAACATTGTCAGCAATTTTGAATATTTTAAACATGGAAGCACTGAAGAGAGCATTCAGGTTTCAAACTGTAAAGGAAATTTGAAGGGTGAAAAGATTTTGAAAATATTCATGAAAATTCTGTTCCTAATGTCAAAGATCACGTGCTTTCTACATTTGTGACTAAGGACAATGGAGTTAGGGCAGTTCCAAACACTTCTTTGCATCAGAATTTCAGTCTGAAGAAGAAAAGAAAGCTCTTGAAAAACATTATCCAGGGTTATCAATTCTACCAGAGAGATCAGATAATGAAATAAAGATAAATATTTACACGGAAGAAGAAAATTTTCTTGAAGTATTATCTGGAGTAGATCATCGAAATAAAAGGACATATATCAAGGAAAGGAAACATAAACTTAACTTTGATGAACATTTACATTCAGTAAAAAGGGCAAGAATTGAATCTGAAGATGAATGCATTGCAATATTAACTTCGTGAATGCAACCAGGTGCGCTCCCTTGAAGACAGATGAAACTAGCTGTAAATGCACTTTGTTAATGTTGTTTGGATTTTTGTTCATTGTATAAACTATCATCGTTTTCATTGAGCATAAGTGACAAATAACTTGTAGAAAATGTTGAGCAATGCCTTGAAGGACCAAAGAGGGTCAGGACTCCCATGGTGAAGCACATTGCCTAAGAAAAACTCTATTGCATTAGAAACTAACAACTATCATATGCATCCTCAGATAATTTTGAAAGGGAGATTCTGTTATTTGAGATAAGTTAGAGAACTCAATATTGAAGACGATTGTTATGCTTGTATGACAATGTAGGCCTTAAGATGATGAAGGTTGTTAGTATGACTACAAATCCATTAGCTGTGAGACTTTATGAAAATTAAGGAAGTCACTTGAAAGGATTGCATATAGGCATAGGGGTTGGTTTACATTTACGATGATCCCTATAATGTCTTTGGATAAGATGATGTGTACAAACATTACTTTTCTTGATATCTACAGAATTCAAGACAGATTGAATCATTCAACCTCTTATAGAGAGGCCTAAAGGAGAATTGCTCTTACCTTATTGAACACAAAATATAGTTAACTAAAGGGAAGAGGATTCTCTAGTGTTTAAATGAAGAGAAAATCAAGAGCCCATTTTATGTTCTGGAGATTTTATGCAAAGCAGAATGTAGGTAGCTTTGCAGATTTTAGGAGAGATGAAATGTTGTAAATATGTACTGCTCAGTGTCCATTTTAGGTGCAGTTTTGACGTGATAAAATACATAGGTACAACAATTTTAGCATATGTGTTATGTAGTTCTCTTCATGGTGTGTCTAATACTTCTTTGGTTTATATCAGACTATGGTATTGAGAATAACACTGTAATACTTAGTATTGGGAGGAATGATAACCATGAGTGAAAAGCAGTTTGGTCAGAAAAGGAAAAGCATGGAAAAAGAAATTAGAGATTCTCGATTAGTGCCTAAAAGTTAGTTCCTAAATCGTAGAAAAACAACAACAGATAAAATTGTCAGCAATTTTGAATCTTTTAAACATGGAAGCACTCAAGAGAGCATTCAGGTTTCAAACTGTAAAGGAAATTTGAAGGGTGAAAAATATTTTGAAAATATTCATGAAAATTCTTTTCCTAATGTCAAAGATGACATGCTTTCTACATTTGTGACTAAAGACAATGGAGTTAGGGTTGTTCCAAACACTTCTTTGCATCAGAATTCCATTCTTAAGAAGAAAAGAAAGCTCTTGAAAAACATTATCCAGGGTTATCAATTCTACCAGAGAGATCATATAATGAAATAAAGATAAATATTTACATGGAAGAAGAAAATGTTCTTGAAGTATTATCTGGATTAGATCATCAAAATAAAAGGACACAGATTAAGGAAAGGAAACATAAACTTAACTTTGATGAATATTTGCATTTGGTAAAACGGGCAAGAATTGAAGCTGAAGATGAATGCATTGCAATATTAACTTCGTAAATGCAACTAGGTGCACTCCCCTGACGACAGATGAAACTAGCTGTAAATGAACTTTGTTAATGTTGTTTGGAGTTTTGTTCATTGTAGAAACTATCATCATTTTTTCATTGAGCATAAGTGACAAATAACTTGTAGAAAATGCTGAGTAGTGCCTTGAAGGACCAAAGAGGGACATGACTTCCATGGTGAAGCACATCGCCTAAGAAAAACTCTGTTGCATTAGAAACTAACAAATATCGGATTTATCCTTAGATAATTTTGAAAGGGAGATTATGTTATTTGAGATAAGTTAGAGAACTCAATATTCAAGACGATTGTTATGCTTGTATGACAATCTAGGCCTTAAGATGATGAAGGTTGTTAGTATGACTACAAATCCATTAGTTGTGAGACTTTATGATAATTAAGGAAGTCACTTGAAAGGATTACATATAGGCATAGGGGTTGGTTTACATTTATGATGATCCCTATAATGTCTTTGGATAAGATGATGTGTACAAACATTACTTTTCTTGATATCTATAGAATTCAAGAGAGATTGAATCATTCAACCTATTATAGAGAGGCCTAAAGGAGAATTGCTCTTACCTTATTGAACACAAAAGATAGTTAACTAAAGGGAAGAGGATTCTCTAGTGTTTAAATGAAGAGAAAATCAAGAGCCCATTTTATGTTCTGGAGATTTTATGCCAAGCAGAATGTAGGTAGATTTGCAGATTTTAGGAGAGATAAAATGTTGTAAATATGTACTACTCAGAGTCCATTTTAGGTGCAGTTTTGACGTTAGAAAATACATAGGTACAACAAGTTTAGCATATGTGTTATGTAGTTCTCTTCATGGTGTGTCTAATACTTCTTTAGTTGATATCAGAGTACAGTATTGAGAATAGCACTGTAATACTTAGTATTGGGAGGAATGATAACCATTCTTTTCTTCGGGGGGCTTTAATGGAGAAACTAAAAAACTATTCCCTTAGTTTATGTATAGGCCCTGGAGGGTTTATAAATGTCGTGCTTCATGTCAAGATCCTTTGATACTCTTTATTTTCAGTTTCCTATTGTTTGGAAAAATGATAGTTGATAGTTATTATTCCAATGGACATCTTTTTTGATATCCATTGTCTTTTTCTTATTCATTTCCTTTTGATTTGAGTGGGGATTTATTGTGTTGCACCTATTGTTAATTATAGGATTTGTTAGATTGTGTTGATTTTTTAAATCTGTTTAATATGATTACCTTATGCAGATATAAATACTAAAACAACATAATAATGGATGCTTCATCTCCATATGGGAGTTCATATTCTCAAGGCAGAAGCAATGGAAATAATAAATTAGGAATATATACATTGAACAAAGGAACATGTAAGCCACTTCAGGAGAGACAAGTGATTTTCATTTTTATCAAGATTTTTCTTTGTGATATGCATATTGTTTCTTTTTCAGCAATTGCCTATAATTTTTGTTTGTTAATTCCTCCTTTTTTACTTTTCCTGAGGTTTGTATGTAGAGATGTTACACCTCCTATATTCTATTTGAATTCATTAAATAGTCGCTGAATAAATATTATCTAAATTTACGTTCTGTTTTGAAATTCATTTCAGTTGAAACGCTTGGAATATTTTTATGTCCAAGTTGATTGTTGTTCTAACTTCTAAGCATGATTATCTCTAGTGTGTAGATAGTTTATTATAGATATGTTTTTACAGCTCACATTCTCTGTTTTGGTTCTGTGACAATATTCTCCTGGAAGATAATTTGTTGGTGGCTATTTTCTATTTTACAGGGTGCAATTAATTTGCTCATGGATGTATACAAGAAAGAATTCGGTGCAATGGGTGGCTATTTGACAGATGCAGGCGAGGTATTATGACACTGATTGCATCTATTATATAATTTTTGTTGGCAAATATTATGTTGATCGAAGGACTTCACTATATGTTACTAGATATTGTGATATTTTCACTTTGGTCTTCTAAATCTTGCAATATGAAGTTGTGTGGCCTTTGAAATTTTAATTATCACTTGAATCACAAGATCTCATGTCCCCAGATTGATGGAAATGATACCGAGTTCATCTTGACCAACTTTATCCAATTGCTGGCATTAAAGCTATATAATGTTTTCTCTTTCTGAAATTTCAAATGCACATGGATTTTTATAAAGGCTATAGGATGTCCCCTGTGTATGAAATTACTAAACATTGAATGAAAGGGTGTTAACTGGTTTGGATACAGCTAGCATTTCCAGCTAAGCTGATATCACACTAAAATGTGGAACATTTTATCATGTAGGTAATATTGGACAGGGTGGAGCATTTTATTCAGGCTGTTGGACCATGAGGATAGGATTTTTCAAAAGCGAGCTCATATTCATGAGGTACACATTTAGTTTATATGAAATTATGAAAACCTTTGTCAGTTGTAAATATTTGGGCCTTATTTTGAAAACAACACAGCTATACATTTTTTAACTATTCAATAACCCCCAATGAGGATAGCACCCTTCCATTGGGCCAAGCTGTGAGCTTAAGAATGTTTTGAATAGGAACTCTATGCCATATGAAATATGGAAAATGGGTCAATAGCTATTTTTGTAGAGAATTTTATTAGGAAATACATTAAGCCAAGGGAAATGCTTTGTTAAAACTCTGGAAATATTAGGAAATACATGTATTTTACATGCTCACACATATTTTACATGTATTTTTATATATGCATATCCAACCATATTGTATCCAATTTGTTCTCATATATGTACATATATCTATCTATATCCTGGTAACTTTAGCTTCTCATTGATAACTAAATGAATTATCATAGTTGACTTCTATTAAGTATTTGATTACTAGCAATATATTAGGCCAGACTAACCTAAGCTTCTTGTTGGTTTTTCTTAAACTTTACGCTCCTTTCCTTTATATCCAAATGAGGGCATACAATATTATCTATAGGATGAAATGATTGTTACTGCATTTTTTTTATGGGAATGACCCATCTCCTGAAGGATACAACCTGGAAAAGTTCCCAGAAAATGACAAGAAATGGACGCCAACAAACCGTTCCTAGGGAGTTCTTGGAATGGTCAGTATTTTAGAAATGGTACTAGTCTTTTCTCTAAACTTTCTTTTTGATCCCTTTGATCCCTTCATCATAATGAGTACCATTATACACTTGATGTAGTTCAGCCACATTACTCTTTTGTACTCACCATTTTTTATGTTCAGGAAGATATTGTAGATTCTCAGTGTATGCTGTTTCCACTTAAAATTCCTTCCATAATACCTTCAACCCCCACCCCCCAACATATTTAGTGAGTGTTCTATTCCTTCTGAGCCTTACAAATATTTAAAGACATTGGAATTAAGTTTCCTTATAGCACTCATGCTATTTCCCAGATGCATTTCTGTAGTTAATTCTCAATTCTCATGCTTTTAAATGCTTGAATCGACAATTCACAATTCATTGCAATGATATAAAATCTATTTCAAGGCACACTCTCTTTGTTTTCACTCTTGTTTCTCCACTCTGTTAGAACTGATCTTATGCATGTAACTATGTTGGTACATAAGTTAAAACTTATCTCGTGTGTAATCATATGCATCTAGGACCAACAGTAGAATTGTCTGTCTACTAGAATAAGGTGCAAGATATTACATGTTTGTAACCAGGCTGTCATAATTTGGCTACTAGCTAGACTGGTGGAACATTGTTTTTTTCTCTGATCATGTGCATGCACTAATGTGTATTGCTAATCACATGACTTATTAGGTCCTGATATAACCAGAATGCCCAAGCTACATGATTTTAGGTAACCAAATTGGTACTATTACATTGTCATATTTTGATACATGCAACACTGTTGATGTTGATGAGTGTCCTTTCTAGTATTACAAAACCCTCTTTTTCTGTTGCCTTGTTCAACCATTAGATACTCAAAGTTGTGTATTGATCCTTTTTACCATTATAGAGGACTCTATAAGTTAGGTTCTCAAATTATTAAAGGGTTCTAGCTCAATGGAAGAGCACCTGCCTTACAAGTAGGAGGTTGGTGGTTCAATTCCTCCATGCCCTAATGATATTGTAATATCAGTTAAATACTAAAAACGACTAAATTAGTGACCAAAACATGAGAGATGCGAAACTAGACATTAAAAAGGATGCAACACATGGCGCTAATGATGAAGCCAAACATGGCGTTGATATGGTAGCAAAATAAGACGTTACTTTGGATGCAAAACATGGCACTACATAGGAATAAAAATATGTTGCAACAATAGAAGAAATATTTGGCATCATTTTGGTAGCAAAACATGATGCAAAAAAGGAAGCAAAAATTGGTGCGAATTTGGAAGCAAAAATTGGCACATATTTGGAAGTAAAACATGGTGCAAAATGGGATGCTAAAGTGGTAGCAAAAATGGATGCTAATTTGGATGCTAATATGGTGCTATTAAGGATGAAAATATGGTGCTAATGGGGGTGTCATTTAAGAAGAAAAAGTGGAAACTCGCTAGGAAGCAAAGAAGGACGTTATTTAGGAAGCAAACCTCGATGTTGTTTAGGAAGCAAAGTTGGGCACTATTCTGGAAGAAAACCTTGATGTTTTTTAGGAAGCAAAGTTGGATGCTATTCTAGAAGAAAAAAAAGAGACACCATTTTGGACGTCATAAAGGATGCTATTTAGGAAGCAAAAAAATACGTTTTTTGGGACGCTTTAAGTTTTGTCCATGACGCGTCCCATTTAGCGTCTAATTTGACCACTCAATGTAAAAAAAAATTACACTAAAAAGGGATGCTAAATGGGATGCTAATTCCAAGATTTGTTGTAGTGAGGACATCAAATTGATATTGAATTGATCTCCTTGAGGCCCAACATATTTGAATCCCTGCAACTCTACTTTTCCAAGTTTAAAGCCCTTGTTTTGTAGCTAACATAGTGTGGAATTGAAAAGAAGGAGGAGCAACTGGTTTTGGCCATACTCTCAAAGCTTGGCCCTGACTATTCAGTGTTTTTTTCGACCTTCCATGCCACCAAGTTGACAGCTCGATCCTGGAAGATTCCTAATCTTGCAGAGTTCATGGAATCCCTCACACAAGAATAAGATAAAGTGGTGATGATGGGCACCATCAAACCTTCCAAAGACCAAGCTCTGGTTGCTAGAGATTCAAGGGTGGATTCAAAAGGAAATAATAAAGATAAGAAGCCACTTGAGCAGAAGAGAGACAAGAACAAGTCTTAGGAGGATCCCCAAGGCTCCAAGAAGAACTTATAGAAGAAGAAGAACAAAGGAGAAATGAGCAAGTGCACATACTGCAGTAAGGGCTTTCATCCTGAAAGCTCCTGTATGAAGAAGCAAATTGACATGTTGACCCAACTACTGGAGAATAATAACATCTCCCTTCCTGATAGCTCAAAGAAGAGGGAAGGAGTATCAAATTCAGAAGACGGAGAGAGATTTCATGCATTGGTTGCTGGCACATCAAGCTCACCTAGCTTCATCATAGACTCTGGAGCTTCAAGACATATGGTTTTGACCAAGGAGGCATTCTCCTCTCTTGACATGTAGAAAGGTCCACCAATACTACTGGGGGATGACTCTCTCACTGAAAGTTTGGGCAAATCAAGGATCGATCTTGACCATGGTAAGTTCAGCAATGTATTGTATGTTCCAGGTCTTGCCTCTAACCTCTTGTCAGTGTATTAGATGACCGACATAGGGTATCCAAAGAAGGTCATATTCTCCCTTGATAATGTTGATATCATGGAGATCTCAAGTGGTAAATTCATTGCAAAAGGAGTTGTAGATCACAATTCAAAGGTATACTGGTTTTCACATTTTCTACCCTACTCAAACCCATCTGCTCTTCTGATTCATGCTAATGAGGAAAGAAAGCTTTAGCATGAAAGATTTGGTCATCTTCACTATAAGTATCTTTCTGATCTAAGTGAAAAATAAATGTTCATATGGTTACCAAAGATTAAGTTTTCCAAGGGAGTCTGTCAAGGTTGTGTCCTAGGAAAACACCCAGAGCATAAATTTGAGAGAGCTAGTCATGAGAGAACCTCTGCACCTCTTGAATTGATCTATAGTGATGTTTCTGGTCCATTCCCTCATATGTTAATGAGTTAGGCCAAATATGCATTAAATTTCATAGATTATTTTTCCAGCTACTGTTGGGTTTACTTCTTGAAGCATAGGTTTGAAGTTTTTGGCCTCTTCAAAGTCTTTAAGGCTTTGGTCGAAAACCAGTTTGGGAGGAAACTCAAGATCCTCAGATCTAAAAATGGTGGTGAGTATGTCAAGTCTGAGTTCATTCAATATTGTGAAGATGCAGGTATTCATATGCAGCATTCAATCCCTTACACACCACAGCAAAATGGTGTTGCTGAGAGAAAGAACAGATCACTGAAAGAGATGGCAACATGTATGTTGGAGGATAAGAATTTTCCACCAAAGTTTTGGGCCGAGGCTATAAACTGTGCATATTATATCCAGAATAGGGTGCCTCATAAATATCATGATGGTATGACTCCTTTCGAAGCATGGAGTGGGCACAAGCCAGATGTGACCCATTTCAGGATTTTTGGCTCAAGGGCTTGGGCTAGAATTCCAACAGAAAAGAGGAAGGCTTTGCAGCCCCAAATCCAAGAGTGTCTATTTGTTGGGTACTCTGAATATTAAAAAGGGTAAAATCTGATCAATTTGAGCACAAACAAATCCTTCATGCAAAGGAGTGTTCAGTTCTAAGAAGAGCCTTTAGCAGCAGTTGAAGTTGGAGAGTCTTCTTCACCACCAGAACCATTGAATGTAAGTGAAGAGACAAATAAGTTTGCTGATTATGATAGGTATGATAATGATGATTTAATTGCATATCCTATCAGTCCTAAAAGACCAAAATGGGAAGCAAATACCATTCATGCAGCTAGGGAACTAGCTGGAAATCCTAGTGATCCTAGGAGGACTAGATCTCAGTTTGAGAGTGCCATGAGTATGAAAGACCCTTTGTTTGCAGAGAAATGCTATCTGATGGTTGAATTAGACCCATAGACATATGAATATGCAGCTCATGATCCAATATGGCAATCAGCCATGAAATAATATTTCATCTCACTCCAGAAGAACAACACTTGGGAGCTAGTTGATCTTCCCCCAAGAAGGAAGCTAGTTCAATGTAAGTGGGTTTTAAAAACTAAGTTTGATGCTGATGGTTCACCTTTGAAATATAAGGCAATATTGGTAGCCCAAGGACACTCATAGGTACATGGTATTTACTACAATGAGACCTTTTCACTAGTGGCAAAGATGGACTCCATCAGGCTAGCCTTAGCCATTGCAGCTTCGAAGCAGTGGGAGGTACATCACATGGATGTGAAGTGTGATTTCTTGAATGGAGATCTTACTGAATGGATTTACATGCAGCAGCCTCAAGGGTTTGTTAATAATCCATCTTTTTTGTGCAGGCTAAAGAAATCATTGTATGGGCTTAAGCAAGCCCCCAGGGCTTGGTATGCCAAGATTGATCGCTTTTTGCTGTCATTGAGTTTTGTTCGATGCAAGTCTGATCCAAATGTTTATTTGAAGATGATTCATGGTTCTTTGATTATTATTGTCTTGTATGTGGATTAAATTCTAATTACAGGAAGCTCAAAGAAATAAATTTCCTCCTTGAAGGATGCAATGAACCATGCATTTTCTATGACTGATTTGGGGTTGTTGAGCCAATTTTTGGGTCTCGAAATTGATCAATCCCAACATGGAATAAAATTACATTAGTCCAAGTATGATTTGTATTTTCTGAACAAGTTCAACATGAAATATTGCAAGCCAAGCAATACTCCCTTCCTTTCAATAGTTAATCTTGAAGAAGCAGGTTCTTCTCCTATGGTAGATAGTACACTGTATATACAACTGATTGGGTGCTTGCCATACCTTACACACACTCGACCTGATATTTCTTATGCAGTAAGTGTGGATTAAAGATACATGGATCAGCCTAATTATATCCATTGGATAGCATCCAAAAGGATCCTTAACTTTGTTCAGGGAACAAGAACTCATGGGATATTCTACAAAGCTAAATCTGATCTTGATTTGATTGGGCTTATTGACAGTGATTGGGCAGGTGAAAACATAGATCGAAATTCAACATCAGGATATGTGTTCATGCTTTATAAAGGACCAATGAGCTGTTCAAGAAAGAAACAGAGTGTCATTGTACTCTCATCTACAGAAGCAAAGTACAAAGGAGTTGTAAATGCAGCAACTCAATGTTTATGGTTGCAGGGGTTACTTGGTGAGTGTGGCTTCGAATCAGAGTTCTAAACTATTATCTATTGTGATAATTAGAGCACCATTCGAATCTACAATGATCTAGTTCAAAGACAGAGAACCAAACACATTGAGATCCATATGCACTACATCAGATAGCTTGTGCACGATGGCACCATTCACCTACTCTTCTGTGCATCTTCAAAACAAGTAGCTGGCATCTTCACCAATTTTTTTGTGAGAATACATTCAGCAATCTCAAATCACTTCTGGGTATTTTTTATCATGCTGTGAAGCATGATTGATGGCAATATTTTCAAATTTTGTTTTACTGTCCATGTTTAAGGGAGGATTTTACCACTGGGTTTTTGCCTCTTTCCTTGGTTAAATGGACATGCAATATGTAAAGGGTGACTAAGCCTTGTTGCTAGGCCCTATCATTTTCTGATATTTACTCATAATTTAGGCTTAAGGGGGGGTGTTAGAATAATCAACCCATATTTAGCTACCTTAGACATTAATTAATCCATTTTTGTCTTATTTTCCTAGTTTCCAATATTCCACTCTATGCAAGTTGTCTTCCACATGTCCTAGAAGTAAAAATTGCTAAAATTGAGTCATGGAGCACTTGGGAAACCTCCTAGAATCCATATTTAGCATATATTATTTATTCTAGATCCTCCCTAATGCATGTCTGCTTTTTCTGCTTTATTGCCTACTTTACTGAGTTTTATGGCAAAAGGGAAACTAAGACTAGGTGTAGTTGACTTGTTTTTTTCCCTCATCATCCTCCATTATTTTCTCCTAATAAAATCATGTATTATTTGATGTTCCATCACCTATTATCTTTCCTACTTGAATTTTCCAATTCGTGAGCTCCTAGGCAGATTTGGAAACTGCTTTATGCACCTATGGGGGATTTGACTAGATTTAGTAAGCCTGCTTTTGACTATTTCGAATGGCATCCTTATGCATTCGAATCTCTCATGAAATTATTTATTGTAGTAGCCTATGAATTCACAGGGTTGGATATTGTACACTTATTCAATACATATTAGTGTTATGCTCCAATCTTAGTCTCCTTTGTGTCTAAATTTGCATGTTTGATTAGTAATTTTGTGAGTGCAATTGATCTATCACTTGGGTTCAATTTCCACAGAAAGGAGGAGGAATATTGTGTGATAGCATCCAAAATATTCCCAAATAATCTTGGACTATATTGAGTCATTAGAGGCAAGGTGAAGCTTGAGGCAAGGCCCCATTGTGAATATCTCCCAACACCAAGGCTTGGTTGTGATCTCTCCTTCATTGTTTATAAATGCAAGCATTGTTTCTTTCCCATAAACACTGTGTATCTCATTAGTATACTATGTTTATTGTTTATTTCCTTGGTCATTTACATAGAATTGTATATTATCTTGTTACTCTCATATGTTTTGGTTCTTTTGTGTCTATTGTAGGTTCATTCATCACGTAGCTCAAACACAATAAATTCAGACCTTCACATCTACCTATTAAAAGGTATGAGAGCAGCTAATTCAAGTAGTCTAAATTTTTAGGGAAAGTTTCTTTGTTTTGTATTGTGTTTTGTTCTAGATTTGAGTTATTTAGACTAGGGAAACAAACTTTGTTTGCATTGGCTGAGAATTTTCATTAAAAAAAGTGGTGAGTCCAGTGGGGAGATCGAATTCTTGGTCTTGTAGTAAGTTGAATCTTCATTTGCAATTTTAATTCATATATATGCTTGTTAATTTGATAGATTTAATTTTTAATTCATAGATATGTGTTACACATATTTCTCGTCATCATCATATAATGAGAACCAAATACCAGTATTTTCCTTGAATCCCCAAGTTGTGAAGGTGAAAGTGGGCCAGGATCAGCGATTTCATACCTTTATCCACAACCACACTTTCCTTGTGGTCAATGTGTGTTACACTCATGCATAACTCCTTTTTTCCTTGAACAACTAGCGATGCCACCACCACTTTCCTTCATACAATGAGCGGTGCACTTTGGGTAATGCTCTGTCTCAGTTGACAAAGAGTGGTGATCAATTTTTAAAGGTAATAAAAGAAGCTTCGAGAGGCTTCTAGAAGCTTGGATTCGTGGTATCCTCATCCCTACACTTTTGGACCACCTGGTTTTGAGATCCATCCTTATAGGATCTCCCCTCCACCTCATCCATGAGATTCTCAACCTTCTCTATCCTCCCATGGCTATAAGTATTGGCTTACCCCCCATGGGTAAAAGGAAGAAGATTATGCTACACCATCAAAAATCTGTCCAAATCTAGCCAAGGAGAGTGAGCATTTGGCAGGAAAGTTTGAAGCTTTGGAGGCAAGGTTTACTTGAGAAGAGACTTCAAAACACTAAGGATTTGGTTGTAATTTTTCTCCCTTATTCCATTTATGCAATAAAATTTCCTTTCCCATGAATGATATTGTGTGTGAATCACTTGTTTCATTGTTGAACTCAGTCATCAACATAGGATTATAGATTGTACTTGGTTCTTTGATATTGTATGTGATTTGTTGTGTATTTCTTGCAGGTGAATCTGTAGAGATCCAGTACTCCAAAGGCCAACATATCATAGTGTATAACAAGTAAAAGAATCCATTCCAAGCATCTATTGATCTTAGGGGAATTGCTTTTTATTGTTGCGACTCCTTTGTTCTATCTTCGAGTGTTTCAAGACGGGGAAACAACTTTTGTCCGTAGAAGGTATGTATTTCTGGTAACAAATCTGGTGACTCCACTGGTCTCTCAGTGTATAATTTAATGAGTCCATTGAAAGTAAACTCGGTATAGTTCCTTTTTAGAGAGTCTGAATGAAATGGAAGAATACTTCAAAGTGTCTTTTTTCGTATGTTTTAGTCTCCGAGGCCCAAAAAAGTATAAAATTATACCTTAGAGAACTTTCTTTTGGGAACGAACCCCTACTTTCTCAGGTTTGGAAAACATATGAGAATGGAATTATTGCATGATAAGCTACAACGAGTGATTTTTACCGTCTTTGAACTCATAAAAATGAAAATAGGAACTCATCAATCAAGATGGGGAAAGTAAGGGAAGGGAACCATTTTCATTTGCAATAATGATAGTTTGTAGTCACCTTTGAACATGGCACTTGTCTGCATTTCATTCAGTCAATTGGGTATTCAGCTTGCTTTCAATTTGATCCACTTTCATGAGTCATGTCACTCCTTTGATTCTTTCAAAGAATGCATCATCATTCTTTGCATTGTGTCCTGGTATCTACCTCATCAAGTCAATGCTGCCAAGTCTTCAGTTGTGCTACCATATATTCAAAGGGAAATTGTATTGAGAATTTGCATCTGCAGTAAAAAAATACCTTTGTGTCAGTTACCTTTGAGTCAGTCCTATGGTTACGTCATACTCAAAATTACAGAACTTTGTTCCAAGTTTCGTGTCATTGATGTGGGATGTATCATGGCCCTCCTTCGACGCAACTATTCCAGTCGAATTCAACTCATCATCCAGGAATTGATCTTAGAAACAAAGTAGTACCTTGAGGTATGTATGCATTAATGACATATTCTCTCACTTTCGACAATAGGTTTACATCATCGACCTTTGATTGAAAGATTCAATCGAGTGTTTGACATATAATCATCTATTCACATTCGGGGGATTGTACTGGAGAACCTTGGGAATCATTGACATCAATGGTGATCTCCCTCGCACTTGTTAACAGTTTTCATCATAAAATGGTAATCAAGTGGTTTCTACCATGTTCAACATCAATACATTGTAATCGCATGGATAGAATTGTACTTTGTTGAAAATGAGACGAAGACCCAGGGTATTTGTTAAGCGCTCATTTATTTCCCCAGGTTGCAATGGAGTATTTGTATGAGTCCTAGCATGGATCCACATTTGTATGGTCATGGCTATGCTCAAAATTGTGTCTGTACGACATAGATCGATGTTGTATATCTGGTATCTATGTCTAAGTTTGATTCTTCTTCACATGGATCTACATTGTATTCTAGTAGCCATGTTCATTTGTACTCCACATGGATCTATGTTGTATTGGTCAGTAGTCATGATGAGAGTCATATGAATATGATTCAAAGTATTGATGTACTACAGAATAAGCTCGGTTGTTGAATATCTTTGATCAGTGAACTATTGCCTTGAAGTGATAACTTGTTCTTGCAAAGCCTTCACCTATCTTAACCCTCTAGCCTCATGTTTTGGGGGACATTTTGTTACACATATTGCTCATCATCATCATATAATGAGAACCAAATACTAGTATTTTCCTTGCATCCCCAAGTTGTGAAGGTTAAAGTGGGCCAGGATCAACGATTTCATACCTTTGTCCACCACTGCACTTTACTTGTGGTCAATGTGCATTATCCTCATGCGTAACTCCTTTTTTCCTTGAACAACTAGTGGTGACACTGCCAATTGAATTCATACAATGAGTGGTGCACTTTGGGTAACATTCTATCTCAGTTGAAAAAGAGCAGTGCCAGAGTTTCAAAGGTAAAAAAAAGCTTCGAGAGGCTTCTCGAAGCTTGGCTTCGTGGTATCCTCATCCCTACACTTCTGGACAACCTGGCTTCGAGATCCATCCTTGTAGTATCTCCCCTCCACCTCACCCATGAGATTCTCAACCTTCTCTATCCTCCCATGGCTATAAGTATTAGCTTACCCCCCATGGGTAAAAGGAGGAAGATTATGCTACAACATCAAAACTCTGGCCAAATATAGACAAGAAGAGTGAGAATTTGGTAATAAAGTTTGAATATTTGGAGGCAAGGTTTACTTGAGAAGAGACTTCTCAACACTAAGGATTTGGTTGTAATTTCTCTCTCTTATTCCATTTATGCAATAAAAGTTCCTTTCCCATGAATGATATTGTGTATGAATCACTTGTTTCATTGTTGAACTCCTTGGTCGTCAACATAGGATTATAGATTGTACTTGGTAATTTGATCTTGTATGTGATTTGTTGTGTATTTATTGCAAGTGAATCTGTAGAGATATAGTACTCCAAATACCAACATATCATAGTGTATGATAGGTAAAAGAATCCATTCCAAGAATCTATTGATATTAGGGGAAGTGCTTTTTATTGTTGTGACTCCTTTGTTAAAGCTTCAAGTGTTTCAAGATAGGGAAACAACTTCTATCCGTAGAAGGTGAGTATTTCCGGTAACTATCTACCTCTGCTTGCCTCTGATTATTCATGCTCTTTTATTTCAGTAGCATTTGGATTCATTTTCCAGGCTCTAACACATTTCTTTTCTCACCTTTTTTGAGTTTCAAATATCAATTTGGGCCACTGCACCTAGGATGTATAAAAAGTGCAGCCAACACTCTTTTCTACTGCATAACCCGTGGTGCCACCACCATTTGTCTATTAGTAGAGAGCGACGCTACTGCTCTGTCACTTTTCAGAGGGTGCAGTGTTGGACAAACACTACTCTGGTGTAACCTTGCAACCTGCAATACTAGGTAATATCTTGAATGCCAATCTGATGTTTAATACTTAGATACATTTTTTAGTTCTAGAAGTATAGTCTGTGTGTCACAGTGAATTTTTATTTCTAGATCTGTTTCTTCCACTTTTTGGAGTGTTTTTGGCTTACTTTTTTAGGAAAATGAAGTGCATTTTTGAAAAAAAAATCCCCCTCATGGCCCGAGGGGACATGAATTGTATATTCTGTAGTCTCTTTGATTTATATGCTCTTTGCATTCAAAGAAGAGTTTATGTTTCTTGAATTGGATTTTAGTTTTGTTGCTTTGCTTGAAACCTCTTGCTCCTTTCTATAGATAATATTCATCGAAATTGGAAAATTTTCATTTCATTTTCATGCATGTTTTTGTTTTGGTTTGAGTTATTTGGAATTTGAGCATTGAATTGTGTGGGTGATTGAAATATTGTGTTTATCTTTGTTTCGAGAAAACAAAATATCTCTCTCCTTTCCATAGATAGTTTTGATTGAATGGAAAATACTTGCATACTCATACTTGCATGGTTTTGAGTCAGGTCCAACTTTCCATGCATTCACTTAACTGAACGAGAAAAAATTGAGCTCTAGTTTAAGTTTAAAAGATTTAGCAACTCATGTGTTAGGTTAGAGACATGTTCAATTGTATTTAAGCGTAGGATTTGTTTTTATTTTCTTGCACTGCATCTTGGGTACTGTGTGGTTCTTCCATGTACACGTTGGCATATCAAATGACCTTTCATGTACCCTTGTGGTATATAGAAAGGTACTTCATGTACTCGATGGTATATTAGAAGGATCCTTTTGTACGGTTGTGCATTAGACAATACTACTATAGATCTGATCTCCCATGTACCTTGTGTATATCAGGAGACACCATTAGATATTCTGTGACCATATGAGGAAATCCTTTTGACCGTCTTATCATCAAAATACACTGAGAACAACACTCGTGGAGATTACTATGCATGTACCATGTTTTTTAGGTATTTCTTATTTTTGGGGTAGAGAAGCCCATCAAAAGTATTTCAAGTGGGTACTTGTTGGATTTGAAATTTAATTCCGCATCCAACGAGCTCTCCCGGTCGAATTTTGAGTAAAAACAGAGTGAGATATGTCAAAAATACGAACAAAAAAAGTAGTTTTTTTTATGATACTTATCCCCAAATTTATATTAAAAAATTGTTTAAGAGGTGCTCCCTTTTTGAATTTTAAATCATTTTGATTTGATAATACATGATGACATGGAATTTGTATTATTTTTGGAAGGCCTATTTTAAATTGAAATTTCCTCTAATGTGTAAACCGATAGCTTCTTCCCATTATGGGGAAGCTTGGGGGGCATGTCTCCAGTTTTTGGACATCATGTTGGAGTTAAGATGCTATATTTGTATGTAATGGGGGAAACCTACTAACCTCTGTACATCTTTTTGGGTAAGAACTAAAATAGGAATCCTATGAGCATAGTTTATTTCTAGTTTTAAGCTCGTTAACAACTAAAACTGGCCCTGAGCATAATTTATTTCTAGTTTCAAGCTCATTAAAGTACAAAATTGGCCTTGAGAATAGTTTAATTTTGGTATCAAGCTCGTTAAAAATGAAACCAACCTCAAGAAGAGTTATATTTGGTTTCAATATTGTGTAAAAATGAAACCCTTCGTGAGCAGAGTTCGCATTCTATGTCAAGCTCGTTAAAAATGAAATAGTTTTTCTCAAGCAAAGTTTACCTTTGGTTTTTAGCTTTCATAAAAATGAAACCATCCTTTAAGCATAGTTCTTTACTATTTCAAGCTTGTGTAAAAATGGAATAGCTCATCCCTTTGAGGCGTGTCTTCCATAATTTTTAGGACTTGAACCTTCATTTCACCTGTCGTTAGATCCTCTTTATTCCTTGGTCTATGGTGAACCTTTTTAGTTGTATCCTAGAGTTTTAAGTTTGGTAAAAAAAAGAGAGTAGGCAGATGAAATGAAGCTTGGGGGGAATGTATTCAACCTCTTTATGTTGAATTTGAGCCATTGGATAGTTTTACTAGGGGTAAGTACCGACCTCTTGACATCATATTGGGAAAAAAAATCCCAAAAGACTCATGACGATAAAACTTTCTTCTTGGTTTCGAGATTGCTAAACCATGAAACAACATATTGAGTACAGTTCATTCTATATTGCAAGCTCGTTAAAAAATAAACCAGATACCATGAGCATTCTTCTAATAGATATTCAAGCTCTTTAAAAACAATAATATGGTTTTGAGCATAGTTCTTTTTTCTGTTTCAATGTCACTAAAAAATGAAGCAGATCCTTCGAACTTACTTTTCATTTTTCGTGCTCTGGTTGAAACATGAAAAATGGTTTGAGATTACTTTATTGCTTTTTCATGCTCTAGATTCAAACATGAAAAAGGTTCTAAGCACTTTTTTAAATTTGTATTTGTGCTCATTAAACGCTAGAAATAAGTTTTTGAGTCTACTTTTATTTCTTTTCAGGCTCGTTAAAACTATTTACAAAAAAGAAACCCCAATGGAGTCCTCTTTAAGCTCTTTTCTGTCTCTCGAAATATGAAAAGATCGTTGAATGATCTTGTCGCTTTCACGCTCATAAAAGTACTTGAAAATTCATCTTTCCAACAGTTTACCCCTTTCTTGGTTCAGATTGACTATTTGCGAAAATGGTACACTCTAGTCATTGACTAGAAGATTTCTCCAAGGTATTATTTTATACTTTTTCGCGCCTCAGAGAGTAAAATTTATGAAAAAAGAACTTTCCAGATTCTTCTTTAGTTATGTTCAGACTCTCTAAGCATGAAAAACACTAAGTTTTATTTCATTGGACTCGTTAAATTAAACATTGAAAGACCCTTTTTGGGAACAAACCCTTCATTTCTCAGGTTTAGAAAACATATGAGAATGGACTTATCCTATGATAAGCTATAATGAGTGTTTGATACCCTCTTTTATCCCGTTAAAAATAAAAGAGGCACTCATCGATCATGATGGGGAAATTAAGGGAATGAAAATTATGTTTCATTTGTATTAATTGTAGCTTTCTAGTCATCTTTGAACATGGCACCTATCTGCTTTTCATTCAAGCAGTTGGGTATTCAACTTGTCTTTGATTCGATCCACTTTCATAAGACATGTTACTCCTTTGGGTATTTTCAAAGAATGCATCATATGTCGCTGCATTATGTCCTGGTATTGGCCTCATCAAGTCAATGGTGCCAAGTCTTTGGTCATGCCATTCAATGTTCAAAGGAAAGTTGTGTGTTGAGAATTACCCTCTGCAGTCAAACCTACCTCTATTTTGTGTCGGTTACCTTTGAGTCAGTCCTATGGTTACTTCATACTCAAATTCCATAATTTTGTTCCAAGTTTCATTTCGTTGATGTGGGATTCATCATGAAACTCCTTTGACGAAACTAATACTATCGACTTCAGCACATCTTCTAGGAATTAGTCTTAGAAACAAGTCAGCACCTTGAAATATAATGCCTTAATGGCAGGTTTCCTTGCTTTTGATAATAGGCTTTCATCATTGGCCTTTAATCGAAATATTCAACTAAGTGTTTGACATCAGTTCATCTATTCACATTTGGAGGAATGTACTAGGGTACCTTGGGAATCATTGACATTAATGGTGATCTCCCTCATACTTGTTAATAGTTTTCATCATTGGCCGGTAATCAAGTGATTTTTACCATGTTCGACTTTAAAAAATCTATTCACATGGATAGATCATACTTTCTTGGGAATGGGATGAAGAAACTGGGTGTCCATTGAGCATTCATTTATTATGTTTTCCTTTCCCTAGGTTGCAATGAAATGTTTTGTATGAGTCATTGCATATATCCAAATTGCATGTTTTTGGTTGTGCTTAGATTTGTGTCAGTGTGACATATATCTACATTGTATGTCTGGTAGATATGTCCAAATTTGAGTCTTCTTCACATGGATCTATGTTGTATTTCCATAGCCATGACTTTTTATATCTCACATGTATCTATGTTTTATTGGTAGACAACCATGTTATTATTCATTTGTGATGTGTATCAAAGTGTAAATGTACTGCAGAATAATCTTGGTTGTTCATGAGTTATGACCTTTTGACCTTTTCCTCAAAGTTATAACTTGTTCTGTCAAAGTGTTTTCCATATACTTTCCATCTAGCCTCATGCTTTAGGGGGAATTATGTTAGACCTAATTCTCATCACCATCATGTTATGATACGGGTATCCCATTGATTTCTCAAATCTCTTAGAAACTGAAGTAAAAATATGAGAGAAGAAGATTATTTCTTTAATATGTTTTCCTGATCTAAGCCACCACTGAACCTTGTACTTATGAAACTGGTGGTACCCATGCTGGAAACACCCCTTGTCCATTGGAAATGAGTGATGCCACTTCCTGTTTCCTTCTTGCAACATGCAGTATCCCATTTTACCACCTATTGTCCTCATGAAAAGTGCGGCGCTCGACTTATAAATGCAAAAAAAGAGAAGTTTCAAGATCTTTCTTGAAGATGCCTTCATGGAACGCCATCCCAAAGAATCAGGACACATGGAACCTAATTTACCCTATCATAGGGATGATCCCTCAAATTTATCCTCTAAATCCTCAAACCACTCTATCCTCTGAGGCCTTTAAATAATGGCTCACCCCTCATGAGGAAGGAGGAGGAAGATTATGTGATAGCATCCATACTCAGTCCAAATAATATTTAACTTTCTTGAGTCATTAGAGGCAAGGTGAAGCTTGAGGAAAGGACCCAATGTGAAGATCTCCCAACACCAAGGATTTTTTGTGATCTCCCCCTCATTGTTTATTAATGCAAACATTGTTTCTTTCCCATAAACATTGTTTATCTCATTATTATACTTTGTTTAGTGTTTATTTTCTTGGTCATTTAAATAGAATTGTAGATTATATTTTTACTCTCATATGGTTTGGTTCTTTTGTGTCTATTGTAGGTTCATTCACCGCATAGCTTAAGAACAACAAGTTCATACCTTCACATCTAGTTGTTAAAAGGTACGAGAGCATCTAATTCAATTAGTCTAAAGTTCTGGGGAAAGTTTCTTTGTTTTGTAGTGTGTTTTTGTTCTAGATTTGAGTTATTCAGATGAGGGAAACAACCTTTATCCACATTGGTTGAGAATTTCCATTAACAACTTTGTTGATGAATGAGGGATCTGAACTTGGGTTGACCGGAAGCATGCTAACAAATGGTTCCATTTCCAGGACCATGAATCATTCTAATGGGTATATGTTGTGGCACCCGACGAAGCCGTAAATTCAAAAGTGATTGGATTTTAAGGCACTAGAGTTTACATGGGAAGAAACTGAAGGATCTCAAATGAACACACAGAGTGGTTGGAGCAATACATTTATACCGATATTCATGAGATTTATTTAGCAAATTTCTCATTGTGTTGTACGAATGGGTGTTAAAGTTTTCAACAAAAAAGAAACATTTTCAAGGAGGAGAACCAATAGAGTGGATCCCTCAGTTGATTCCGCAGCTAAAAAGTATTAGCAACCCTATATATAGGGTTGTCTACTTATGGGTTGACATTATTTTGCAAGGATACATCATTGAAATTGTTGTTGAAACTATAAGGTCATGATATAGTGAAATTGTAAAATATTTTTTCCAAGGACCTAGAGGATGATACCTAACATATTTAAATACTTGGATCAAGATGCTCGTATGTGATAAAGGGATCCTAATAAAGGTGTTATCACTCAAAATGTACCTTCGGTTGCAAAAAGGTAGATCTAAAGGTAACCACAAAACCAAGCTTTAGGAAAGAAAGTTGGATTCTTTCCCTCCAAACAGGGATCTCTCAATAATTGTTTTCACAAGGCCAGATATATGAACAAGAACTAAACTTAAGATTTTTGTTGGTTGAAACAAGGAAAGTACATTGATCATGGACAGAATAATTATATCAATCACAGTGTTATTGCATGGAAATTTATAACAAATTCAAGGTATCAATCTTGTTACAGTCACTGAATGCTTTGGTCTGGTGATTATAGAAGAAATGAAGAACAATCCATTAACATGGGCATCTAAATAGGATGAATCCAACATTAAATTTAGTTGAATAGGTTTTGTGAATGTTTGAAATCAATAGACAGAGCATATAAGTATGAATTCCATGCTATTAAAAACTTATTTCAAACATGAAAGGAAAACATTGTGGAAGTAAATAACAACAGACACATTCACATAAGAAAGGGAAAATACAAACCGCAACAAAGAAAACACATGAATATTTGCAAAATGCCAGCTTCGGCTCTATGATTTTATTAAAAGATAGACCTCAAAATACAATATTGAATTCTCACGGGTTCCAACACATTCTTCATTAAAAAAACTAGTTCTTATAAAAACTGCTCCATGAGTTGAATAACAAAATTCTAAAAATAGGAAATAACTGCCTTTACATCTATCATCTACATTTTTAACTAATAACCATTTTTTGAAAAATAAACTAAACCCCTAGTTAACTAATCTTCAAAAATAATTCTTCAATAATCTTCATGCATGTAGCTTGTATTTGGATCTTCCATACTTTTAAACCAATTTCCACTGATCAAGATATGGTAAGTCTGGATGGAAATTTCTTTTTCCACCACTCGTAGCTCCACATGGTATTTGTATGAAAATTAGGGTAACCGTGCACACGTGGATTTAAAGGAAAATATCATTTCAAAGTCATCTGCTAGCTTGTCCACTATTGCCTTTACTGACAATGATTTTTACATATCTACAAAATTTGTGTGCTAAAACATGCATTCAATCAAATGATCCTGATACTCTTTTTGGGAAAGAATACTACCTTTCTCTTCCCAGAAGAAAGGTAGTCTCTTTTTAAACAATGGATCAAACATATCCATAAACAACTTCACCTAATATGTTATAATACCAATCTTTGCTTCAACGGTGTCCAAGTGCTAGTGTTTATTCACAACTTTCCTTGCCCGATTAATAATAGAAATTCCATCTTTAATATTAGCTTCTTTTAATCCCTCTTATGTCAAACCATTCAGAAAAATCAATGGTGTTTTAGCAAACTCTGCAGGCTCATTTTTCAATCTCTCTTTCACAGTTGTTACACTTTGCTTGGTAGATTGTATCATATTTTCTTTGTCCAAAATGTAGTCCAGGTAGGGCCTCAATTTAGTTTCCTCAGATATAAGCACATCCCAGATTATGTGTTTGGCCCCTTGTACAAGAAATTGTCCCATCATCTGTTTTAATATCTTATCATTTTTGTCTTACAACTCTTTACTTTTAGATTCCCAAGATTTCCTTTCCTGCTCCCTTTTCAAAGCTATATTTTCTAAATTCTTGTTCTAATTCCTCAATCCAACAACCTACAATTCCTTTAAATTAACTTGTGACATGGGTTGAACAAGAGATTGTTCACTTGTTTCTGCAAAAGGTGAAATTATTCTACCCTCAAGTTCCTTTTCTTTTTCTTCCAACTTCCTCTCCAATTCATCATGTTTGTCCTAAAGAGTCTTCTCACTTTCAACCAAAAGAGACATGTCTCTTTCCCATTGTTTCTTCTCCTCGGCAAATTTTAGTAGCTTTGCCTTATAGTCATTTAATTAACCAATCAATGTTTCTTTATCCTTTTCCATCTCTGTTATCTCATTAGTTTGTTTGAGCTTAGTAGATGGAATCTTTAGATTTTTATTTTAACATTTAAATGATTTTTCCTTCTCATTTACTAACTTTTGGGTTGCATCCCCTTTGTTTGATTGATTGTCAATACCCAACAAGTCTTCTCGCAACTTTTAATCTGTTGTTGATGAGCCTTATTTCTAATTTTTCCTACCTTAGTTGGTTTTCAAATTTGCTTTTGGTAGATTGCAACCTAGACACCTTCAATGTTTCTTTCAACAAATCAGTATATATGATATCTCCAGTGTGTTTGTGTAGGTGTATCATGGCAGGTATATGAATATTTTTTAAACTCATCTTCATCTTAGCAACTTTGTTTAGCTGTTATTGATAGATTCAGTGTAATTTTGGGTATGATCCCCGACAGTCACTAGGGATAGATATTTACTGGATATCTTCCTGACATATGCATATAGCTTCAAAGATTAATTTGTGGCCACCTCCTTACCATCTTTGTACTTATCAAATAGTACAACTCTAGTTCTGAACTGGCAAGTGGATTCTGTAGGTGTTTCAAAAAAAATCATATTCCTTAACTTCATATGCAAGTCCTTTAATATTCATATGCTTCTTCTTACCTTTGACCTATGTTACTTGGACCATCTGCCATGTTTCTTCAATTTGCTTCTTTATGGGTGTTTTAGATGTATCTTCTATCTCGGTGTACATGGCATCAGAGACAAATTTTTTGTTTGTTATTTCATAACAACTTGCTATAGGTGTGATCCTTTTGGCTGCTAGAACAATGCTTGAAGGTTCAAGTTATGTGGAACTGAATTCCTTCACTGATGAAGTAGAATCTTGTTGTATATCCTCATCCCTCTAGGTCTCATGAGGGTAATATAGGCAATTTGCACTCTCTGCCATACCTACAATATCATTATGCTCAAAAGGATTTTTCTTGTTCACTTGTCTTATTATGTATATGATGTGATGGGGATCATAGTTAACATCATCATCTATCTAAAATTTCATTTATTTCAATAAAATTTCCACCATTTGAAAGGCATACCTATTTTTTATGATGCATTGGTCTACAACCCATGTGAATATGATTTCAGATGACGTTTTGAAACTGAGAAAGTGTTCATTTTCCACAATAAGATTTTTCCTAATAAAATATAATACAAATACCCTAGGATTCAAGAAAGCATGTAAAATGTAAGGCTAATAAGAAAATCCATAAAATCTAATCACTGTATCTTCCTTCAGTAAAAACCAATCTCCTATTCTTTTTTTTCAGGAGAAAATTGCAGCATTTCTTGTATAAGTGGTGAGACTCTGGGAATTTATTTTGGAAAATACATTATAGACCTTAGACATGAGAAATTTCATGTATTTACTAAAATATCCTCTCATCTCATCTGTGAGAACCATCTCAAGAAATTGTAAGTTATCCTCATTGAAAAACAAGAACATTTTGACCAAACATGATTGAAGCCTGAAACATCTAGTATTGTGGAAGTCAACTAGTTGTGAATGGATATTCTTAGCTAGAAACTCATCAAATTTAAGGAAACATGATTGGCTTAACTAAATTGACTCTTTTGATTCAACCTGACCAGTACTTATTGTGAACAATAGACTCATTAAGGGCTTAGTGACATACTTGTCAGTATCTAGACCTAAAAACTGACTTAGAAGGGTTATAACACATTGAGTTTCATCATTGAACAGGATGGAATCTATAGGAAAAGGCTATTTTTTTAATAATACATCAGGCTTGAAACAAGTTTTAAAGAAAACCTTCTTTGTCTCAATAGTGGACTCTCTGGAAAACTGGACTACACTTTCTTCATTAAAATATTTAGATATATGGGTGAATTCAGCAGGAATAGAAAAATCATTTTGGACAACAAGTGGAATGATAGGACAAAGGATTTTGGACTTAGTTACATCCATAATTACCCTCTCAGAAGAGGAGTAATTACAGGTGCACCAATTGACAAACTTTGGAAAATTTAGGGTTTGCTCGATATAGAAAAAATGGAAAAAGGACATGAAAGCACCATGGACTCCTGTTCCCTGGTCTTTGAGAACTTCTAATTTTGTTTTTACCGAGTCTATGGAACCATTTAATGATATAGTATCAAAAACATTTGAATATTTATCTTCAAAAACCTCCTCAATCCTTTGGTATTCCAAAGTCTGAACCTCTACTTCTTCTACCTCAGCCATTTAAATACTTTCTTGGTGGGAATAAATAACCTACCTAGTTTCTCTACAAGTGGTCCAAATATTTGTCTGAGCTGGTCGTTTCTGCACAGTCCTGAACTTTCGCTTTCCGATGCATAAAAAAACAAATAACCTAGATCCACGTTCCCTTACTTTTATATTATTTTTTCCTTCTTATTAACCATGCATCTTATTTAGCAGAAACATTTCCCATCTGTCCATATTATACCTTTTATCCTGAGTAGTTGATCCTAATTTCTATTTAAGCCATCTATCCTTGTTATCGTTATATTTCCATCTTTATCCTTCTCGTAGATTTTTTAGTTTCTGAATTAACCATAACCACAAATCCACCCTTCGATTCATTTCCATCGTTGACCATTTTCTCACTTTAACATCGCCTGTTCTGTTCATATCGTAAAGGGACTATAACTTATCTGAGCGGGTTAATTTTCAACCATTGATATTTTTCTTTACAAATCTGCATCATTGATCGATTTCCCTCTTTCACTTTCCTCTCAAATTTAGTTTTCTAATAAGTGTGCATCTCCTTCTTGCAGAAATATTATCCATGGTAGATCTGAAACCTGGTTTATCTCATTCGCTCATTTCTTCCCCACTTTAAACAATTCCGTTGATCTTCCTCTGGTTTTCTCTTGGGCATGTTTTTATCAGTGGAATGATTTTAGACCGTAGATCCATTCTTCATCAAATTTTCACCCTTGATTGTATATTCCCTTTAACTTATTCCACTAGTTTACAAGTTTTCCTTTCCCATGCACCTTCTACCAGTAGAAATCATACATGCCCTTGATCTCAATCATGCTCTCATCTTGACTATTAAAATATGTGGTCCCTACCAAATTTCCAAATTTTATTTACCTATGCATGTTTCACCAGCGAAATAGACACCAACCATTGATCGGGATTAGGTCTTCATCTGGACCACTGAAACATGGGGCCTCTACTCTATTCCATTTATTTCAAACTTGATTTTCCTTGTGCTTGCTCACATAGTGGAATTTATTTGAACCGTTGATCTTAATTACCTTTGAATCTCCATCGTCGATCAATAATGGCCCTACCAAATTCCACTGATTCTTGACATTACTTTCTCCATGCATGTTATTCTAGTGGAATTCATATCCGTCGTAGATCATTTCTCTCCCACGATATCCACCATTTATTTGTGAGGGATCGACTCGATTCTACTGAAATGAAAAGTTTATTCTTCCGTGCATGTTTTATCAACAAAATTTTTACTGGTCGTAGATATTTTTCCCTCTACTCATCTGATGATAGATTTCAGCTGCATGTTAACCCATTCCACAGGTAATCAAATTTATTTATGCCTTCCAACTTATCCATGCAGATTCATCTACAGTCATCGATCTCCTTTTCTACAAATCTACACAATTCAATCTTGCTGTGATATAACATAGAGGCAGATTTCCCATATAAACTTATTCGGTCATGCTTAATATTTTCTTCACATATATGAGTTTTAAACTTTGGAATAATTCCTTCGAAACATTGTAAAGCCGCTTCTGCATAAAATTTAGGTCATATGATAGAAATTTTATACCTTACCTTGTATCTACTCTGGTTTGACCCCTTCCAACTACTTAGAAAAAAATGGTGCTAACAAAAGGGAAATTTTGTTGCCAACCCATTCTCGATTTTCTCACAAGATTCCAGGATTAGCATTTTTTCCATCATTCATGATAACTCACTCATGATTTATCTAATTCATGAGGTCCTTGAATGATTATGAAAGTGCTTTATCCACCTATGGGGATTTATCATATTTAATATGTGTGTTCTTTTAGCTAACATGAGTTGTCTCCTATGCAACCTGAATTTACCTATGAGGGATACACTATTTATGTACACTATTATTAATCATTAGTAAATGGAAGGATATTGTCCAATATTCATCTCTTCTTCATGTGATTCAGTCTCTCTATCATCTCTTTATTTTCCTTGTGCATGCTTGTAAGAATTATCTTGTAGCAAGATATACATCTTGTGATTCTTCTTTGCATCAAAGCTCTATTTCTACATGGTATTGGAGATGAAATTTCTACATTGTATCAGAGTGCAAGGCTGTTCAAGTTCAACAGAGTTGACGAGCTATATGTTCTCTCTATTAGAGCACATCCAGTCTGCTATTCCTCTCTGAATAGGAGCTTGTTATTAAGCTTATAATATTTTCTCCTAGTTTTAGTTGTGCAGGCTGCAGAGAGTATCTCCTTGAGTGCATAAACATCTCAGTATGAATTCTTCTTCACCTATGATCCTGAATCCCTTCAACTATCATGAATGGAAATACAAAATTTGCATTCTATTGCGCAGTAAGGGACTCTATACAGTTTCTATGGCTTTATAAAATTAACCAAATTCGATTGTTGAGAAGGCTAATCAACATAATAGGTTGGATGAAGCCTATAGATTGATTTTCCTCTCTATTAACCCTGGTCTACTCTTTTATCTATATGGTTTTACCACTCCAAACCAAGTATGGATCAAACTTGAGTCTCTCTTTGGAGTACAAGATGAGAGAAGAGCGCATCGGTTGGAGAATGAGTTATTCTCATTGAGTCCAAGTAGTATCAGTTTTATTGAAGGTTTATTCACCAAATTCAAGTCACTTTTTCTATTTATAAAGAAATTTGGGATTGAGAAGAAACAATATCAATTGATCCTTTCCATTATGCAAAAAACGGGTCCTGAATACTCAGTTTTTGTGTCTATTTTTCAAGCTACTAGGATTGTTATTTCTAATTGGAAAATGCCTTCTTTGAGTACATAAATTGATTCATTGACAAAGGATCAAGATAAATTGATCCATATGGGTGCTATTAGATATTCCAAGGGAAAGTATCATGTTCTCATATTTTAAGGATGAAATAATACCAAATCCAATGAGAAGAAAATTGTGAAAGAGAAGAAGCCAAAGTCAAATAATGAAGATGAAAGTTCAAAGCCTACTGATGAAGGTTCAATGAAGAAATTCAAGGATAAAGGAATTAAATACTAGTGTTCTTATTGCAAAAATGGATTTCATCTTGAAAATAAATGTTTCAAGAGGAATACAGACATCATGTCTCAACTTCTTGAGAAGCACAACATCGAAGTTCCATATGAGCTAGAGAAGCCCGTTGAATCTTCAGAACATTGTCATAGTGCACAGTTCCAAGGTGGTATAAAATATGAATTGAGTGAAAACGTTAAATGATTTCCTCATAAATCTGATATATATTTACCTTTTGATATATCAGAATCAGAAATATCATTTTCCTTCTTTGATAATCCACCTATCAGTCTCCTAGATTCATCTCTCAATACTTGTGATTTTTCACTAGATCTTGACTTGTCTTTAATCAAATATTTCTCACTCCATTAAAATGGTAATAATTATTATTTAGAATCACATTTTTAGGATTATATGCATGTCATGACACCATCCATACCACCATCCATACCATATACCATACCTCTGAATACTCCTAAGACTATACAAACCCCAAGTTCACTAGTTGATTCCTCATTGGTTTCTTATGCAATGCTACTTATATTTAATGGTTTCAAGTATTGCCTATTTTTCATGTGTTAGTTATATATGATATTAGTCCTCATTGGAATTATGTTACACATGTTTAGATCTATTTTAAACACTTATGGTTCACATCTCAAGTCCATCTATCATTCATATTTTTACACTCATCAGTTTTCCCTAGTTGCTTATACTTTTCCTAAGCCCCATATCCTCATGGAGACACTAAATATCTGGTATTTGATTTTACATATGATAATATTTATGATATATTAAAGTATTTTCATCCTCATACCAGATCTGGGAAGGTGCTACATCATATTGGAAGAATGATATGTGATCCACATCACAATTTTGCAACTATATAAGGAATTTATTGTGTTCATTTTTGTACTCTTTGGGAAGGAGTATACATAGATATATTTTCCTTTTCAGATTGTGTTTGTAGATCATATTTTGTTAGTAGAAAGAATAATTGAGATCATGTTCCTACTTTATCATATGATGAGATACAACGAGTCTCTCATCTTCTTTCTTGCGGATTCTACACTCTAGCACATGATCATGGGGTCTATAATTTCTTCATCAAAGTAATTCACCAAAAGCAGTTCATTCAACTCATTCAAGTGAATATAAAGACATATTGAAGACATATTTCAAATTTTGTGCCTTGTTTTTTCCCAAGGGAGGATTTTTCCCATGTGGTTTTTCGTGTTTTCGTAGCTTTTATGGACATGAATAATTGTAAAGGGTGACCATAACCTTGTTGATGGGACATATATACACATATATGCACCTATATGAATCCATATTCATATGATTATTTCATACATATCATCATAAAGTTAGACTTAAAGGGGGGTTTTTGGATATTATGAACCCACTTCATACTTAGGATACAAATATTTAATCATTATTTGATTAATTTCCTACCTACTAGCCTAGATAGTTGACATCCACTTGCACCACTTGGTCAATACTTTCCATATATACCCCATGAGCACCTTTATCCTCATTCTGGTTAGATCCTACCTAATTTATTGATTTCCGTAATTAGTAACTGCACCTTCATGTAGGTTCTATCTTTTATTGCTTCATTCTAGCTTCTCAGTGGATAAGGTAAAGCTAGTCAACTAGGAAAATACTATTTTTTTTGGCAACCCATCCGCCATGATTTTCTCACCAAATTCTAGGATTAACATGTTTTTCCATCATTCATGAAAAATCACTCATGAATTTAGCTAATTGGTAAGGTCCTTGTCTGATTACGAAAGTGCTTTAGCCAACTATGGGGGTTTATCATATTTAGTAAGTCTTCTTTCTGAGATAGCATGAGTTGTCTCCTATGCAAATCGAATTTACCTATGAGAGATGTACTATTTTTTTTATAAGTAAGAGGGAACTCACTATATTAATATCAAAAAGAGAGAATTACATATTGAGAGACTTCAATCTGCAATAGACAAAATAAACCATAACTATCCCTCTTCCCACATGAGTTCTGACCAACATTTTCACCCAAAAGCACCAAATACAGAGATAAAGTACCCTATGTTTGTGACACCAGGGGTTCGTGATTCTTCTAACAGTGTTAACAAAAATACTACATCCTGATTGCGACAACAAAATCCTATGGACTACTAACATTACACAAAGAAACATGAAACGATTTATTAGATAGAAGACACTAAATGACTTTGAAATCCACAAAAATAATAGGGCACTCTCATACTCAACCTCTTAACGTAGAATATATGGGAGGTCAAGGATGGATCCCTGGCGCATGCTATCTTCATCTAGCTTCTAGATTGCCATAGGTGGCGGAGCTGGGTGGACCTAAAATCCAAGCCATTTCATGAGGATATCAACTTTTATATTCAACTACTGGATATATGTAGTCATGGATATTCGCCACTGATCCAATTTCACCTCTACTGAGCTATCCTCCTTAATGTCCCAAGCCGGCTGCCCGACGATATTTTTCATGACTAAGAATAGGGACACGGTCCTCTCATACATACTTAAGATTCATGCATTATGACTGGGATTAAGGATCCAATCCTCTACATTATGACTTTCTTCATGGATCTTATCTCTGTCAATATCCTCCCATAATTTTTTCTCTGTTCCATTAAATCATTGTTGAATTTTCTTAGGAATCTTGAGCTCAAACATCCTATATTCCCACATTGGATTTTGCTAAGCTCTTGAATATTTCCAAGATTCCTTTTCATGGTATAAGGTGCGCTTCTCTCTTCCTTTACGACCTTCCATTAGGTTGCTTCCCCACTCTCTCTAAGACCTCACCCGATAACGCAACCCTGAACTCTCATTAATGTATGTTGTAGAAGATACTAGACACATGATTCTTATGTGATTTTTCTTGTCACCCTTCATTTTCCTAAATAGTAGTTTCCTTATCAAGAACATCATAACCACAATACAGATCATGATGCCCTGCGTTCGATCCGTAGTTCAAATCAAATAAATCCCACATAGGCATCCAAATTTCCCTTTTCTTCCATTCATTTATGCATGTACATTGGACCATCAAATAGATGGGTTCCTGATGATGGAGTGAAGTGGCATTAAATCATGCATGCCACTCACATGGAATAACCTCTCTGCCACTTGCCTATCCATGTTCCCAGTTAGAGATCCAGGCCCATCTGGTGTCCTTCCCTACTTTTGTCATTAGTTATCTGCATGTCTTGTACTATGATATTCACATAGTTGTCCCACCCCATCTCATCCATCATTATGTTCCAATCCTTTTCTTTGACAGCTCGACAGTTTTTTGTCCCGAATTTTTCCAACCTATTCCCCACCTTGTTACCTTGTCTTCTTACATGGAAAAATTTGGAAGCCAACCACTCAGCTAGGATCCCTTTGATCTTCTCCAATCGACCCTCTAATATTCACGACTACTCCAACTTAGCACTTTGAGTCCCATTTTGAAGCTTTGTGGCCATTTGAATCACCACTTGGGAGTCCCCTTCGATGATTATAGGGGTCCAACGGTTTTCAATTACCATTTCAATTCCCTGCAGAAGGCCTTTGATATCGGCCATGTTGTTGGTTTCCCATTCGAGGAACCCAAACCTGAAACCCACCATGCTTCCTATGTAATCCAATTTGATGCATCCATAACCTGCCAGTCCCAGATTTCCCTTCTATGCTCCATTGAAGTTGAGCTTGAAAAATCCCTCGGGAGGAGGCTTCTTATTCTCCACACTTCTCATTGTCCCATCTGATCTTTTCCTACTAACATCCCGCTGCAAAGGTCCTAACAGTCCTCATGCCCTAAGAATGTGTGCTTCCACCTCTGTAGCTTCCCTATCCAAATTTTCCTAGTCTTCTGACCTTAAGGTTTCTTTCATTATACCAGTGATGATGTCCCATACTCTACTCACAGACAAGGCTTGGGCCTTGGAAGGTGCTTGAATTCTACTCCCTCCAGACTTCACAGAGCACAAAATGAGGGAAAATATCCCATAAGTAGTTAAGAATGGGATTTTGAAATGGGTTACTAGTCCATTTTGTTAGAATCCTAGCCAATTTTTTCCTCACCTGGTCAAATCTTTGAAAAAACTCTGCACTGTGATCCCATAAAGGAGGACGGGAATTTACAAGAATCTAGGAGGTGGATGATGGTCTCTTCTTCAAGATCACACATGCAGCACTGGTAAATTCCTACCATTCCTCTTTTCTTGAGTTTTTCACCTGTTAATATTCGATTTCTTATCACAAGCTAACTGAAAATGGTAATCTTGGGCCACAACTTCTTTTTCCACAATTTTCCACACTTTTGATACGTAGGTTGGATGTCGGCCTTAGTCACAATGTCATAGAATTCCTTCATTGTGAAAGATCCGTTTTGTCTATATCCCCATCACATATCATCGTCCCTTGAATGCATTCTTATATGCCTATTGTCGAGGGATTCTTCTAATCTATCCACCTCCTCCCCCGAGCCAAGGTGTTCCAATCATTCCCTCTCTGCCCATATTCAAAGGTTCTGATCATCTTCCTGGTTTCTCCATATGTCCTTGACCTTAATGATTCCTTAGGTGATACATTCATCCAGGATCTGTTGAAAATCCCTACTTCATCCAAGTAGTCGTAATTGTTGCCATGATTCCTCCCAAACCCGGGTGATTTGGCCATTCCTAACTTCCTAGAAACTATGATCCTGGACCAATGTCCTCCCCAACCATGTTGTTCGCCATATGTGGGAGCCAGGAATATCTTCTCAGAAACTTATGAGTTCTCTTCTATCCCATCCCTTGACATACTTGAAGTGCCACATCTTCTCCCAAGGTTCCTTGGCATGGGAAACCCATCTCCACGATAGCCTGGCCCCGCTTACCACACTTTCCTTTTTTGGGTCTCTAATTCATATTCATCCTTGGTGATTTGGAGAACATACCATTTCCCAATTCACTAGAGCTCACTTTTTTTGTTCGTTGGTACCACTCCATAGAAATTTTTGTTGTAGATTCCTGATCTCTTTCAAGATATTTTTTGGGGATGCTAACATGGAAAATGGATAAGTAGGCATTTCATGTAATACTGGTTTCACCAGAACCATTCTGCTATCCAAATTAAGGGGTCTCAGGGTCCAATTCATTGGCCATTTTTTGAAACTATCCAGGATTTCCGTCCATGAACCTTTTTCAGCAATTGAATTCATTAGCAGGGTTCCTAGATATTTGGATGGAAGGGAGAGCTCCTTAAATCCCAAGATCTGACATATATTTTGTCTTGAGATCTTGGGTGTGTTAAAGAATAAAACTTGGTATTTATGATCTTTGGTCTCCATCCTTGAGGCTATAACAAAGTCGCACATACATTTTTTAAATTTCCTGGCTTCCTGGACTAATGGGTAATCCATCAACATGGTGTCATCCACAAATTGTTGGTGTGTTTTTTCACCTCCCTCGGGTGAATGATGATCCCTCTGATATCGTTGTTGTCCCTTAAGACTACTATTGATCTTCCCAAACCTTCCACCATGAGGATGAAAAGGAAAGGGGACAAGCGGTCTCCCTGCCTTATTCCTTTTGAGGGCTTAATGGCTCCAGAAGGAACTCCATTCACACGGATTGAGAAGAAAATAGAAGACACTAAGTTTATAATACAATCAATTCATTTTATCCTGAACCCAAAATATTTTAGCATGATGTAGATGAATTGCTAATTAATTTTATCATAGGCTTTACTTGTTTCTAATTTCACCATCATACCTAGGAGTTTCTTAAGTTTCATGCAATGTATCATTTCGTGGACCAAAATAATACCATTTGTTATCTTCCTACCCTCCACAAACCCTGACTGTTCAGGAGAGATTAAGTTTGAAAGGAGGGTTTTCAAGCTATTCGCTATTACCTTAGTGATCATTTTGTATATAACATTGCAAAGGCTTATGGGCCTGATTTTTTCCTGGGAATCAACACCTTCAAACTTTGGAATGAGAGTAAGAAAGGTTACATTGAAGGCTAGAAAAGTCCTTATGGAGATTGTAGAGTCTTCCACTATCCTCCACACTTCCATCTAAATGAGATCCCATAAATTGTGAAAGAAGTTCACTGTGGAACCATTTGGGCTCAGGGTTGTACCTTGTTTCATTTGGAAAACCGCTTCCTCCAGCTCAATGAGGGTTATAGGTTTCATCAAAAGATCATTTTTCTCATGAGTAACAAGGGACATGATAAGCCTTGTTATATGCTCTATGTCTCCCCTCATTTCCTGCCTTATCTCAAACAAAATGTTGGCGAAATGATGATTTAGAGTGGTCTCTATTTATTCCCTAGTTTCCATTTGTTCTCCTCTAGTATTATTGAAGGACAATTTTTTTTTGTATCTTCTTCTAAATGACTAAACAATGGAAGAATTTTGTGTTTCTCTCCCCCTCCTTTAACCATTGATTCCTATATTTTTCTCACCATAGAATTTCCTCTTGATTTTCTCTCTCCTCTAATATGGAGTAGAGGATTAGTTCTTCCATTTTCAATTCAGTGGTGTATCCTTCATTTATCCCAATAGATTGGACCTCCTACATGAGGCCTTCCAGGATCTTCTTCTCAAAACATATATTACCAAATTTGTCCTTGTTCCATTTTTTAATATTTTATTTTAGGCATTTTAACTTATGTTTGAATTTATAAATTCTTTGGTCATCTCCTTCACTCATGTCACATACCCTCCCCCTCTCTCTCGATGAGGAGAGGAGGCGAATATCAGTACTTTGTTTCTATCATCAATCTAACTGGGGATCTAGCCCCATGAACATAAACAAAAATGCATTGAAGATAAAAACATGTGCAGATGTATTACAAATAAAAATATAGTAGAAGCAAATACATTTCAACACATTCATATGTTCATAATAATTCTTAAACAAATATAGTTGCAAAAATTAAATACACCGAGAGCACTTATCTTGAAACTTAGTAGTCCTACAACTAGCTATGTCACTGCAACGTTCAACCCAACCATAGGCCAGTGTGCTCATCAATCTCTCAGCACAACTTCCACCCCTGAGCTGGTCATGATTTCCACAAGGAACTAAGGAACAACAGGCTCACACATAGCCAAAGATATCAAAACTCATCAAAGCTAAAATATAGTTGGGTTTATCACACTACTAAGGCAGTGGAAAGGAATAATTTCTAAGCTAGTGATCTCAACCACAAATCTATGGACACCTACACAAGATCTATCTAGCTTGGCATTCCATAATACCTAAACACCCAACCCAAGGAAGTATTCCCTTCACTGCAACCCAGTCCCTCGGGCCATACCATCTCTTCCAGTGCTCTTCAGGGTGTTCATATAATATTTTCCAGCCCCTCTTGATTTGTCTGTGAGGTTCCTCTCTTCACTAGGTTTATCAATCCAATTCTGGGCCTCTTCCTCTCCTGACTAGTTCATACCAAAACATGGATTCACATAAAATCAAATGCAAGTGCTGGGTATTGGGAAAAACATCTTGGCAACCAAAAATGGATTGGAGGATTGGAGAAATACCCCCTGGGTGAGAAAATATGATTTCACAAAATGTTCATGGGCATTACAGGAGAAAAAAAGACCCCTTAAACCCCCAAAATCATGGATCTCTTCTCCGAGGCACTATGCATTCCAAAAATGGGTTCCCATCCATGGATGGATGAAGGGAAACAACATAAAAACATGAAGGAAAATCCCAGCTTGCTCCATCTACATGAGGAAATGAAGGATGTGGGTGAATAATGGCTTGGGCATGCATTTATGGGTATTTACTTGCCCAATAAGCAAAAAATGTTTTCCCAAAACTAATGGCTTCCCCAATACGAATTTTGATTGCCATACTCTTCCATTCCCAACGCATTAACTGCCTCAATCAACATCTGGAAAAAAATAAATGATTGGGTGAAAAAAGTCAAAAGGGTAGTTGACCGATTTATGGGTTCTCCCATTGAAATTTGTCTTAACACTATTGGCTCAATAGTTTGAATATTTTCCCTCCCTATTCCTTGTGAAATCATGCCCCCATCTCTTGTTCCATTGACATAGCTAGTTGTGGGTATTTTTATTAAATTGCATATCTACATGATGCCCCAATTTTAATGTGCCTGGCTAGCATGAAAACCATAGGTATCAATTTTAATTGTCGATACATACAACACTAAATCGATGGCGAGGCCTTGGCCTTTAGATCCTCACCATGATTTAATTATGGTATTTACATCATATACATTTTTAATGCAATTGGAGTAAAAAATGAGATATTACATTCTCATCCCCCTTACATTAATACTGTCCTCAATGTTGTTTAAAATTGAACAAAAATAGATGTGGCACTCGCATGGCATCCTCCAACTCCCATGTAGCCTCATCGGGACTGTAGTGCTTCCATTGCACCTTCACCTGTCCAATGGATCGGTTCTAGAGCACTGTTACCTACTTATCTAGGATGCACAATGGCTCGGTTTGGAACTCTCCCTCGGGTTCCACCTGGACCAAATCCCAATTAATGACATGGTTAGGATCATGTACATGTTTCTTAAGCAAAGAGACATGGAAAACAATATGAGCTCTAGTGCTAGCAGGAAATGCAAGTCTATATGCAACTAGTCCTATTATTTCAAGCACTTCAAATGGCCCACAATATCTAGGTGATAGCTTGGCACAACTCCCAAGCTTAAAGGAACTCTTCCTTGGCCTCACTCTAATATAAACATGATCCCCAACACTGAACTCCTTATGTACTCTATGCTTATATGCATAGCTTTTATGACTATATTGGGTTGCTTTCAAGTTTTTCCTGATCTTTTCAACCTCTTGTTTCATTTCCTTAAGAAATTATAGACCAAGAAAAATTATGTTCACTGGATTATCCCAAGTCATCGGTTTCTTACAAGTTCTTCCATATAAAGCCTCATATGGACTCATTCCAAGTGATTCTTGTTGTCCGTTATTATATGCAAACTCTACCAAGTGTAAATAATCTTCCCAATTGGATGGCTTTCCCATTACATACATCTAAAGCATGTCTTCAAGCACATGATTTACTCTCTCTATTTTTCCATCGGTTCGAGGATGGTAGGCGGTGCTAAAGTTCAGCTTTGTACCCAAATCTGCAAAAAGACCCTTCCAAAAATTGGAAGAAAACTTGGTATCCCTGTCAGAAATTATTGCCTTAGGAAAATTCATGCAATCTAAAAATTTCCTTCATGAAAATATTTGCAATGGCATCAATCTTATATGTGGACTTGACTGGTATAAAATGTGATGCCTATGTTAACTTGTCCACCACAACCATGATGGAATCATGTTGTCTCATAGTCATTGGAAACCCTGTAATAAAATCCATGGAATTGACTTCCCATTTCCATTCCAGGATTGGAAAAGGTTGCAATAAACCTACTGGGTGTTGATGTTCCACCTTCACATGCTAACATTTCATGCACTTAGAAATATACTCAGCAATGTCCTTTTTCATTCTTGGCCAAAAATATTGATTTTTGGCTATAGAAATTGTTCTCTGATATCCTAGGTGCGAATATGGAGCTTGATGGATTTCACCCATAACAACCCTCCTCAAGTATGCTACATTTGGAATATAGATTCTATTCTTATAAGTAAGGAGTTCGTCTCCTTCCAATTTATATCCCTCATACTTCCTTTCAAGGTTTTTTCTGTTGCAACTTGTCCTTTATCTGTATGCACATTTAATCCTCAGCAACATGGTTAATAATCTATTGCCTCAAATATGGTTGGAAAGTACTAAGAGATGTCACATGCATTTCATGTACTTTCCTGCTAAGTGCATCAACCACCTTGTTTTATTTTCCTTTTATGTGTTTGATTTCAAAATCAAATTCACACAAAAATTATAACCATCTAGCTTTCCTAGCATTTAAATTTGGTTGATCAAACAATTATTTCAGACCACAATGGTTTGTCCTTAGCTCAAATTTCCTTCCCATTAAGTAATGTCTCCACATATTTAGAGAATGTAATATGGCTGCAAGTTCTAAATAATGAGTAGCATAGTTCTTCTCATGTTCCTTCAACTTTCTTGACTCATAGCATACCACATGGTTGTCTTGCATAAGAAATCCTCCAAGTCCTTGATTGCATGCATCAATACACACCACAAAGTCTTTTTCTCGGTCTGCAATTTTAAAAATTGGTGCACTTGTAAGAAGATCCTTCAACCGTTGAAATATTTCTTCACATCTTGGTGTCCATTCAAACATTATCCCTTTCTTTTGCAAAGAAGTGATTGAATGTGCGACCTTGGAGAATCCTTCAAAGAACCTTCTGCAGTACCCAGCAAGTCCCATAAAGGATCTCACATCTGTCACATTTCTTGTGGTTGGCCAATTCATAATGGTCTCAATCTTCTGAGGGTCCACATATATTCCTTTGTTTGAGATAATGTGACCGAAATAATGAATTTTATCTTTATAAAAGTCACATTTTCTCAACTTTACATACAGCTTATGCTCCCTTAGCAATTGCAATGCCATTCTTAAATGTTCTTCATGCTTGTTATAGTTGATTTTACCACACTAGGTAGATCACACATTTATGGCCTTCCCTGTCCCTCTGCAAACTCTTTGGATCCCATGGACTTATATTATAATTTTATGTGCCAATATCATCCCCAAAAATTTCTTGTTTATACCTATAGGTGACTTTTAAATCAATACTTGTGTGTATACGCAGCTTTTGACCTCAAACCCGCGTACATCGGGATGTGTGCAAAATGACAAATATTTTTGGAGTTTTCCTCATATGAGTCTGAATAACTTGACTTTTTTCCTTCCAAATTACTTGAGAATGCTTGGATTCAACCTCCATTACCTCTTTGGAGTGCTATATAAGGAACCCCTTGGATACATTGTGTTATGACTCCAGGAAACTCCTCTAGGTTGTAGCTCGAGGATGCCTGGTAACTTTACAATGTTTTTAGGGTTTTCTAATATGGATCAAGTCGGATGACCTATATAACCTCCCACTCTCAATACATGCATGAAGCTCACTCAATTACAAGGCTTTTAGTTACAATTTGTTCAGTAGTTTGACAATAAGGTGCAGGGATGGAGAACTCATCAAGCTGGAAGAATTACATACAAAACAGATGCATATAAATGGCTAAATCTTGACAAGGATGGTACTTGTAAATTAAATCACATTAACTTAGAAATTGGATGACAGCTATTAGCTATTAATCAACTTGAAAATCACCTAAATGCACATTCAGGCATAAGTACAGTAAAGATAAAGATGATGGCTAAACAAATCATAACAAAAGAGCTTATATTTAGAATAAACAAGATGAGATGCTTGATAATAGAATAGGATTACAAATCCCCGAAGTCGAACCCTGTTATAAAATCAATCGTGGGATTTATAGCCTTCTATAAAAATGACAGATCTTGAAACTTCCATCTGTTTTCACAAAAATATTCGGAAGTGATAGTTTTTTCAGATTAGGGTTTCAAACCCTTGCTAACTATTTTTCTATATATTATGAAGATCTAGTTCACTGAGCGAACTTTTAATAACTGAAGTGGTTGCTAATAATCATCACTGCTGGTTCAATCTGAAGTGAATTTCCTTGTTTAGTCTGCCATATTTTTCTACCTTGTCGCTGTGGTTGCTGATCGGAAGCTTTGTATTCTAGCACATCAGCGCCCTAGACTGGAACGCTGCCACTGTTTTGGAGGTGAAATGAACTAGTTTTATCGCTGTCGGAATGATTTTTGTCATTGATCGGAAGCCTTGTCCATTTCCTTACCGACACTACAAAGCTTCTTGGTTCTAAACTCGTCGATCTATAGCCCTTAGTTCTTCTGATCGTCGATGAGTTTCTATTGTCGCAGAACCCGCGGTTGGTCTATCTCCCGCCATTGCGGCTCCTTAGTGGACTATCTTGTCGATATGTAGTCCTTAGTTCTTTTGATTGCCGATGATTTTCTATTGATTGATCGAAAGCCTTGTCCGTTGCCTTACCGACACTGCAGAGCTGCTTAGCTTTAACTTACTGATCTGTAGTCCTTAGTTCTTCCGATCTTTGATGATTTTCTATTGATTGATCAAAAGCCTTGTCCACTTCCTTACCAAAACTATGGAGCTGCTTGGTTCTAAACTCACCGATCCATATCCCTTAGTTCTTCTAATTTCCGATGAGTTTCTATTGTCATGGAACCCATAGTCAGTCTGTCTCCCACCGTTGCGGATCCTTAGTGGAATATCTTGCCGATCTGTAGTCCTTAGTTCTTTCAATCGCTGATGATTTTCTATTGATTGATCAGAACCCGTAGTTAGTCTGTCTCCCGCCCTTGCAGCTCCTTAGTGGACTATCTTTTCGATCTGTAATCCTTAGTTATTTCGATCGTCGATGATTTTCTATTGATTGATAGAAACCCGTAGTCATTCTGTCTCCCATAATTGTGGCTCCTTAGTGGAATATCTTTCTGATGGTTAGTGTTTTCAAGTTTCGATGCCTTATTAAGTAGTGGTTCCAATTTCTGATACGTGACTTCGATGGCATTTTACTTCTTTATACTGCTGACACTGTGGAAACTTTCAGCTTTACTTCACCGATCTGTAGTCCTTAGTTCTTCTAATCGCCGAAGTTTTCATCTGATTGCGAAAGCCACAGTCTGTATGTCTATCGGTGGCTAATGAGACATTCTGATCCTCGCCCAAGCCACCGAAGCTACAACTTTGTGAAATTTTCATAAAAAACAGAGGATTTCAAACTGTTAGTGATATTCATATCCCTCATTGCGTGAATTAAATTCTTCATACTATCGAAATAAATTATTTTGGGAGATAACATCTAGCTCCTACTTGGAGATGGGAACCTCCCAGTGAGGTCCCAAGAACCCCAGACCAAAATGCCTTTCCTTAAAAGCAACTAAGTAACTTAACACTATCATTTATTGTTCCATTGGGCATGGAGTTTATTCTGAAAGAAAAACAACCTACTATCTACTCATTTACAATCATAAGGCCCCAAAGCCTTAAATAAAATAGAGCTTCAAGAAACGCCCATTTACTGGGCCATCAAATACCTCTTCACCTTCTAGACTCTGCAATTTGAAGGTGTTATTTTTATGTACCTGGGCTGTCACAAAAGGGCCAATCCACAAAGAGTTGAATTTTCCATGTTTCCCCTTGTCCTGTCTGACAGCATCCCACTTGAGGACCCAATCTCCTACCTGGAAGTTGTCTGCCTTTGCTCTTTTGTCAAACATGTCCTTTATCCTCTGTTGATGAGCTTCTGATTTTCCTACAACTTGCTCCCTTATTTGTTGTAATTATATCAAATCCATCGTCCTTCTTACCATATCATTTGGTTTATCCTCCTCTTCCTAAAAGAACTTTTCCACTGGAAGGATGAGCTATATAGGAAAGATGGCCTCAGTGCCATAAACTAGTTTGAATGGAGAAGTCCCTATAGATATTTTTTCTGTTACCCTATGACCCCATAAAGCAAACTTAAGCTTTGAATCCCAGCTTTCTGATTTGTCTCTAGCAGTTTCCTAATGATTCTGACTAAGCTTTTGTTGGATGACTTAGCCAAGCCATTGCCTTGTGGGTAATAGGATGTGGAGTGCACCAATTGAATACCCATTGATTCACACATTTTAACTAATGCCACAACCTTAAAAGATGGTGCGTTATCAGTTACTAACCTTACTAGGTAACCAAACCTGTTGAAGATGTTCTCATATAAAATCTCATGATGACTTGATGAGTGGCATTTCTGGTAGGCACTGCTTCTATCCATTTGGTAAAGTAGTTAGTGGCTACTAAGATCCATTTATGCTGTCCACTGGAAGATGGATTTATTTCACCTATGAAATCTAGACCCCATTGTTGGAAAGGACCATTCACTGTAACAAGCCTAAGGGGCAAGGATTTGAGCTACTACTTCCCTATAAAAATTTGACATTGGTCATAGGCCCTTACAAAAGTGCATACATCAGCAAAGAGGACTGGCCAATAGTATCCTACTCTTAAGATCTTGTGGGATGTGGTTTTCCAGTAGTGGTGTCCTCCACATGTGCTGGAATGAAAGTGATGCATGACCTACTCTACTTCCTCTTTATCTAGACACCTTAATAAAATTCCAGACTGATCCCTCCAGTACAACAGTTTGTCAATTATGCAAAACTTTACAGATTTCAACTTGTGAGCTCATGCTTGGTTAGGAGTGAGATCAGGAGAAACTTCTAATTTTAAAAAAAATTGAATGATACCTGAGTACCACTCACATGAAGATATGTTCTCAGCTACTGATGGACTATTATTCTGATCTTGATTTACTTCTGTTTCAGCTGCTACCATAGTCTGCACCTTTGCTAATCTGACACATGTGAAATTTATTCCCATTAGTTCACAGTTGTCTTTGGCCATGAGTTTGGAAAAACCTAATCCCTTGACCAGCTTGGTGGGTTTCACCTCTACATCAAACTCAATGAGTTTGGCAATCCACTTAGCTCTCTTCCTGTCAATGTCAGGCTGAGTCAAAACATCATTCATAGTAGCTGAAGGGACATATGTAATGACCTTTGCATGGATAATGTAGATTCTGAAAGTCTTCAAAGATTTTATGAGAGCATAATCCTGCTTCTCAATTGGGTCATACTTCAGCTTATCATCTCTCAGGGTTCTACTGAAAAAAGCAATTGGATGATCAAGACCTTCATCATTCTTTTGTAATAGTACAGCTGCCACTGTGTCATAAGATGCAAAAGAGAAAATGTAAAAACCCTTGGTGTAGTTGGGACTAATCAAGGTTGGGGCCTCCATGATGGATTTATTAATGTATTCAAAATATTTTCTTGCTTGGTCAGTCCACTTTATTTCTGCATCCTTTTTTATCATGACTGTTATATGCTTTACCAACTCGGAGAAATTTGGAATAAATAGTTTGACAAAGTTTATCATTCCTAAAAAGGACTGAATGTCTCTTTTTGACCTTGGTATTGACAGTTTTTGGATTGCTTCCACCCTCATCAGATCGATCTTTACACCTTCAGCTGAGACTATGTGTCCTAGAAGCTTTCCTTCATTGAGTGCAAATTGGGACTTCTTTGGGTTCAGTGATATTCCATACCTTTTGCACTTCAGAAATACCTTCCTTAAATGCTACAAGTGGTCATGATGACTATGAGAGTAAACTGTTAAGTCATCCAAATATATTAGCACAAATTTATCTTTTATCCCTACAAAAGCTAGGTCCATAGCTCTCTGAAAAGTAGCCCCAACATTCATTAGCCCAAATGGCGTTTTAGCATACATGAAGGTGCCCCAGGGGGTGGTAAAGGCAGTCTTCTCTTGGTCATCTGGGTGCACAACAACTTGGTTGTATCCAGAGAATCCATCAAGGAAAGACATGGCCCTGGCCCTCAAGACTTTCTGCAGCAGATGTTCCATCTTGGGAAGTCGATAGTTGTCTTTTTTGGAACATTTGTTCAAGTTTCTAAAATCCACGCACAACCTGATTTCTCCATTTTTATTTCTTACCACTACTAGATTTACAATCCACTTGGAATACCTGAGGGGGATTATGATCTTGGCTTTGAGGAGTTTGTGGATCTCTTTCTCAAACATTGGCACTAGAAGAGGGCTAGTGGGTCTCACCTTCTGTTTGAAAGGAATGGTGTCCTTCTCCAAAGGAATCCTGTGCTGGATGATGTTGGTGTCATATGTTTTTAGGTAACTATACTCCCATGCAAAGACATCAGCAAACTCTTTTATTAAGCTGCAAAATTTAGACTTCTGTCCAGCAGTCATCTCAATGGATAGATTTATCAGTTTTGGATGGCTTTGGCTTCCTATCTTTTGCTCTTGTATAGTAGGATCTAGCTCCCTTTTGGAAGGCTTGAAAGGGATGTCATTGTGATCAAATAGTTCTTCCAATGGTACTAGACCTCGAGGTATGTAGTTGCTAGGAAATTGGACAATATTCTACTCAGTCACTTTATCTTTTAACTTGAGCTGTTTGGATTCCTCCATGTTAAGGTTTTCCTGGTCTATGTGTATGTCAAAGAATTCATCTACTAACTGAAGGAATTTACTAAGCTCCTCATCATTTTCAAACACCCTCCAAAATTTTACATTGTCTGGCAGAGAGGGTCTGTACTTGACTTGAACATCATAGCTGGGCTTAGGGGGTAAAGGAGGAACAAACAGACTTGCAGAGACAGCCAGGGAATCAACAAAGTGATTCAAAGAACTAGGAATATATGATAGTTCAAAAAACATAAAGGAGTCTCTGAGTTTCCATTCCTTGTCACTGTAGGCCTTCAATCTGATATTTTTCATCTGAAAAGTGTTGTTGACCTGCTATATGATGAGCTCTGTGTCTCCAAAAATATTCATGCACATGATCCCCATCTCCTTGGTGGATTTAACTCCTAGCATCAAGGCTTCATATTCTTCTACATTGTTAGTGGTTTTGAAATCAAGCTTACAAGATAGGTGAATGTTTTCCTTAGATGGGGAGATCAATACTACACCCGTTCCTGCTGAGATTTGAGCACTAGCCCCATCAAAATACATGGTCTATATCACTGTCATGAATTCTTTGGGCTACTGATGGGTGGGCTCAGTGAGCTGAACTGATGTCTACTGTTTATCATCTATTTGCAAAATGCAACACCCGAAATTGGTGTCTACTGCGTAGATGGGGTGATTCACTGAGTGGCTCTCCTTGCTGATAATGTATGCTAGCTGATTTTCCCTGTACAGCCTCTTAGTCTCCCCTCCAAACATGGGAATGGTGGAATATGTGAGATCCATTTGAAGGGTTCCACCTAGTATTTTGCTCCATGACTGAGATAGCAAGAGGTTGAATTTTGGAGGAATATCGGCCACTACAATGTCCATCATTACTCTTTTCTAAGGTAGTTGCATTAAGTTTACAGTAGGGTCTTTGATGAGGCCCAAGCACTTGACCTTCCTGGAGTCAAAGGAGAATAAATCATGGTAGGGCTTGGTGATGCTAAGGCCAATCTCCTCCATCACAGCCTTTGGCATTAGGTTATGAGAGGCTCCTGAATCCAGTAGACAGTTATGGAGGATTTTATCATGGATGTTCAAGGATATATAGAATGGTGGGCAGGAGTCCTTTACGTCTTCGATCATGGGGCCCAGGTTTACAACATGATTGTCATCTTGCAGGTTCACAAAGTCAGTGTCAATGTGCACTTTGGGCTAAAGGGAATTCAGAATGGAGGTTTTGAATGCATCATTTTTCATTAGCTCAATTAAAGGGAAAGGGATTTTCAATTTTTGAATTTCAGACTTGAGGTTGAAGGAATAATGCAGCCTATCTGGAAACCTTACCTCATGAGCTATAGGTTTGAATTGGACTTGATCCGGTGTGGAAGAAGGTGTTGGTTTATTCAATTCTTTGGATGGGACAACCACTTTCTTTGGTTAAATAGCAACCTTTCTAGCTGGTGCAGCAGGCTGCTTGACAGGCACAACACTCTTCTTGAGGGGAGAAACCAACCTAGACCTCAGTTGGTAACCTCCCTGACCATCATCCTGATAGATAGCCTCTTTAGTGATATGCTCATCAATCAGGGCTTCCTCATATTCTGCCTGTGTCAAAAAGGAGTAGTCCACCTCATCCTCCATGCAGTGTATATTGTCTTCAGCTTCTCCTTCTTCTTCAATGAATTCTAGCTCTTCTTCTAATACAACATTTTGAAATGGAGCTCTTATCCTCTGATCTTCTCCTTGATTTCTCTCCCTTCTGAGAATTTGAAATAGGGGGTTTCCTCTTCTATAAGGAACAAAATTTGGGTTTCGAGGAGAAAAGTCACTTGGTGCTTTACCCCTCATAGGTATATGTCCTTGGTCCTTCAATTTAGACATTTCTGAAGTCAGGTTATCTAACAGTTTGGTCATTTTGTCAATCTTGTTCTCTGATGCCGAAGCCCCACTATAGTCTGTTTGCTGCTTTTTCCTGTCTATCTTCCCTTTGACCTTGTGAGATGCTAGAATGTTTGACTCTACCTCCAGGGATAAGGAGACAGAACTCCTTTCTCTGAGAAGTAGGAAGAATTCAAAGTTAAAGGAATTTTCATAAGTTATCCTAGCTGAGGTATCGGTGGGATTAATCTTAGTGGGGATCTTGTTGTACATATTGTTGAATCTCTTGGTAAAGTTGGAGACAGACTCCCCATTTTCTCTTTTTAGGTTGTTGAATTCTGTGATATAGTAGAGGTGGTCCCTCCTTTCTCCCCAATGCTTTAGGAAAATTTCATCTAGGGCCTCTATGCTTGCCACTGATCCAGCAGGAAGTTCCTTAAACCACTTCCTAGCCTGGCTATCTAGGCTTTGCACAAACACCCTAGTCCATACATCTTCTTTTTCTATGTTAATATTTTCAGCATAGCTGTAAAAATCCTCTAGATGTTCTTCAGCAGTGAAATCCTCTTCCCTTGTAAACTTAGGCATATACTTGAGATAAGCCCCAGTAGGCATGGCTGCAAGAGGATTTGGCAAAATTAAGGGCGCATACCTAGCTACCAGGATCCTTTCCATCTTAGTCAATTGAGGGGAAACCATATTGGAAATGGGTATGGACAGGGTTGTGGAAGGTAGTACTGATGAAGATACTTGATGAGAAGGCGGTGGTATACTTATCCCAGTGGAGTCACTAGGGATTGGATCTTCACAAGCAACAGTGCTTGAAGATGCCCAACCCCTAGATTTTTTTAATGTATCTAAATTCCTGGGAATTAAGAGTTTCAGCAGAAGAAATAATAGCATAAATATTTCTTGAAATACCTGATGTAGCTTTTTGTGTAGTACTGCTGGTCTATCTTAGTAAAGCCCTAGCTTTCCTCAAAATTTCTTCTGGATCTGAAACAGGTGTTGTTGGTGGCCCCTTTGGGTTTGCTCTAGTACTTGGTCTTCTTGAAGCCACCTTATATCAATGGAGTCTCCAGATATATGATTACAACCATAATAATGTCCAAGCTTTGTCTATCATCAAAGCATGGATCTATGTCATCTCCCAGGGAAGCTGGGCTTCAATCTCCTCTCCCCGGCAATGGCGCTAGCTTGTAATCACTCAAGGAAAATCCTTTAGGTTGTAGCTCGAGGATGCCTGGTAACTTTAAAATGTTTTTAGGGTTTTCTGTTATGGATAAAGTCAGATGACGTATATAACCTCCCACTCTCAAGACATGCATGAAGCTCACTCAATTACAAGGCTTTTAGTTACAACTTGTTCAGTAGTTTGACAATAAGGTGCAGGGATGGATAACTCATCAAGCTGGCAGACTTACATACAAAATAGATGCATATAAATGGATAAATCGTGAAAAGTATGGTACTTATAAATCAACTTACATTAACTCACCAATAGGATGACAGCTATTAGCTATTAATCAATTTGAAAATCACCTAAATGCACATTCAAGCATAAGTACAGTAAAGATAAAGATGATGGCTGAACAAATCATAACAAAAGAGCTTATATTTAGAATAAACAAGATGATATTCTTGATAATATAATAGGCTTACAAATCCCCAAAGTCGAACCCTATTATAAAATCAATCATGGGATTTATAGCCTTCTACAAAAATGATAGATCTTGAAACTTCCATCTGTTTTCACAAAAATATTCGGAAGTGATAGTTTTTTTAGATTAGGGTTTCAAACCCTTGCTAACTATTTGTCTATCTATTGTGAAGATCTATTTCACTGAGCGAACTTTTAATAACTGAAAGAGTTGCTGATAATCACCACTGCTGTTTAAGTCTGAAGTGACTTTCCTTGTTTAATCCGCCATATTTTTCTACCTTGTCGTCGTGGTCACTTATCGGAAGCTCTGTATTCTAGCACATTGATGCCCTAGACCGGAACGCTACCACTATTTCGGAGGTGAAATGAACTAGTTTTATCACTGTCAGAATTATTTTTGTCATTGATTGGAAGCCTTGTCCATTTCCTTACCGACACTGCGGAGCTGCTTGGTTCTAAACTCACCAATCCATAACCCTTAGTTCTTCTGATCATCGATGAGTTTCTATTGTCGTGGAACCCACAATCGGTCTGTCTCCCACCATTGCATCTCCTTAGTGGACTATCTTGCCGATCTATAGTCCTTAGTTCTTCTGATCGCTGATGATTTTCTATTGATTGATCAGAATCCTTGTCCATTGCCTTACCGACACTACGGAGCTACTTAGCTTTACCTCGCCGATCTATAGTCCTTAGTTATTCTGATCGTCGATGATTTTCTATTGATTGATCAAAATCCTTATTCGTTTCCTTACCGACACTATGGAGCTACTTGGTTCTAAACTTGCCGATCCGTAGCCCTTAGTTCTTTCGATCGCCGATGAGTTTCTATTGTAATGGAACCCGCAGTCAGTCTGTCTCCCATCGTTGCAGCTCCTTGGTGGACTATCTTTCCGATCTGTAGTCCTTAGTTATTTCGATCACTGATGATTTTGTATTGATTGATCGGAACCCGTAGTCAGTCTATCTCCCACTGTTGCAGCTCCTTAGTGGACTATCTTGCTGATATATAGTCCTTAGTTCTTCCAATCGCTGATAATTTTCTATTGATTGATCGGAACCTGTAGTCATTCTGTCTCCGGCTATTGCGGCTCCTTAATGGACTATCTTGCCGATGGTTAGTGTTTTCAAGTTTCGACGCCTTATTACATAGTGGTTTCAATTTTCGATACGTGACTTCAGCGGCATTTTAGTGCTTTATATCACCGACACTGCGGAAACTTTCAGCTTTAATTTGCCGATCCATAGTCCTTAGTTCTTCTGATCGCTGAAGTTTTCATCTGATCGCGGAAGCCGCAGTCTATATGTCTATCAATGGCTAATGAGATGTTATGATCCTTGCCCAAGCCACCAAAGCTGCAACTTTGTGAAATTTTCATCAAAAACAAAGGCTTTCAAATTGTTAGTGATATTCATATCCCTCATTGTGTGAATTAAATTCTTCATAATATCGAAATAAATTATTTTGGGAGATAACACATTGAAGGGGGAGAAATTGAAGAGTAAGAAAACTATAGTCCATTGTTGCCTCAATTTTGCTTATACTTGAGTTTGCATCCCTTTGTCCCTTTGAGCACATAGTGTTCTTCCCAATCTTTCCTTTTGTTTGTGAGCTTTCTATCGAGAGATGGAGGATTGAAGTGGTGGAGGCCCCGATGGAGGTCTCAGTTTCTCTGGTTCAGAGAAGTGCCGAAAAAGTTTGTCACTATTGTATCTCTCATTTATTAATGGAAATATATTTTCCTATCCAATTCATGTGCATTTTGAATATGAATATTGAATCCATGGATGTATTTAATTTCTTATACGTGATTGATTATATATGCTAGAGTAGCTCTAACACATTTATAAGTATCATTCTTTCTTTCTTTGTTGTTGTTGGGAGAAAATTATAATCGCAATTGCATTGGAAAAGCTCAATGGGGATCTACTTCAACCGTCTGGAATAAGGTACGATTCTATATTCGTTAGAGTTAGATTTGCTTACTACTCTTGCATATTGGGAAAATTGATTTATGGTGTCATACTTTCTGTTGTGGTCCCCCAAGCCATAGGAAGTTTCTCTCCGTAACAAAATTGGTGACTCCACTAGGGAGGTTCCTAGTTGTTTTTTCTTTGGGGATTGGGTATACAATGTGCTTGAATTGCTCTTTATTTCTCTGTTTCTATGTCGGGTCTATAGGTATGTTTTCCTAGTAGTGTCCTGTAGGAGTAATTTGGTCTTGGATTATCTTTTTTCCCTCTTTTTCTTCCTGTACGTGAGTATTTGCATTACAGTCACGTATACACGAGGTTTTGTCTTGAATTACCGCATATGTACACAGGTTTACTGCATACAGTCACGTATTCTTTTGTTTTGAGCTTTATTTGGGAGATTGAGTGTTGATCGGTGACTTTTGAGGATTGCTGATTCTTCTTGGGTACTGTTGGTGTTTATATATAGCCTCTGTTTCTGACTAGAGACCCCTTTTGATTTATTTTCAATTAGGTTTTGTTCTTGTCATTCGTTTTTTCCTTTTTGTTTTGGGATTAGTGCATTAGGTATCTTTTACCTTGCTGCCTTGCTTGGATGTTGTTTGTGAGTGGTTGCAGGGTCGGAGAGTTGTTCGGTCTGTTATTGCTTTTTATATCTCATTTATTTCAAATTTTACAAAAGTATTTTGCTTTTGCATAGTTATGCATTCTTTCATTTTTGCACTCGCATGGTACTTGCATTAGGTTTTACTTATTGAATTATACTTAGGTGTTTATTTAGGAATGAATGCATTCTCATTTGAAGGAAATAATTTGCATCTCACGTAGTGGCATACCTTGTTTTTCATTCTACAAAATTGCACTTGGCATTGTTTTTTAGGTGTGCATATTTATTTCACTGCTGAGTCTCAATATCATTAGTTGCATGACCATTTCCTTTTGATTAATTACATCCATTAAAATCAATGCTTAAATTAAAATGAACTACACATTTTTATTTTATAGGGTTCACCAACAAGATTAGGATTTAGAGTATTGGAATAGTTCCTTGTGAGTCAATTCTCCAAGACTACTAAACACAAACAATTAGGTGTTTGTTTAGGTGAGAGTGATAAATCTTTGGTGTAATTAGTGTTTCTCAAGAAGCTCCTCTTACACAAGAGTCAAGCATGAGGTAGTGCACACGATTGTGATTGGGATAGCCCTTGGTCACTTTCTATGAGCGCCGAAGATATTTCTAGGATTGTATTCGTATTTGGGGGATTTTGAGGTATAGGTTGGTGCTTTTGAGCTTCAGGATTTGCTACCATGCCCATACATTCTATCCCACCTGAAATTGTCTTCCTGAGCATTGTTTATATTGGGATGACCTTAGTTTCCTTACCTAGGTATCATAGGGGGTACTTGCAGAGGTTATTTTGTAGGTGTCCTGGCTAGGTATAGGTTGAAAAAAAAGTCACTTTATGTGTTGAAGCTGAGGGCCACTATAATTGGTTATGAACCTCCACTTGTAGTGTATGGGAGTCTCAAGCCTCTCCTAGGCGAGGCATACCTGCTGCATTCGGGAGCTCACATATCCTCCCCTTGGTTTTCTTGTATTTTGTTTGTATATAATGTGCTCTTTGTACGCTAGATTGCTTAGGGTTATGTATCTAGATTGAGACTTTTTATTTTGTTAAGTCATAGTGGATCTGGGTATGGCACTTCATCGTTCTCATCATTTAGCAGGAATTATGCCTTCTACGTCTCCTCCTCCTTTGGGAGAGAGAACCAGGCAGTCCGGGTAGACTAATTCTCACTTTGATTCACACACCAATCTCACCATGAGTCACCATGAGCATGAGATCCCAGAGCGCCCTCACTCTCCACCTCTTGTTTGGGAGGTTGAACCTTTGATCACATATGGGACTCCAATAGGGTCTGACCCTTCTGTGGCTGGGACATCACCTGACGATCCATCACAATTTATGGGCTACATGAATGCAAATCCCTGGTAATGGTCACATATTCTGCGTGGTGAGACTCACCATGCACCCACTAGCACTATCATAATTAGGTATGGAATGCTAGAAATTCTCGAGACCATTTCGGTACCCAATGTTGGATCAGGTGTTGACCCTGGTGTTGCACCTGGGGGCACTTCCATTTGTTTCCAAGCGGATAGGTTTGGTATCACTAGTCATATTTCACCTTCCATCCCTAGGTGGGAGGACCTTTACACATGCATCCTAGGCCTATCACTGGTGTTCTCATTCAGGGGACTGATCCTAGACATGTGAATATTAGGGGAAAAAGTTACATCCCTTCCCATATTCCATCATCTTCAACACCGGTTCCTTCAAATGAATTTTTTACCACACATCCTCCTGACTCAAATGGTCCTTCGGGTCGGAGTTCTACCGTTAGTCATGTCCATTCCACGTCTGCTCACACTGTAGTTTCACAAGGCCAATTTCCTCCTTATTTGTCAGTTGGGTATGTTCCATCTTATGGACCATATTATGGATAGTCTTATGGACCAGCTTATGCACCATCCTATGGAGCGTCTTTTAGACAAAATTATACACCTTATGGGTCCGAGTATCAACTCGCTTATCAGTCTCCTAACTATGGCTTCATAACACCCCAACCTCAAGGTACTCCAAACTATAATACGCAACCCTATATGAGTCAATCGGGAGGAGGTTACTATCTCACTGTCCAAGGCCATGGTGTCTATAGCAATCAAACTTATGTGAACCAGCCCTATGAAGGAGTAGGGAACCAAATGGCTCATCCTAGGCTCCTTTTCCTTGCAAAGTTGAATCTACCTGACTTGTCAAGATTGAAAAATTATCCTATGTATCATGACCCGGCATGGTCGATCGTTCCCTCCAATCTTCCTTCAGACATTCCAAAGTTCAAAGGTAATACTGGTGAAGATCCTAGTGAACACGTCACTATGTTCCACCTTTGGTGCTCTTCGAACTCCTTGAATCATGATTCGGTTCATTTCAGGCTATTCCAATGTACCCTTATAGGGCCTACGATGAAGTGTTACATAGAGTTGTATGGGGGGACTTATACATCCTTTAATGACTTATATATGAACTTCCTCAATCTATTTCAACTACCCATGTGATACGATTCTGGTACCAAACTCTTGTCGACATTTCGGTAGGACAAAGCCACCAATATCTCTAATCACATTCAAGAGTGGTGTAGATGGAAGAGATTGATTAAGGCCTTCATACCACCAGAGCTCCTTTCGGAATGGTTCCTCAAGTAATTATTTCCTTACATAGCGAAGGATGTTTCCACATCTGGAGTGCAGAATGAGGAACAATCTATATTTATAGCTCAACAATCGGATTTGATTTATTCTTGGACTAGGCTCTTGTATGAGATCATACCGAACACACCTAGATCCAATTTTGACTTGAAGTTTAAACCTGGGCCACATACCGATGGCATGGTTGGATCTGCAAGTGTTAATCCTGGAAGCTCGGTTACAAACCAAATGAACAATTTGTCTATTAACTAGCCTGCGTCGGGACAACCTATGGCTTCGTCGCATCCTACCCAAATGACAGATCTAATTTTGGTGCAATCGTTGAATGAAAAAGGTAACCAGCAACATGGACGAAATAAAAAGAAAGGTAAAAACAATCGAAAGCGTGAGAATAGGAATGAAAATGATAATAATGAAAAGAACAACAATAATGCTGGGGGGGACAAGAAACCTAAGTGTAAGGTCAAATTTCCTTGTAAGCTTTGTGGGTATCATCACCTCACTCACTTATGCCCTCGAACAGAAGATTTCTTGAAGTTGATCACATAGAGCCCAACTGTGTTGACAAATCCTTTACCACAAAATCAGAATATGAACTCGAGGACCGTGGATCCTGGTAGTGCTTCTTGTGGGACTCAAAAATTGTCAGACACTGTTAGTGGCCATGGTTTCATTAATATGATGTCTACCGAAAATGTTGTTATTCATTCTAAGGATTATGGTACGTCGCAACTAGCCCTAGGGAAAGAACCTGCTCCACCTCAGAACCCTTTGCATATCAAAAAACCTAGTGATAATCCTGAAGCTCCACCTCGCATTCCTAAGGGTGTATTAAAGTGTTTGGGGCACAATCCCAATGCCCGAGCCACCCATAACTATTCTATAGTTGAGTATTTGGGCCAAAATCCTTTTACGATGTTTGCATTAGAATTTCTTCAGACTTGTCCTCCGTAAAGGAAATCCTTGTTGTCTGCTCTTGGGGTGGCTAATGGAAGATCTCCTTCTGTGATCAAATTTGAAAATCATGGATTCCAGCCTCGCTTGAATTACTATGTGTCCCTTTTGGTTCATGTAAAGTGTCTAAATAACACCATCAAATGCACAGTGATTAATGAAGGTGTTGCATCTTTTGTGATGTCGTTGTCATGTTGTAAGGGGTTGGTTTCTCCTACGTTGTCTAAGTTGGGCACCATGTTAATTGTGTTTGATGGAAGATCATTTCGGCTACACATAATTCTTCATTCCATTGAGGTCCAATTAGGAGGGAAGACCTTGGTGATCGAGGTCAAGGTGGTTGATGCACCCCTTGACTATAATCTTTTACTAGGTAGGAACTGGATTTACAACATGCAAGCGGTCGCATTGTCACTCTTCTGGGTTGTTTGTTTTCCTTTGGATGGGAACATTGTGACAATCGATCAAAGATAATTTGATAATTATAGTTAAAAAGCATCATCGGGAGCTTCTATCCCGGTTATTGATCATTCTCAGTCGGCAACTGAGAATGTTGGGGTGGGCATGTATCCTTCGTTAATGGGAACTTTTAGTTGTGTCGCGTCCATTATTATGACCGATTCTAGTCTTGGTAAGGTTTCAATGTCATTGAGTTCGGTTCCTTTTCTCACTTTGCATATGGAGGATCATTGGAATCTTCCCTCTTTGAGTTCTTCAGGCGATTCTATACCTGCCGAGATGGATATTCCGTTGTCTATAGCTATGGTGGCTTATCAAGCTAATCTTGATTCAGTTGTATATTCTAGTCCTTCCTCTTTGAAGATGGAGGAGGAGGACCCTTATGCATTGCCTGCTTGGGTAGTGGTGTCATCTCACTCACATGATTGCCTCGATGACATTATTCCATCAAATGAGGATATTTTCGAGGCTATGTCTGGTTTAGAACAACCTTGGGGAGAGTTGCATCATATATCTTATTTTCTCCCTAAGCTTGATGATTTTGAGTGTGATTACTATAAGGAAATGTTTAGCGAGAAAATTGGTAGGCCCATGGTACCATTAGGATCTCCTGGAAAGTACGTCGAAGGGAACATGGATAATTTGTCACCAACTATACCTATCAATATTTCTTGCGTTCCTAGCAAGATTGAAAATGTGTACATTGGGGCGGATTGTTCCCCCAATGAGGTTATAGAATACACAAAGATTTTCAAATAATTTCGAGATGTGTTCACTTGGTCGTATGAGGAAATGTTGGGAATTGACCCTCGCATTGTTGAGCATGAAATAAAAACCTATCTGGATGCTAAACATGTTTGACAATGTTTGCATGCTATGAATCCTAGAAAAGCACATGCTATTAAGGCAAAGATAGAGAAGTTACTCAAAGATGGCTTCATCTAACCTGTTCCCTTGATGGAGTGGGTATTAAACCCCGTTTCGGTGGATAAGAAGTAGGGAAGGATATGTGTATGCACCAATTTTAGAGATATGAATCATGTCTATCCTAAGGATAACTTCCCCACACCATTTATTGATCATATTTAGATGACTGTGTGGGGAGCGAAGTTTTATCCTTTATGGATGGATTTTATGGATATAATCAAATTCATATTAAACTCGAGGACCAGCACAAGAATTCTTTCATTTGTCCTTGGGGTACTTTTTCATATCGGAAGATGCCCTTCGCCCTTAAAAATTTTGGACAAAAATTTCAATGAGCTATAACCTTCGCCTTTCACAATCTTAAAAACATTATTGAAGTGTATTTGGATTACTTAGCTACTGATCACTCTCGTATGAGGGTGCGTCATCCTTATCATTTGCATTTGGTTTTCGAAAGATGATGTCGTTATCAAATTCAGTTAAATCCTCATAAGTGCATATTTTGCATGAAGGTTGGCCACTTACTAGGGTTCATTGTTTCCAAGGAGGGTATAAGGGTCGATCCTTTGAAGGTTGAGGCAATACTTCAATTGTCTCCCCCACGTAACATTAGACATATTCAATGTTTGCAAGGTATGGTGAACTTCTTCCAAATATTCTTGGTCAATTTTTCCAATTTGACTAAAGGCTTCATGTGTTTGTTGAAGAAAGAAACTCTGTTTATATGGGATGAGTGAGCCCAGGAGTCTTTTGATGCTTTGAAGAGATCCTTGGCAACGGCCCCCGTGCTTAGTCCACCTGACTATAGCCGTGACTTTTTGATATATGTGGCCACGTCTCAAAAGATGATTGGTATGGTATTGGTTCAAGAGGTTGAGGAGCTTCATGAGAATGTCATCTACTATCTTAGCTAAAACCTTATTCATGCAGAACTTCATTATACCCATGTTGAGAAGTTGGCCTTAGCTACCATCCATGCAATTCAACGTTTAAGGCATTATATCCTTCTTCTCTAGACTTCAGTTATAGCTCACATTAATCCATTTTAGTTCATCCTCATGAAAAGGATGATAGGAGGAAAGTATAATAAGTGTATTGTGATATTTCAAGAATTTGACCTTGAGTTTGTTTTGGCAAAGTCGAAGAATTCATTTATTTTTGCTGAGCTTATATCTGATTTTCTGAGTTTGGATGAGGGAGAGGTTCATGAGGACTCTTTTGTTGATGAGCACATTTTTCTCATTTCGACTACAGACCCATGGTATGGGGACATTATTCTCTACTTGCAAACATTGAAGATTCCTTCTCACCTCTCACGAGATGAGTGTTGATCACTACATCATGTAGCGAAGAATTGCCTCATTGTGGATAACACTTTGTACTACTGTGGGGTTGATTCCATTTTGCGCTATTCCTTAACTCATGAAGAGGCCTAGGTTGTGTTGAATGATTTCCACGGAGGGGAGTGTGGTGGTCATTTATCTAGGATTTATACATCTCAAAATATTTTGAGAGCAGGATATTTTCGATCGTCCATCTTTAAATATTGTGTTAATGCGATCAAGCGGTGCCACCCTTGCGAGGTGTTTGCACAGAAAATGCACTCATGACCTACCCTTTTGCATACGATTATCATCGTTGGTCCCTTCACTAAGTGGGGGGTCGATTTTATGGATTGCAACACAGATTTGGATGGGGGCACCATCACATTATTGTGGATGTTAACTATTTCACAAAATGGGCAGAGGCTATGCCCACAATTAAATCCGACGGTGAAAAAACTGCACATTTTGTATTCAACCAGATTATCACCCGTTTTGGTATCCCAAGGGAGCTTGTCACTGACCATGGCAACCAATTTCAAAACAATATGATGGAAGAGTTGTCTTTGAATTTAGGGTATAATCAAGAGCATTCATCTTCTTACTATCCTCAAGCGAATGGACAGGTTGAAGCAATGAACAAGTCACTTAAGTCCATTCTCCAATGAACCATCGCATAAAGAAAGACCAATTGGCATATCATGTTATATCCTACTTTGTGGGATTATCGAACCGCGGTTAAGACTGCCACTAGTTTTTCTCCCTATCAGCTTGTGCATGGGGTGGAATCGATCTTACCAGTTGAGTGTGAAATCCCTTGTTTGAATCTATCCATGGAGATTTTACCAGAGCATTCCACATTGGAAGATCATTTGGTCTACTTAGAGCAGCTTGATGAGTAGCGTCAAGATGATTTAGTGGATCTTGAGATTAACAAGTGTCATGTTAAGGTCCAGTATGATAATTTTATCCGTCCTAGAAGGTTTAGTGAAGGTAACTTGGTTATTTTGTGGGACCAAGCTAAGGAACCCTTGGGGGAAATAAATTTTAACCCTATGTGGAATGGTCCTTACATGGTCAAGCGGGTATTAGAGAAAATTTCCTACGAGTTAGTCGATTATGAAGGGATAGCCTTGGTGGAGCCTAGAAATGGGCTCTATATTAAAAAGTACTATGCATGATTCTCAACCAAGGATGATTTCTTGTATATTATTGTACATTTTCATAGCATAGTTTTGGTCTACTTCTGGTGATCGAGTTTGTTGACGAGCTTCCGTTTGTTGTGGCAGATGTCGACATAATCTTCAGTTTATGTAGGATTCGTTGATGGTGCTAACTGCCACACTCAAAACTCAGCTTCGACCGCTTGGGTGATTTATATTCCTATGGGTCAAGTGTTGTCTTCGGGAGGGGTGTGTTTACGGCCTTCATCGAACAATGTTGCAGTATAGTGTCATTATTGAGTTATTGTGTGATGACATTTCACATGGTATTCACTCTCTTGAGGTACGTCTTGATTCACAGTTAGTGGTCTCATAACTTAATGGCTTGTATCATGTTAGGGATCCAACTTTGTTACGAAGGTTCTTGCGTGTCAGGTTGCTTGAATGGAAATTTGAGAACATAACATACATCCATATTACAAGAAATTTTAATCAAGTTGTTGATTCATATGCTAACTATGTACTAGATTTGCATTTGTTTCACAGATGATAAATCATTCACAAACACATTTTCACATGTAAATAAAATAACAACCAATCATCATAGGTATTTTTCATTAAAATATATGTCCAAATATGTGGTGTCATAATACATAAGTGTCATATACAAAAATGGGGCTTCCGAGCCACCAAATTATACTACATGGTCATGCAAAAAATACACCCTAGCCTCTAATCCTGTGGGGGAGGAGGGTGTTGATCATGGTAGCACACTACATCTCTAGCTAGCCAGTGAAATAAATGAACCCATGCCCATGGTACTCCAACCACCAGGCATTGCATGGCCTCAGGAAAGTCCTCGACTCGCGCCATGGGAACTATATATGTCAATCGAACAAAGTTTGTGTGAATGCTTTGGAGCATACACTCCGCATCCACACCCATGATATTATCTCCTCTTCCCCTCCATCGATGATGATGAAACCATCTGGTCATCGTGGTCCCACATCTACATGTACATGATAGAGTATCACTATATGTCATCACACCAAAAACATGTCTTTTTGATTCCATATATCAAAAAACACAAAAACAAATTAATAATTCAAAAAACAAGTATGAGTCGAGATTCGTTACCCATCTCTTCATATACATAGCCTAGTGGAATGGGCATGTATCGGTCTCCATGGAAGTCTATCCCTACATAGGGGTAGTCATCTATGGCGATGATCTTCCTACGCCACCAGCAAAAAAAAAAAAAAAAAATTGTTGGGAAGGGGTTGACCCCTTNGCCCCCATCCTAGTCTCTGCATGACGTTTTCCCAGCATAGCTGAGCCAGATCTCGAACTCCATGTGGGGAAATATCAACTCTTGGGCCTATCCCCAACACACACTCAAAAAAGAAAGCACTCAAGATGCTTCCGTAGCTGAAGTTCCTCACCCGCCCCATCTTGCAGTCTGTAAGTTATTGTTTCAGGTTTCTCAGCCATGAGGTACTCCAGTCATAAATAGTAGGATGCATACACTCCACCACATAGAACATAAAAGGCCTTGAACCTTGGTGGAGAGATTCTGACCCCGCTATTCTACCTAGTGCCAACAGTATGGACTTTGACCCGAGGTTTTGGACTGAGTTTGTCAGGATTTGAATCCCAAATGTTTTTGTATCTGGGATGCAATAAACAACAGTGTACTCATCTATAGTGAGACCGCATCCTATTCCACAATTTCATAGGTTTACCACTTCCCCTCTATGGGAAAATTCTATATTGAAGTAAATTTCCTCAACCTCGAGACTGAGGGGAATCCCATCTAACTGAAATGTCTCTGAGTCAGGATCCCAGTAATCTACTAGCAGCTGGACTAGCCTTGGATTTTCCCTTAAGCTTCCAAGGCACCAAAACTTGTATAACCCACAAGACCTCAACGTTTGTTGAGCCTTCAGATCATCTTGTACTTCCTCTTCAACATCTCCATGTTCATGCTCTCTCCACTCTAGAACCATCCTACATAATAATTTCCAAGTTCCATTATCTTTTTCCTTTAAATTTCTTGTTTGCGGCCCTATATGCGACTGTTTTCAAAACAGCCGCATACATACGCAGGTATTGCAGTTTTTTCTGTGTATGCCCAGCCCTATATGTGGAAAAAGACCCGATTTCTACGTGGACCAAAACCACCCTATTTGGGATGGCCTAATTTAAAAAATTGACCATCAAAATTAAAAATAAATGCATGAAAATGGAAGGGTGTGGCATGATGAGTTACCTGAACCAGACGGTGGGCAATTTCGCTGACGGATGCTCCTGAAATCAGCTTCTGAAGTTTTTGGTCTAATATGCACTATGGTGGGTAAATTTTCAAATGGTATGGAAAAATTCATTTTTTCACTATTTTATAGAAAAAAATTGAAATTTTTACCCACTTTCTATAGTTTTGACTCGTTTTTTACCATTTTTGGACCGTATTGACTAATATGGTGTTGTAGGGACCCATTTTAAGCGCATTTTGACCGATTCTTTGATATGTTTGTGCATATTATAGGTATAATGTCTGAACTGGCATATAGGTTAGCATTTCATATTTGCATGCATTTTTCATGACCTTATGACCTTTTCATCTTAACCTTAGGAATGAACCCATTTTGCGATATCATGAAACCTTCATGCTGCTGTTAGAAGTGGTATTGTGCGAATGGTAGAGATTTCCTATACATGGGTGCCCTAGTTAGATCCTTTTTGCATTTGGTGCCCATGCTGAGATGCTTCCTTTAGGTTGTGGGAGTCCCTTTTTAGTCCCGCAATGTCCTTGAGCAAGAGCTTCATACTCCTCTTGAACTTTATGCTAGCTTTTCCTCGTAGGGACTCCCTTGTATATATCAAGTTGAAATTGCATTTCATGAGTTTTTCTTGCCTTATTGAGCTTTATGTCAGCTCCCTACTTCATATTTATAAGCCATATAGCCCGAGCTTGTCTCATGTCTAGCCAAGCAGAGCCTTTTTACATATCCTTTGCAGCTTGATCACCCCATTTATGGGAGGAGACCTTCCCCCGAGTGTCGTTATCCTGCACATGTTTCCTTGCATTGAACATAGGTATGTTCCACTGCTTGGAACTAGTTTTCATGTCCCTGACACTTGTCTCGTCCTATATATGTACTATAAAGTACTTTTATTCTTTTTCAAACTTTTCAAAATATCTGAAAAAGTCCAATTTTTTTTTAAAAACATAAAAATACGGACGGGAAAAGTTGTTATCTTTGGCAACAGTCAAGTCGTATCGCTTTCAAACAGAGCACTATATATCACATCCATTTTTTGGGTTATTATTTTGACTTTAGGAGTTGTACTCGTTACTCTGAGTTTACCTCCACCGACTGGTTATGCTTCGAGTCCCAATGGAGCCTCTGTTAATGCCTCCTATGTCACAGAGATGTCCCAATTTGCATATCGATTCCACACTACCTACTTTTAGTCACCACTTTCCTTATGCTCTTGTTCAAAGGAAGTTGAATCCTGAGTCGGCCATTCCTCAGTTATCTTGACTTTGCATGTCGGCCATTCTCGATACTGTTATTGGTTCATGCACATCTTGTTCATCGAGTTCTTCCACATTATATAGCGTTGTTGAGTACCTCATGTTGGTTCATGGGGAATTAGAGGAAATTTGAGGTCTAAAATGGGCCTCCTAAGGAAAATAATAAATTAATAGTTAAAATAATAAAATAATATTTATTAATTTTGGAGGAAGAAAGACAAAAACTACTTTTTTTGTTTGTATTTTCAACATATCTCCCTATTTTTTTACTCAAATTTTGAGCAGGAAGGCTCGTTGGATGAAAAATTTTATTCCGCATCCAACGAGTACCCACAATGCATGATTTTGACGGACCCCGCTACCTAAAAAACAAGAAACGCCTGAAAAAATGTGATGATGATGTCATCATCACATTTTTTCAGGTGTTCCTTGTTTTTTGGGTAGCGGGGTCAGTTAAAAGTATGCATTGTGGGTACTCGTTAGATGCGGAATAAAATTATGCATCCAATGAGCCCTCCTACTTGAAATTTGAGTAAAAACACAAGGAGATATGTTGAAAATACGAACAAAAAAAGTAGTTTTTTTATGACAAATATGTTGATTCAACCATTATGGTTGACTCATTTTATTGAAATTTTATTGGTTCTTGAATTCCAACATACAATAATTTATTTTTGGCTCATTTTCATATAAGTTCCATTTTAGACCCTAAATTTCCTCTAATGGATGCCTTAATGGCCTCCTTCCAGCAGATTCCATTCCATCGATATCAGATCATTTATTCTGGAATAGGAGTCTAGAGTCATTTGAGTGACTTGAGACTTACAGTCACCAGTGGTAGGTTCTCTCGCCATCAACAATTTTGGGAATACATCAATGTCCCCTGATCAATGGATTCTTTCAAGTGTTTGACCTCAACACGTCTATTCACACTTGTTAGATTGCACTCTATACCTCGATTCCCATTTTCATTATCGATGGGTTATCTCACGTCTGTCAACGGTATACATCAATGACCGGTAACCAGACTATGGACTACTATGTTTTACCTCTACACATCTATTCACATATTAGGACATGTACTAGTAGCCGTTTGTGTAGAAGACCTTCCAGCTTAGTGGCATTCCATATATGCTACCTCCTTGATCATGTCAATCTTCATGAGATTTCAGCTCTCGTGATCTTGATTCTAGTGTTTCCAGTGTATATCATATATCATCATCCATTATGGAGATCTTGATCCATTGTATATTGTACGTGGCGATGACCACACATGACACTTTGTATATCATGCCTATTCATGGCCATTGTACTCTTATGTATCCGAGACTGCTATATGTACTTGCAGTCACATGCAGAGATTGATTATTGTATTAGACTGATGAGTGGTTGGTTCTTCCACCTGGGTATTCATTACTCCAATTATGGGATGGATTTTATAATGTATTTCTACTATCATGTTACCCCTCTGACCTCACACATTAGAGGGCATATGTTATAGCTTATTTTACCACACTAGGTAGATCACACATTTATGGCCTTCCCTGTTCCTCTGGAGACTCTTTGGACCCCATGGACTTATATTCTATTTTGATATGCCAATATCAGGCCCAAACATTGTCTTTTTATACCTATACATGGATTTTAAATTAATTCTTGCGTGTACACACAACTTTTGAACTCAAACCCACGTACATCGGGATGTGTGAAAAATGACAAATATTTTTGGAGTTTTCCTCATATGAGTCCAAATAACTTGACTCTTGGCCTTCCAAATGCCTTGAGAATGCTCGAATTCGACCCTCCATTACCTCTTTGGAGTGTTATGTAAGGAAACCCTTGGATACATTGAAGGAGGAGAAATTGAAGAGTAAGGAAACAATAGTCCATTGTTGCCTCAGTTTTTCTTATACTTGAGTCTGCATCCCTTTGTCCCTTTGAGCACATAGTGTTCTTCCCAAGCTTGCCTTTGCTTTGTGAGATTTCTATTGAGAGATGGAGGATTGAAGTGGTGGAGGCCTAGGTGGAGGACCCAGTTTCTTCGGTCTGCAAAAGTGCCGCAGAGTTTGTCACTATTGTATCTCTGATTTATTAATAGAAATATATTTTCCTCTCAAATTCATGTGCATTTTGAATATGAATATTGAATTCATGGATGTATTTAATTTCTTATACGTGATTGATTATATATGCTATAGTATCTCTAACACATTTATATATATCATGCTTTCTTTGTTTGTTGTTGTTGGGAGCAAATTATAATCGCAATTGCATTGGAAAATCTCAACGGGGATCTACTTCAACTATCCATAATAAGGTACAATTCTATATCCCTTAGTGTTATATTTGATTACTACTCTTGCATATTGGGAAAGATTGATTTCTAGTGTCATACGGTCTGTTGTGGTACCCTTAGGCCATTGGAACTTTCTCTCCGTAAAAATGCTTTTCTTCATTCTTAGAATAAATAAGAATGTCATCTAGGAAGACAAGAACAAACTTGTCCAGATACTTGCTAAAAACACTATTCATGAGACACATGAATGTAGCTGGTACATTTTTGATACCAAATGGTACCTTCACGAACTCATAGTGCCCATACCTTGTTGTAAATCCTGTCTTATGAATAAATTCCTCTTTGATTCTTAGCTGATGGTAACCAGACCTCAATTCAATTTTTGAAAATACCTTTGCTCCTCTCATTTGATAAAAAAGGTCATTAATTCGAGGTAATGGGTATTTATTCTTCACATTAACATTATTCAACTTCCTGTAGCCAATACATAACCTAAGTGTCCCATATTTATTTTTCACAAATAGAATTGGTGCACCCCACGGGGATACACTCAGCCTTATATATTTCTTTTCCAACAACTCTTGTAACTACATTTTTCAGCTCTAGTAATTCTAGTGTGCTCATCCTGTAGGGTGTCTTGAACACTGGTGTGTCTCCCGGCACAAGGTCAACTGTAAAAATCAATGTCTCTCTTTGGAGGAAGTCCTGGAATATCATAAGGAAAAACATCCCTGAATTCTCTCAATACATGATAGTCCTCCAACTTAGGAGTTTCATTTTTCATAGCCTCCAAAACATGGGCTGCATACAATAAAAAGCCTTTCCTACAGTACTTCTTCAACTGCATTATTGAAACCCGCCTGACAGAAATCACATTTCGAATGCCTCTTATAAACCTTGGGTTTCCTTCTTCATCTATGCATTCAAATGTCTTGTTGTAGCAGTCAGGTTTAACCCTGTGTGCTTCTAACTAGTCCATTCCAATGAGAATATCATAGGAACCCAATGGCAGAATATTCAGGTTTGCATAAGTGAATAGCCCATCTATATCTAATTGACATTCTTCTACAATTTCACTAACTTTTCTCTTGGTTCCAGTGGCTAGTTGAACTAACCATGATTTTCTATGCTTTAATTTCTTCAAAGCACGAATTTTAAAATTTTTAGGAGTGATATAACTGTGAGTAGATCCTGGTTCAATCCAAATAGAAACATATTGCTTAGCAATCTTACCTTTAACTTCAACCACAATTGATTGATGATTTGTTTGGAAGTCCTCTAGTGTTGCATAGATTCTAGGGATGGTCCTCGCTACTTGACCCATAGTTTCAGCTCCTTGGATGTTGTGAACTTGACTCACATTCCCATTTTGATGCGAACAGTTCCTAAGCATACAGTCTCCTCCACATTCCCAATATTGAAGTGGTTCTCTTGGATCTCTTGGCTTGTATCCCATCATTTGGGTTGGCTTAGTCACAGCCTGTGATGGTTGCCTTTGATGATTTCAGAAGTTACAGGGTTTGAAACATTTCTTCCTTTGGTCAAACATTAGAGGAAATTTGAGGTCTAAAATGGGCCTCCTAAGGAAAATAATAAAATAATATTTATTAATTTTGGAGGAAGAAAGAAAAAAATGATTTTTTGTTCGTATTTTCAACATAGCTCGCTGTGTTTTTACTCAAATTTTGAGTGTGGAGACTCATTGGATATGGAATTTAATTCTACATCCAACGAGCACCCACATTTCATACTTTTAATGGACCCCATTTCCCCAAAAACAAGAAACACCTGAAAAAATGTGATGATGATATCATCATCACATTTTCAGGTATTTCTTGTTTTTGGGGCAGCGAGGTTTCTTAAAAGTATGTAGAGTGGGTACTTATTGGATGTAGAATTAAATTTCACATCAAACAAGTCCTCCTGCTCAAAATTTGAATAAAAACAAAGAGAGAAATGTTGAAAATATGAAAAAAAAAGTAGTATTTTTTATGCAAGTCAACCATTTTATATAAATTCTATTGGTTCTTGAATTCCAAATCATAGGAATTTATTGTTGGCTCATTTTTTTATAAGGCCCATTTTAGACCCCATATTTCCTCTAATGCTTCTCATTCCTCTTGTCCTTCCATGTCTTATGTGTCACGTCCCCTCCTATCCACTAGAGAGAGAACGCGACCCTAACTGCTTGCTTTGATTGTTGCAGGAGCATCCAGCTCGAAGTTCATTTAATTTTGTATGTATTTTGATGGATTCCTTATTTTTGTAGAAATTTATAGAGGAATGAATTCATCTTCCGTTCACTCTATTCAAGTCAGATTATAAATTCTCTAACTTCCCAATAGCAGAGAATTGATCATGTCAGTGATCAAGTCGAAGATCTACGAAGAAAGATCTCAGAGGAGATCGAACGGATTAGAAAGATCGTGATGAAAATAAATGGTCACAATATGTTCTGCATCTGGAGATAGATCAATGGCTGGGAACCAACCCACAAGAATCAACGATGTGGAAAGCTTGAGTTTGCGGAATTGGGGAAATATGAAAATTGCGATCCCACATCTTGCATGCAGAAAGGAGAGCCGCGGAAGGAGATTGCGGAAATAGATATTATGAAGCCGCATCCCACATCCCAGAAGTTGCAGAAAGAAGAGTTACAAAAGGAAATATGTAGGGAATAGAATTTACAGAAGGATGTTTCTGCATCCCGCATCCCGCATCCTGCAAGTTGCAGAAAGGAAGATTTCTAGCAGGAAATTCAACTTGTTAACATAATTCTTTAACAGATTTGATCATTCAGGCCATCACCAATCCAACAATATAAGCCCCATAACATAATTTAAAAATGCATTGAAAGAAAACATACACAGATCCATACAATTTCAATTATACAGCAGAATCAATTCATCAATTCAACACTTAAGGCATGTTCATCATATTCCATTAAGAAAATACAATTGCAGAGATTAACATAGACAAGAATACTTATCTTGAAATAATTTCGACGTGCAACCAGCTACATCGCTACAAGGTTCCACCCAACCATAGGCCGATGTGCTCATCAATCTCTCAGCAACACTACCACCCCCGAGCTGGGCATGATTCCCACAAGGAATAAAGAACACTAGCAGGCTCACACATAGCCAAGCATATAAGAAAACTCATCCAAGCCGGCACAGTTGGGTTTATCAGGCTACAAAAAAACAAGCGAATATATTGATGGGTTTATTAGGCTAATAACCAAGCTAGCTAACAGTTGGGTTTATCAGGCTACTCAGCGAAGCCAACTAACAGATGGTTTTATCAGGCCATACATCCAAGCCATCTCACTACTGGGTTTATCAGACTGCAGTCAGTCAAGCCAACATTCACATTAAGGACCAGCCAAGCCAACTAACAGATGGGTTTATCAGGCTACAAAGGAGCTCGAAAGATTGATTTGCTAAGCTAGTGAGCTCAACCATCAAGCTATGGACACCTGCACTAGATCAGGATTGTCTCCAAAAACATCTACACACCCAACACAAGGAAGCATCCCCTTCTCTGCTACACAGTCCCTCAGGATATGCCTTCCATTCCAGTGTTTTTCAGAGTGTGCAAAGAAGAAAACCAACCCCTCTAGATCTATTTGTGAGGTTCCTTCCTCCACTAGGTTTATTAAGCTAGTTCAGACCCAATTCCACAACAAACTAGTTCAGACCAAGGAAAAATATGCACACACAACAAACAACAATGTCAACACAACAAAAGAGGCTTCCACTCACTCTGTGACAGAGGAGACTGTTATCCCTAAAGTTGGACCTAGACTACAGGGGATCCAAGCTTAAGGAAATCTTAGGTCTGATAAAGACTAAATCAAAATCAAATCAAATCAAAATACAGACTAAAATAAAACCTAAGGCTGGTATCATAGGTTTGTACAGTTTTCAGGAATAAAATCACAATATAATTTATGTATATACAGCTGGTATATGTCACAGACTATTAAATACAATTATTCACAGAAAAGATCAAAGTGTTCAACAGGTTGGTGAGACAATAATGGCTGAGATGGCATATATGAGTTCTTTTCAAATAGCATAACATGCAAAACAATACTTCATGCAAAGGATTCTATGATCCTGCAATATAAGGTGTAACTACTATTGTTTATCAAATAAAAGATAACTGTTATCTTCAATGAGAATTACAACATGGATTATTAATGACCACAGAAGCAAAAGAATCATCAAAGAGAACAATTCATAAAATACAATGGCAAAACATCATTATATCAATAAAAACAAAGCATAATAAAAAATTTAAAAATAAACAGGTGAAAAAACCTAGAGATAACATCTGGCTCCGCCTGGGGATGGCATGCTCCCTGTGAGCTGCCAAGAACAAGTAGAACTAGTGCCTTGTTTCCATTGGGATGGAGTCTTCATTATTCATCTCTGCTACTTACAAACCACTGACTGAATCTGCAAACTGAAAGAATCTTCTCACAAGACTCTGATCGCACTGTACAAACTTTAA
>LPNX010182654.1:0-82438 GCA_001517045.1 Pseudotsuga menziesii
TTAGGAAGGCAATGCTAGAATAAGAATTAACAAGATGCATCAAAGCTAACTAAAAAGAAGCTTAATACGGCTGTTTTATGTACTGCCACCCTCTTCATATATTCTGAAAGTGTAAGCAACAGAAACCGGTAAACACCGTCACATAAACCATTACAGCAGAATGGGAGTTTAACCGGGACACACTATTATTAATTATATCAAAATGGGTACAGTCTTTTAACATAACCAGGTCGTTGCCTCTTTCTCCATTACTGCAAAACTTCAATAATACAAAAATTGCTCAACAACTCCAATAACTTCGCTGTCACTCGTTAGGAAATAATACGCAGGATATATTGATACTTTAGCGAACACGGGTATTGCGCCTACCTTAGTGAACACGGGAATGTCCAGAGCGAACACGAGGGTGACATGTGACGGTGTGGAATCCGCTCTTATACCTTGGCCTGGGTGCCATCAAAATAAGCAAACATGGGTATTTATACTGCACTGCCTAGGAAAGGAACGGAGGTATTAACTGCACAAATGTGGTTAGCGGTACTCGCCAAGCATCGGGAAAATCGGTCGCCTACAGGGAACTATAGGCTCTTTACCCTTCTTATCCCTCTTAGGTAGAAGGCCATGATTTGTCTCTCAATCGCACAAAGGCTTTGAGGGGATCAATTTCAAAGGATCTTTTATAACCATGTATCATAGAATTAAAGGATTATAGAATTAAAGGAAAAATATACCTCCCAACCAAAAAAAGACTGGTTATGTGAGTCGATCAAGGCCTTATAATAATAATAATCTAATTTTAAGTATGAAGGCTTTATAATAATTATAATAATCTAGCTTTATAATAATAATAATAATCTAATTTTAAGGATCGAGGTTTTATAATAATAATAATAATCTAATTTTAAGGTCTATCGCTTATAATAATAATAATAATTTAATTTTAAGGTCACTCTCAAGCGAGACACCAATTTGGTGTATGAAACCCTTTTGATTGTGCGACAAGGGACCTTTCTTTGCTCAGTTATTCAACTGGAATTTTAAGGATCAAGGCTTTATAATAATAATAATAATAATCTAATTTTAAGGATTAAGGTCTTATAATAATAATAATAATCTAATTTTAAGGTCTATAGCTTATAATAATAATAATAATTTAATTTTAAGGTCACTCTCAAGCGAGAAGGATCAATGTCTTATAATAATAATAATAATTTAATTCGGTGTATGAAACCCTTTTGATTGTGGGACAAGGGACCTTTCTTTGCTCGGTGATTTAACTGGACATCGGTCTTAAGTTGACACATGATAGTTTAACTTATGTGTTTTTTTATTTTGTTTTCTTTTTAAAACTATGTAATATGCTAGTCTTTCGAAGATATTAGGTGGGTTTTAGTTACGTCGATAGGCGTATATATTTGATATTTTGGGAGCCGGACTTGCTCGAGCAGATCGTCAAGATTCACCATATTCTGACATTTGTACAGTCGGGATTTATTTGATCGTCGTCTGATCTTTAAACTAATTAAACTAGGGATTTAAACTAGGGATTTAAGAGTGGATTTGAGTTTAGTTTGAGTTCAGTTACAGTTCCGAGATTTGAACGACGCGTGTGGCTCCCCTTGCGAAGCATGACGCGTGGGTGGCAGGATGGAGTCATTCCGCGTATAGTTCAGTTACAGTTATGGGATTGAACGACACATGTAGCTCCACTCGCTCTGCTTCATGGGGTTTGACGACTATATAAGAAGTAGGACAACCAAGCCGAACAACGTAACTATCAAGTAACTCTATTTTCATCTGGTTTGTTTTTAAGCATGAACAATATTTGCTTATTAGTCTAATTATCAATTTCCTGTGAACTATTGGAGCAGTGTTGGAGTTTCGTGTAAAGTATTGGAGCAGTATTGCAGTTGGAATCACAAGTAAGCTATATTATCCTATATTTCCTTTTTAAACAATCTATTAAATGCAATCTTTAGAGGTAAGCTCCATAAACAAGTTTTCGAAACCCTAAAGGACATAAATCTTAGCTTAGGGTTATCGTTTCAAGTCTGAATGCTGCACATTTAAGCTGTTGACATGAAATAAATACTACATCTTACTATATCTTACTACATCACAATCGATTTCGTCTTCAAGACAACAAAGTATCCCTCACACAAGAAATGGTACTTGTAAACATATACCATGAAACCTAAAACCACTAAAAATAAGAATATATATATGTAAGGGAACGCTTGAACATGGAATCCACCTGTTATGTCAATTAGTACATGTCTTTATATTATTCAAAACCCTGTAGGTTTTTTGTGCAGATTTATGCAGTCTCTGCTTTTCGAAATATAAACATCCCTCGGGTATGCCTAGGGTCGCTTTGATAAATTACCCTCTTGACGCGTCGATCTCCTGGGGAGGTTTTTGCAGAGTCATCATCTGAAAGTTTCACAGGGCCAATTCAGAGAATTATCCTCTGAAAAATATAAAACTAAAGTCTTCAAAAAGTAATAGGTTGTCAACTAATGAACTTGTGCTTGAATGCATGTACATCTCCGCCTTACAGTAACAGGAAAGGGAAATTTATATAAAATTACCTTGGTTGCCGGAGTTGGCCAATGAATCTAACGAGTTCTTCCTCCGCCGTTCATTGTATCCTGCCAACCTTCTCCTGCAACTTCTCTCTGCGTTGTCAATTTCTGCTATGCCATGGAATCCAACCCTTCAATAATCCATTGCCTTCACTTTTCACAGAACCCTCAGCCAAAGGATTCTGATGAATCTTGACATCTAGAGGAAAATGTGCCTTATGATTGCTTGAAAAACTCCTGTCGTTGATGACTTCAGTAAAATTACCAGTAGCCATGAGAGGCTCAGACAGGGGCGACTGCAACTTCTCTCTGCGTCGTCAATTTCTGCTATACCATGGAATCCAACCCTTCAATAATCCATTGCCTTCACTTTTCACAGAACCCTCAGCCAACGGATTTTGATGAATCTTGACATCCAGAGAACCATGTTCGTCCCACAGAATAACTCCTTTCCCAATATTATAACCCTCTTCTGAACAAACCCATTCAACAATGGGTAATCTCTCATACCTATCCCCAACGGGAGTAGCAGGCAGTGTAGCAGGTTGGTTCGGGAATCAATATTCAATATTCATTAGCCATCCCAGCAAGCAAGCCATCCCCTCCATATTCAATTGACAATGCCCTGCCAGATCACATTAGATCTTGTCATTTAAAGAGGCTGGTACCATTTGGTATGGGTAGTACCATTTTGTTAAGTCCATTGGCAACCATTTCTTTCATAGTTGTGAGTCATCACTTGTAAGAAACTAAACACTGAGTGTGTAATTTGGATAAATGAGTAATTGTAATTTATAATATTTTCAATATTTTGAACGACGAGAATTTTTTTTATAATATAAGAATTTCAACATCTTATTTCCAATATAAGAATTTCAACATCTTAAGAAATTCATAAAGACGAGTGATTTTGAAAGATACAACAACGTTTTGCAATTTTGAAATCTACATAGGTAATTGAATTTGAAACAACATGTCATTTTTCCAGATTTTGAAATCTACAAGGCGGGGTTGGTGCATTCACATCATTAATGTGAATAGACAGGCCTATTTTCCTTCCGTCTCAATTAATTAGGGTTTTTCACTTTGTTATTTGGTTTTAGTCCGGGAAATCCTGAGTCTTGCATTCATATTTGGTCTGGGTAGTACCATTTTGTTAAATCCATTGGCAACCATTTCTTTCATAGTTGTGAGTCATCACTTGTAAGAAACTAAACACTGAGTGTGTAATCTGGATAAATGAGTAATTGTAATTTATAATATTTTCAATATTTTGAGTGTGTAATTTGGATGAATGAGTAATTGTAATTTATAATATTTTCAATATTTTGAACGACGAGAAAAAAATTTATAATATAAGAATTTCAACATCTTATTTCCAATATAAGAATTTCAACATCTTAAGAAATTCATAAAGACGAGTGATTTCAAATGTTGTCATTCTTTTGAAATGTTGATTTAAATTAATTATTGATATAAATTAATTATTTCATTTTTAATTGAAAGGGTTAAGTTCAAATGTTATATTTGTGTGAAGAAACGTTTTAACTACTTTACACTTCTAGCTTCTAGAAAGGCCAGAACCCTTTGGCAGGACCCGAAAGGATTCAAATTCGAGTCGCATAGAGAATTAAATTTGGGAACATATGTCATTTTTCCCGATTTTGAAATCTATAGAAATGAATTTGGAAGGTACTATCATTATTTCAGATTTTGGTATCCACAACGGTGGCTACAAATTTTGAAATCTAATTTGGAAACATAGGTATTATTATTATTCAGATTTTGTAATGCACAAATGATGTTCAAGATTTTGAAATCTACCTAGGTAATGGAATTTGGAAATATATCATTATTCAGATTTGATTTTGAAATGCACAACGACGGTTCCAGATTTTGAAAGATACAACGACGTTTTGAAATTTTGAAATCTACATAGGTAATTGAATTTGAAACATTTGTCATTTTTCCAGATTTTGAAATCTACAAGGCGGGGTTGGTGCATTCACATCATTAATGTGAATAGACAGGCCTATTTTCCTTCCGTCTCAATTAATTAGGGTTTTTTCGCTTTGTTATTTGGTTTTAGTCCGGGAAATTCCGAGTCTTGCATTCATATTTGGTTTGGGTAGGACCATTTTGTTAAGTCCATTGGCAACCATTTCTTTCATATTCTGAAATCCATAACGCTGGTTGCATATTTTGAAATCTAATTCTGAAACATTTATCATTATTCAGATTTTGAAATACACAACTTCGGCTCCAGATTTTGAAATCTACATAGGTAATTGAATTTGGAAACATGCAAGCAAGCCATCCCCTCCATATTCAATTGACAATGCCTTGCCAGATCGCATTAGATCTTGTCATTTAAAGACGCTGGTACAGGTCGAAATGAGAAAACTTAAAAACCTTTAAATGACTTGCAAATCAACAAGCCTCCAACAAGTTTCCCCTCGTCGACAGTCTAGGAGGTCACCCGTCGTTAATCGATAACCCTGTTGACAGAGCCTGTGTAAGTGGCGTTATTGGGAAGGCAGCCATTGATAATCATCTCGTCCAGGAATTCAATTGACAATGCCCTGCCCGATCGGATTGGATCTTGTCATTTAAAAGGACGACAGTGAGCAGACGACGAGTCTATCAGAGAAAACATTCGGGTAGAGTTAGGGTACTGGTCGAGTAACTAAACTGGCTGCCCAACGTGTGGTACAATTGATAGAGGTAGGACCAGGAAAGGTGTTGTAATTGTCAAGCTCCATTGAATTGATACATAAACATGCAAGGTGTTGTAATTTTCAAGCTCCATTGAATTGATACATAAACATGCAACTGATCTCGACTCCCCAACTCCAATAATAAATGCAGATTAATTATTTATTGTTTGATTTAGTTTTAATTTGTAAAAGATGTCATCGTTTAGACATTTGGTCAAATGATCAAGATTCTACAATCGCAAGTGTCAATCCCATGATAAACATATTTTAATAATTATTTATTTATTCTGGGGTAGTAAGTTTGAATCCTTCTAAGCCTAAGAAATTCAATGGCATATTCAGACTACGTCACCCCACCATGATTTTGCAGAGAACAAACTCCGCCATGATTTTGCAGAGAACAAACTGAGGCATCCTAGATCACATCGACCATGTTGTTTATCTCTTCTTAGTGGTCATTAAATTGTGTGCATTTAGTGTACAGGTTGGTAGCTTGAGCCACTAAGAGGTTGTGGGAGCAACCCCACTTCGATATGATCACCATGTCGTGCCTCTCTATTTTATGCCTTAGCTGGGTTCATGTTATTAAACTTTAATTTGTTAATTTGTTAATTTGTTATTTATGGTGGTACAAGTTGTGTTAGATTTCTACAACGAGCTTATCACAATAACTCTTAAAATGTGATATAGCTATTGAAGAACTTATTTATAAAAAGTTGAGCTATAATTCATTAGTTTTAATTTCAAGAATGGAATCAATTATGAAAATATAAATCATGTATAGTTATTTAATTTGGTATCTTTTAATAAAAAATAGAATACTATATTTTTAATGGAAAATGGAATATTCTTAGAACTCATTAGTTTTAATTTGAAAAATTGGCAATAATTCTTATAAATGGAAATAATTATTTAAGCTCATAAATTTAAATATATAAATATAAATTATCTAATCAAATTAAATAAATAAATGTAAATAAAAGTAATGCATCAAATTTAAAAACATGAATTAATTATGCTCTAAATTTAAATATATAAATATAAATTATCTAATCAAATTAAATAAATAAATGTAAATAAAAGTAATGCATCAAATTTAAAAACATGAATTAATTATGCTCTTGACTTGAATTTACATAAGCAAATATAAGTATAACTTATATAAATAAATAAAACACATCTTAACATAATTCAAAAAAATAAATCAAAATTTTAATTTTTATAAATTTAAACTTCGATAATAAATAAATTAGATTATTTAAATACCAAATATCATTTTTATACTTATAATTCAATGTGATTTATTAATGTTATTTAAAATGCTTAATTTATATTTTGATGTGCATGAAACTTCTTTAAAATTGGATAACAAATAAAATAGAAGATCAAAAGCCATTGTCATTGTTTTAAAAGATATGAAAGTTTTATTAATGTTATTTAAAATGCTTAATTTATAATCATTTACAATCAAATTATTATGAAATTTTTGTTATTTGAATGACTATTCTTACTATTTATTTAGATTGACTTTGTTTTATTAAATTTTAGATTGACTTTGTTTTATTAAATTTTAAAAAGTTTATAAGAAGATTTATTTGAATGACTATTCTTACTATTTATTTAGATTGACTTTGTTTTATTAAAATTTAAAAAGTTTATAAGAAGATTTTTTAATTCTTTATAATTATTAGTTGAATTTATAATTAGAAAAATCATATTTTAAATTAAGTTTTGACTAACATTTGGTGTGTTGTTATACATAGGGTTTGATTTCACTTGAATACATTTTAAAAGTATTATATCACCAATAACTATATTAATAAGAATAATATCTTCTCAATAATAAGTATAATATCTTCTCAATAAGAGACATATATTTGCTTTTGGGCTATTTTGATCCATTAATTGACACAAATTGACACAAAGGAAGATCAATGTGTGTAGAGTTGAGGCATTTTCTAGAAAAATTTACACCACCTAGAAGAGTCTTAATTTGACTCGTTGTTAAGGAAAGCCACAACTTTAAGAACTTTGACGTTGTTTGGATTTGTAAGCACATAAAAAATACACTTGGCATATATTTTTCCAAAGAATACTTCTTCAACTTACCTTGAAGACATTTGGCATACTTTTGTCCAAAGAAAGATTTCTTCAACTTAATTTGAAGCTTGTAATTTTTCAATATGTCAACAACAACAACAAACATGAATTGACAGAAGGGAAGATCAATGTGTGTAGAGTTGAGGCATTTTTTAGAAAAAATTACACCACCTATAAGAGTCTTAATTTGACTCGTTGTTGAGTCTTAATTTGACTCGAAAGAAAGATTTCTTCAACTTAATTTGAAGCTTGTAATTTTTCAATATGTCAACGACAACAACAAACATGAATTGACAGAAGGGAAGATCAATGTGTGTAGAGTTGAGGCATTTTCTAGAAAAATTTACACCACCTATAAGAGTCTTAATTTGACTCGTTGTTGAGGAAAGCCACAACTTTAAGAACTTTGACGTTGTTTGGATTTGTAAGCACATAAAAAATAGTGAGAGTCCCATGGTTTGTTAATTTATTTTATTTATAAATAAATCAGAGTCCAACTTGGTTCCTTTGCATTGATTGAGCATGTCATCAATCCAAATGGTTTTTAATTAGTATATTAATAGAATCCCTTAACACGTGCTTAATCTCCATTCATGTTGCGATTTCTTGGTAACAACAAGAACTTGTGACCCAAGGGTGATGTGTTAGTTATGATCTTCGCAACCTCCAACCATTGTTGGATGTGTTGCTTTAAGTTTATAATTGTTTTGAGTGAGTGTTAACAATCATTATCATTATTATCATATTTTATATGTTAAATACTTTATAATATTAATAATATTGAAATATTAACATTATTTTTTATAAATATTAAAATGGTTTATAGTAACAACAAGAACTTGTGACCCAAGGGTGATGTGTTAGTTATGATCTTCGCAACCTCCAACCACATTGTTGGATGTGTTGCTTTAAGTTTATAATTGTTTTGAGTGAGTGTTAACAATCATTATCATTATTATCATATTTTATATGTTAAATACTTTATAATATTAATAATATTGAAATATTAACATTATTTTTTATAAATATTAAAATGGTTTAACATTATGTTATGTGTTTGGTGTTACTCAAAATTTATTTATGGTTTTTTTATTTTTATACTTATTAATATTATATTTTTTTCAAAAAAACTCAAAATATATTTATATAAAATCATTTTAAAATTTTTATTTTTTTAAATTATATTTCCTTTCTATCCAATTTTTTTTATTACTATGTTTATATTTAGATATGTGTTTTTCTATCAAATTTTATTTTATTTAATATTTTTATATTTAGATATGTCTTTTTACATTTGTTAATTTATTTTGTCTATAAATATTATTTATTATTAGACATCATTTAAAAGCATGAAATAGTGGAGACTTCTGATAGAGAGCTTTAAGAATGATTGATTTTTTTGGTGATATCTCTTGGTTGCATTTTCTATGTAGAAGTGGCAACCACTCAAAAACTAAAGCTTTTCTCAATTCTCAGTGGGATTATCCTCGCATTACATTATAAACTATATTGCATTTTCCATGTAGAAGCGCCAACCACCCCAACACTAAAGCTTTCCCAATTCTCAGCGGGATTATCCTCACATTGCAGTATAAACTATAAACCATGGAGATACATAGAAGATACAACCATAAACTATAATGCATTTTCCATATAGAAGTGGCAACCACTACAACTACCAATGTATGCTACAGCCTCTTTTGATGATTATATTGGTTTACCATGGGACATCAGATATCCCAAAATTGTTCCAATAGCACTTGTTGTTAGAGGAAATCGCACGCAAATCCCATTTCGTATGGCACCATACACAAATCGCAAGGTTTGACTTTACAAAGGGCAACCATCGATATCGGTATAACAGAGAGGCAAGGTTTAACTTTCACAACAATTTCAAGGGTAAAATCTATTGATGGTTTACGAATATCTCCGCCGTTTACATTTGAAAGGTATTCAAAGATGGCCAAAAGTGCATATGCTACAATCAGGAAGAAAGAAGAACAACGGTTGGAATCCATTTCAGCTTAAAGATCACAACTACTAGGTTATTAGGTAACTTGATTGTTTATTGTATAGATATTTATATTGACATGTTTCATTGTTATTATTTTAATTGGCAACAAGAAATATAGATTGCAAGAGAGCAAACCAAATTACAAACAGAGTAGGTTTAATCTCTTTTTATTCATTTTCTTTTCATATAGTTGTCGAGAAAAAGCTTTTTCCCTATATGTCAACATACACTTTATCAGTATGTTCAATTACAATTCAATTCACAAGCATTTGTTAAGCTGTATTATGACATAAAAATATAGTGGCAACCATTATTTTTTGTTCTTCATATTCTTTCTTATTCTTTCTGTATGTGTTGAAAGAGTAACGATATAGTTAGTTATCTATTTTTTTTCATAATATCCTCACAGGTAATTGTAATTTTTTTTAATTGAGTTTTATCGATTGAAATGATAGATTACGAGATGACATGCCAATGATTTTAACATATATAACCATGACCATGCATGTTACCATTTTATGCAACTTACATTTTGTTATATTGTGTAATTTAATTATTATTGATATCTTACAATTTTAGTGCTTATGCCACATTTCCTCCAATGTTGTTTATTGTATTATTTGGTTATCATGATGTTCAAATTCATAAAAACATATATATTTTTATTTTTCAGATCTTTGCGTCAAATCCAAAAAAAATGGATGTAAAAAAAATCAAACATCGTCCAACGGTATGCATCAGACACCTCATAGACGAACCAAGGTTGAGACATCGATTTCAGATACATGTTCTACATCTTGGAAGATGAAACCTTTCCAAACTAGAAATTCAAAAGGAGATATGGAAGAAATTTGGCATTACCCTTTCCAAACCAGAAATTCAATTCAAAAGGAGATAGGGAAGAAATTTGGCATTACCGGTACACAACAAATATTTATTTATGGTTTTCGTACATATGGACAAAGATCGTCAGGTTTTGGGTTGGTATATGACAAGCTTGAGGATGCAATAAAATATGAGCCTAACCACAGATTGGTGAAGAACGGAATTCGTGATCTTGGCAAGAAAACAAAAAAAAAATACTAAAAAAAAAAGCAAAGAAAATCCGTGATGTCATGCCAAGAAAATAAGAAGATTATTCAGCGACTCATCATCATCTACATATGAAAAATTAGTGAGAGTGTTCACCGACTCTCATCATCATCATTGTGTTTATTCACTCTATCGTTACATGTAGTTATGTATATGTGTTGAAAGATGCAGTTATGTATATGTGTTGAAAGTTATGTATATGTGTTGAAGGTATTTTATAAGTTTTAATACTATTTTGAATTTTGATTTGTTCCTAAATAATCTGTTGTCAACCTATATCTTATTTATATGTAGTTTAAATAGCTTTGTGTGTTCATTTAAAGAAATTATTTTAATGGTTTGTTATGTTTCTGTTGCAATATGGTAATGTTTGTTGTTGGATTTTTGTTACATGATTCCATTAATTAAATTGTTTTGTAGTAGTTGGGTTCACTTTTATTTTGAATTTCTTTTTGCATTCTGAAATCGATGAAGGGTTATCTTGGATTTTGATGTTCATTGGTGCCTATGGTGTCTTCTGACATTGGTTTATGGTTATGTTCTACTATGTCTGTGTTATGCAAAGAAATTACTTTTATAATTTATTATGTTTCAGTTGGTAATAACTATGTATTTTTAATGTTATTTATAAGTAGTTTAAATAGTTTTGTGTGTTCGTTCAAAGATTTTTTTTTTATGATCTGTTATGTTTCTGTTGCAATATGGTAATGTTGGTTGCTGGATTTTTGTTACATGATGCCATTAATTAAATTGTTTTGTAGTAGTTGGGTTTGTTTTTATTTTGAATTTCTTTTTGCATTCTGAAATCGAGGAAGGGTTATCTTGGATTCTGATGTTCATTGGTGCTTATGATGTCTTGTGACATTGGTTCATGGTTATGTTCTACTATGACTGTGTTATGCAAAGAAATTATTTTTATAATTTATTATGTTTCTATTGGTAATAACTATGTATTTTTAATGTTTTTGTTTAGTTAATTGCAAATGGATCCGAGCATTTGGAGTTTACTCCCACTCGAGTTTATAGAGATGATTCTTCTATGGGTGCCATTTTCAACATTGGTTCGTTTACGATCAATCTCTAAACATTGTGAAGAGCTATTGCCCAAGCCATCTTTTGTCAGCGCTTGGAAAAATAACAATATAACACAAGCTGGCATTTTAATTGAACTATTGGGACAACATCAAAACCATTTTGCATATAAGTTTATCAATTGTACAGGACATACATCATTGTTGCATGTCCCTTATCCACAATATAGATATACGATTGAATGTACAGTTGGTTCAATCATTTTGCTCTCAAAATATTGTCCTGTACGAGGGCATAAGGATTATTACATCGCAAATCCATTCATAAAGCGTTTCTCAAATATAGGAATTATTGATATAGGAGACTATGGTTTCTTTTCTCTGATAGGCAACACTGGTCAACAAAAACATGGATGGATACTTATACGTCATAAGCGTACTGAACATGGTCCTAAATTTTTTATCTGCAGCAATGTCCAAAGAGTTTGGAGAGAAACAATTGGTGTTGATGGTGAACCTACTGCTCCTAAAGATGTTGTTTTTTATAAAGGAAAAATTTATTGGTTGCATGTGAAAATAACTTATGAAGAAGGTGCCTCATATGTGTACAGAATGTACTCGCTAAACATTGAAATGAATATATGGGGTTTGCATTCAGTTTACACAGGTCATAGGAAACGATCTGTGTCTGACCTTACACTGCAACCGATTGATATGTCTTGTGAATGATGGTTTTACAAGTATATGGTGCATAGATGAAATACAAGATTTCAAACGTGGTCAACATTGCGTTCAACAAACAGATAGTCATTTCGAGGTCGGTAGAGGGTTAAGATGGACCATTTTACAAGGTATGACAAGAAATATAAATATACGTTGTTAAGACTATCTACCATTTCGAGCAATTGGAAATTCTATAATGATGTGCAATAATGCTGAAATTCCATTCATATACTATGATTTGGAAACTTGCAGTGTTACTCATTTAGCAGTTGATGAAAGATCATCGCTTCCAAATCACCGTCTACCATTGCCAGCAAACAATCATTGCAATAACATTATCATGTATAAGAATTTCTTACCTCTAACTCCATGGTTTTATTTAATGATTTTCTCCCATTCCCTTCGACATTGTTTCAGTTTCTCTAGGATTTTGGCATGTAATTCAATAGGTTTATGAGTCTTTGTAAACAAAACTATGTTTTAGTTTTTGCACTATGTGTAAATTTTGGTATGTTTTGGTTTTAAATAAAACATGGCTTCATTCCATGAAGCTTTTTATAAAGGATATGAAAATTTCAAGTAGCTATGTTTGAGTTTTTGCTTCAAATCAATATTTTTATTTCTTTTGATCTAAAATAAATAGATTTATGTACTGTATAACATCAAAATTTATTGGCTATATCGAGAATTTAATGGAAACTATATTTTACATCTTTTAAATAGTACAACTAATATTACATATCTTGCTCTCATGCACTAAAAGTATTTTATCATTTGTGTTGATAGTTACACTAATATATGATCTCATGTCCCATATTAATAAAAATAATGCGGTTAAAATGTAAACATTCCAATTAAACCAATAATCTCCAATACAGTCACACAGAGATTGCATTATTAACAAATGAATAAACAAAGCATTTGATCTGAACTCGGTATGGGAACAAACATTGCACATTAAAGAACACTTTTTTGCACTTGAAATAACAAAGAAATTCCATAACTAACGGTATCGTAATTTATGATGACTTTCTGTACTAAGTTGACGTAACGTAAAAGGTTTTTCAACAATTGCATATTTCAGTTGCTCAAATACTACAATTTAAATAATCAATACAATATTTCACTTTCTCAAGTAACAATTTAAATAATATATGTAATTGTCGCAATTAAAATCCTAGATTTCATGATTTTAGCAATCCATTCACTCATTTACATCATATTCATAGATGCAATGCTTACTATTTTATTGAAATTGTTACTTTTTGTATTCGTTGAAGAATTTTATTTTTTTCATAAATATCACGAATCATAAAATATATGGAATTGAAATTGCTCAGAAAATTATTCAGTTTCACATTAAATACACATCAATTAAACAACTGTTGCAGTATTCGAGTCTACGAAAACATTTCAATACAAACATTGTAGATTATATAACAATTTTTCCCACTTGAACTAACAAAGATATTCCATATTTGCTCCACAATTGACATTTACGCTTTGTTCAAATGAAAACAACATAACTAGTCATCATGTACTTTATGATGCATTTCTATACACTACATGTCACAAGACACCATAAGCACCAATGAACATCAGAATCCAAGATAAACCTTCATCGATTTTAGAATGCAAATTTTGATTTTAAATGCTAATGTTGGAGTGTGACATTTCCAATGCCAATTATCATAACCCTTTGTCAACCTCCTACGTACTATTTGAATGCTTGCATTCCCCAATGTATTTGTCAGATTATGAAATGAAACAAAGGCTATGTGACATTCACACAGTTTGCAATGATTTGATGTCACATCTTTGTGACATTTTTTATGTCGCATTGTGACATTGATCATATTCATTCTAATAATAATGAACATATGTTCATCGTTAATACATACTATTATTATGAAATTATTATTTAATTACGAGTACTTAAGTATTATTAATATTATTTTACTAACATCTAAAATAATATATTATAAAATTCATGTTATTATTTTATTGTTACTTTAATACAATTATTTTCATTATTAAATACTATATTTTATTCCTTTCACATCAACACTAACTAATAACCATATTTTAATAATAATAATACATTAGTATTGTTAAGTATTAATATTTTCTTTGTATGGTTATTATATTCATTTATTACTTTATTCGAGTTATTTTAATTAAATACTATATTGTATTTAACATTTTTATGTAATAAAACATTAACTAATTATAATTATTAAAATTTTACTATTATCTAAAATTTTACTATTATCGAAAATTTTACAATATATTAAAATGTATGTTTAAAACAAAATTATCAATACATGAATTGTTTCCAAATATTAATTACACTTTCCTAACCAATATTATTACTATTTTGTTATTATCTAAAATATTATAATATATTTTTATAAATAAGAAAAACATTTTTACGAATTAATTGTTTCCTAATAGAAAAAAATATCTCCAAACTATATTATATTTATATTCAAGATTCATAAATTAATATGAATTATTAATTTGTTGTAATATTGCCATACATTATTTATTATTTTAAATAATACAATGTATAATTGTATAAAAAGAGACATTTATTTAAATCCAAATGGATATTAAAACTATTAAGTGTAAAGGTATTAAATTTCAAGTCTAATAAATTATTTATAATAATTAATTATACTTTTTATTTATATTATAATAATTAAATAAACAATATTACTTTCATTAATACTTTTTATAATTATTATTTATATTTATTATTATATATTTGAATAATTAAATAAACATTACTATTGTTATTAATATTTTGTAGATATGTCCATGGGCTCACCTGTTACTAGCAACAACCACATTAAATTAATTCATGTGTCTGAATACGTCGATAGGCGTAAATTTAGGCACATACTTTTTATATTAATGTTTCCCTCTATAGTATGTGCTTAAATTTACGCCTATCGGTGTATTCAAACACATTAATTAATTTAATGTGGTTGTTGCTAGTTATTTTTTATGACTATTTGGATGTATGGTATCAATAAAACTATGTAATATGCTAGTCTTAATATGCAAGTCTTGTGGAAGATATTAGGTGGGTTTTATTTATTTTTTGAGACTATTTGGATGTATGGTGTCATTGTATGATCTTCCTTTCTTACTATGCCACTTACTATGCCATGAGCACGTAATGATTATATTTTTTGTTTTCTTAGAAAAAATATGTCTTCAAGAGACATTAAATAGAAAAAATGTCTATTAAATAGAAATTAGTTTGTAATTAAACATTAGGATTAATTTAGCAATTAGGATCTTACATTTGGTATCAGATCAATCGTTGGAAAAACGAAAAGAAAAAAGATACACTTAAAACTATTCCAATATTTAATGCTGGGAGTTGTTATTTTATTTTGAACTTAATATTGTTATCTAAATTGCATTAAAAATTGATCAACAGGAAAAACCATGATGACAGCAAGCCAATTATAATACAAGAGCTCAAAAGTCTAAAGATAGGGAATGTCTTTCATGGTAATGTTATTTTGAAATACAAAACAACAATCGACAAAGGACATGGTACATATTTATTGCGAGTTGACATGACTGATAAAAAAGGACATACAACAACAACATTGAACATACCACATAACCTCATATCAAAATATGATGACATATGTGTTCAAGGACATGGTCTTCATAGTCTTTGTATCTCTGAGTTCAGGATATCCCCAAGAACTAAATATGATCATGGGGACTACAAATGCATATTGCTAATCAACAATCCAAGCACAATAGAACAAATAGCACCTGTTTGCAAATATTATAGCTTCATGCCCACTAAACGAGTTAGTATAGCCACAAAGTTTGCTACCATTCCCCTGTTGTATAACTGGTGTTTTAAACTATGTGAAATTGTTGCCTTGAGTGTCTCTTCCTATGTCAAATATGTTAAAAAATGTACAAGGACAAGTGTTTTCCACTTCATGTGCCTAGGAGTGAAAAGTGTCCAAGTGATCCCTAATGACTTTATAAAGTGTGACTAATTTTATGAGATATGAAACATAAAGTGAAGGGTTCATGTTTTTTAATTTAAAAGTGACTTTATGAGATGTGAAGTGAAGTTCATGTTTTTAAAGTTAAAAGTGACTTTATGAGAAATAAAGTGAAGTTACTAATTAAAATGACTCATTAAGTATTTAAATGAAGGGAGTGCATTATATATTCATTTTGAGAAATAATGAGCATTTTATTTCAACCCTTGATCTTAGTGATTCAAGATCTAATCTTAACCATTAGTTCATGAAAGTAATTTCCATGAATAAAATGGGAGAAATTACGGATTGAAGGCACAATATTCACCAAAAGAATTGAGAGAGAGAAAGTTGAACTTTTGAGAAGAGTTTGAACTTGAAGAGAGGGAAAACCTAGCCATGAATCCCAACACCGTACAAGCAAGAGGAGGGAACCGTTTCTAGTGATATTTTGGCACGAAAATCAAAGCATAGTACAACAACATTAAATGTCACCAGAGGACACATCCAATTTGACAAAGAATAGGACGCATGCTTTCCTAGGTAGATTGGCACAATTTTTAATGCAGAATGTACTGTAATTAATGAGTAGCAATATTCTTGTAGCGGACTGTATTTCGAGGCTAAGATTGGTACTAAAATTTAGCTATTACATTGTTGTTTCAGTGGGCACAAAAACCTTGGTCAAGGACATGGTTTGACATGAATTCCTGTGAAGATTAAGAATGAAAGTTTCCAGTCTATATATAGGGTTGAGAATGTGCGGAATTCGAGGCTGACATTGTTTTCAAGGCAGAAAAGTTGTTCTTCCTGGTTGACATAAGTTTGGCTTATCGAGTTGAATACAACTGTACATTTCATTTTTCAAGAAGAAAAATAATAAAATCATCTCTCAAGTTTTCACCTTTTGGAGTTTTTCATGGGTCATTAGCCAAAAATTTCGGAGTCTGGTTTATTTTTGTGTGGCTGAATTTTACTATTGTTCATTGAAATTTGTAAATTTTCCTAAATGTTTCAAGTACAATTTGGTTTATGTGAGGAAAAGTATTTGCAACAATCAAACATGAACAAGGTTGGGCATTAAACTTGTACTGTACTTTTGAAAACTTGAAACCAGGATTGGGAGTGTGAAAAATTTACAAAATACAGTTATAGGATTTGTGCTTCTCAGCGATCCTGTTTAAAGTTTGAGCTTTATTGAATATGTCGTTGAATATAATAGAAATTTCATATCATATCCTATCAACTCGATTAATATGATTGCCAACCCTGGTCCTATACCTACCTAATACTTCCTTCACTCATGTTGAACGAGTTTTGATTTGCTATTGATCTTGCCTTTGGTTTCCTTTCTTTTCCAGGCAAAGGATTGATTCACAAGCACATCGAACGTAATTTATCAAAGAGGGATGCGAGACACTACCAAAATATTTGACAGGAGTAGTAGGACTTAGCGGTTTTGGCTCCAAGTCCACTGCAGAGGATGTCATTGCACATTGCTATCTCAATTCAGTCACTACAATTATCACATGCTAGGTTGAGTTGTGGTTGTTCATATATTTCTGAGAGCATCTTTTCGCTCAATTTTTCAAATTCAAACACTATAATTATCACAGGTCGGGTTGATTTGTGGTTGTTCATATATTTCTAAGAGTATCTTTTCACTCAAATTTTCAAAATTAATTTTGATTAATAATCACTGTGAGAAAGACAAAAGGTTGAATGTTGCACTCGATGGATTCCAACATTTGTATAATTTTCAAAATTACTTTTGACTAACAAATACCCTGAGAAATACAAAAAGTTGAATGTTGCACTTGTTGAAATAATGTAACTTCAAAGAATATTCTACTTGTACTTCACACTATTATTATTCCTCCTTCGAGAGATGTTATGATGCTAGGCTCCCCTATAAAAGTATTTATCTCGAATGTCATACGATTTAGTCAGGTTCTAACTTTTAGCCGAACCACTAAATCTAACCAACCTAGCCAATTCCCACGCAGCGCTCAATGAAGAGTAGACTTCAAATCTGTAGTGAACTAGATTTCATAAGGATTTTGCTCCCATCCTGGACATTAACTCGCTTGCTAGTTGAGTCTACGAAATCGCTGAGGACCATCAAATCTAGATCGACGGTGGACTTCAAACATCATAAAGCGGATTACATTCAAATTTCGTGCACATCAGGATTTTATTTCTCCGTGCTATTTCTCTAAGAAAAATAGCTCATGACCATTGATATGCTTTGGGATCAACTTCATCCGTTGATCTTGATCTCCTTTGCAACGAGTAGTTTCCAATTTCGTAGCCGATTCACCTTTTTACCCTCCTCAATATTTACTCTGCGAAATTCCTTCAGATCGTAGATCTTTATCACCCTCTACTCTCTTCCGTTGACTTTACAAATTCGTTAACAAGAGCTCTCCTTGTCGTAGATCTACTTGATGATGCACAACAATCGTCGATTGACTGTGTAAAACCTGATGGTTCACCTTTGCGCACGAAATCAATGAATTCTACCTACAATCCTCGTCAATACTCAAGACATTTCTTCATTTTACTAATCATACAGTCAACGTGGTCACAAGATATGATTCAAATGGGAAATTGCTTCCGAAATACAGGCATACAATCTTATTTCACAATGGTCCTTTATCCGAACCTAAATACAATGGATAGATCAATACAAACAAACACCTCTCTCTCTCTCTCTTTCTCTGTATGCTCCAAGAGTCTAAACTTTGATCTTTTTCCTCTAGATCTAACCTCCCAGCCTCTTCGAGCTTCCCTAAGCTCTATGAACTAAACTAAGCTGTCTAAGAAAATGACTCAAAAGTGATTTAAATAGAAGAGGATTTCTGTTTCCAGATCCTATAACCAAGGAACTCAAACTTTATTCAACCTCTTAACTGAACCCTACGAATCATCACTAACTAACTACTATAATGCCTCAATAGACTTCAACTTTATCCTATCCGTTACACATGGAAATGATTGAGTATCCTTATCCAGATTTATTCATCTTTTTATAAAATAAAGCAATTTACATAAGTATGAGACCCTAGGTCTCCTTAAGTTTCCCTTGACCTTGTGAATTCATAAATGACTTCACCCTCTTGAGCCTATGCTCCTGAATCAAACTCCCTAACTTGAAATTATTCATGGGTTCCTGTCCATGAGCTTCCTCTCTGCTGTTTTTCTATAGGATTTCAGCAGATACCCAAAGTGTAAATTTGGGTAGTGTCTCATTTTGAACAGTCCCTTCAGCCATGTCTTCTAGCGCTTTGTTTGTAATAGGTCCTTTGGTTTATCCAACATATCTTCGAACTCCATAGAACATTTAAGTTCTTTTTTTCTTTGACCTGCAAACAATTTTTCAACATGTTCTCCTTCATATAAATGAATCAGATTCCCTGTTACATAAGCAAACAAAAAACACATTAGCATGAATATGTCTTCCATCCAAGAATTATGTGCATGGATTTCTTGGCTCTTCTCTCATTTGCCTATTTCTGTCACATCACCATCCTTAGTAATTTAATTAGTCATATACCTCTCACCACCCTTTATGACTTCACATTGTGTTTCCTCCATCAATGCCATGCTTGCATTTGAAATTTTCTATCGGTTTGTTCTTTCATTCAGCCAATCAATGCACACCTCGTTAGTCATTTTAATTTCAAAATCATTTACTCGTGAAATTACTTTTTTCTCATCTTCAACTTTCCAATCATTCACAATCCTCTTGTCAGTCATCATCAACAATTGACTACTGACTTCCTCTTGGTTACCTTTGAATGGATGAAGACTATTCATTTCAAAGGAATAGACATTCCTTTTGCCCTCATGCACTACTTCTCTGTCAAATTTCCAAGGCCTTCCTAATAAAACATGACAAGCATCTATTTATATGATGTCACATTTTACCTCATCTTGATAACTTCCAATTTGAAACTTTACTTGGCATTGTTCACTCACAAGAACTTGATGACCATTCTATAGCCATGCAACTCTATATGGTTTTGTATGTATTGTCCTCTTTAAATTTAGCTTGTCCACCATTTCTATAGACACCAAATTATTAGTACTACCACTATCAATAATCAACTTGCAGCACTTATCTTCAGCTTTACAAACTGTCTTAAACAGACTCCTCCTTTGAACTAACTCATCAATTACCTTTTTAAACAAAAAGGATTTACCTTTTTCAACAACAAGGCTTCAGGTATTTCACAGCCGCCTCTAATTCTTTTGGAGGTTCACATTTAGCTTGCACTACTTGTGCTCCTCTCTGTCTTACAACATTCTCAGGACAATCCCATGACATATGGCCAAGCTGCTCACATGTATAACATCTCACTTGTCCACCTCTTCCTATTGAAGCATTTCTCCCACCTTTGTTATCATCAATTATGTCAGACTATATTTGTTGATTTGAACTACTAGCTTCACCTTTATGCTGCTATTCCCTTCCTCCAGATCCTCTCACCTTTGCTTTCTGACGTTGTTTTCTCATCATCCCTCAAAGCAACCTGATATGGTTCCTCAACAGATCTCAATGATAACAAACCCAATTCATCTTGTATATCAAATCTTATACCATTAACATACCTAGCTACCCTCTGAGGTGTGTCTTCAATATGTCCAGATTTGATATTTACCTTATAAAATTCCTCAGTATACTCTCTAACTATTAGTGAATTTTGTTTAAGATTTTGCATTTGCCTAAACAAAATCAACTTATAGTTCTTAGGAAGAAATTTACCTTTCAATTTAGTTCTCATTCTGTTCAAGCTATTGATCTTGGCTTTGTTCTTCAAGATCGTTTCCTCTTGCACACCATCCCACCACAATGATGCATGCCCTCTTAACCTTGTGACAACAAATTTAACTTTCCTGTCCTCTTTCACTTCAACATAGTCGAAGTGTTTGTTCATAGCATTGATCCAATCAATTAACTCTTTTGGATCCAAGCTTCCACTGTAGAATGGCACATCAACTCTTGAACTAGAACCTGCACAAAAAATAGACCTAAACATTCTTACCTCCGGAGTTTCAACAGTTGTTTCCTCCTCCTCTTTAGGTATCTATTCAACACTTGTATCTCCAGTGTGCTCATGATGTATGCTAGTTTCTAAGGCTTCCAGCCTTGCTCTCAGAGTTCTTATCTCCTCTCTCAATTTTGCATTGGAAACATGTCTTCCTTGCCTGCCCCGACCTCTTCCAACTCTGACCTCCATCTCCTGGAACAACAATTCACTGCTAGATACAATTTTCCTGTCACTAATGACTTTGTTTGAATCTGTTAGTAATACATGAGTAAAAATAACCTTGCCTTTCATATAGGAAAACTACTCCAACCTCATAAACTAACAATTCACAATCTTTCAGAGACAAATACTAATGTGATCACACTCTCATACCTTCACATAGATTCTCTTTAATGCTCTGATACCACTTTGATGCCAGGATCCCCTGTAACAGTCTTTATCTCGACTGTCATACGATTTAGTCAAGTTCTAACTTTTAGCCGAACCGCTAAATCTAACTGACCCGACCAAATCCCAGGCAACGCTCAATGAAGAGCGGACTTCAAATCTGCGTTGAACTAGATTTCATAAGGATTTTGCTCCCATCCTGGACATTAACCCACTTGCTAGTTGAGTCTGTGAAATAACTGAGGACCGTCAGATCTAGATCGACGATGGACTTCAAGCATCATAAAGAGGATTACGATCAAATTTTGCGCACATCAAGATTTTCTTTCTTCGTGTATTTCTCTCAGCGAAATAGCTCACAATCGTTGATTTGCTTCAGGATCAACCTCATCCGTTGATCTCGATCTCCTTTGCAACGATTGGTTTCCAATTTCGCAGTTGATTCACCTTTTTATCCTCCTCGCTATTTACTGAACAAAATTCCTTCCAACTATATATCTTTATCACCCTCTGATCTCGTTCGTCGACTTTGCAAAGCCGTTAGCAAGAGCTCTCCTCACTATAAATCTACTTGATGATGCACAACAATCATCGATTGACTATGTAAAACCTGATGGTTCACCTTTGCGCACGAAATCAATGAATTCTACCTACAATCCTCGTCAATACTCAAGACGTTTCTTCATTCAAATAACCATACAATGAACGTGGCCACAATAAATGATTCAAATGGGAAATTGCTTCCAAAATACAGGCATATGATCTTATTTCACAATTGTTAGATTTTTAACATTAAGCTAGCATTATATTAGGATCTTTAACTTAGAGAATAACAAGCACAACAATCAAACACAAGAGACAATGAACACAGTGTTTTTCCTCGGGGAAACCATAAATAGAGAAAACCCCACAACTTCCTCAGAGATAGAATCGATGCCAAAAGTAAAACCCCAAAACAGTAAGATGATCTTCCAACAACAGTAACCTCTTTCTTCCTTGCCCCAGCGTCTTCTTCTTCCTCAACTATGCGCTACAACTGAGTGTGAGTGAGTTTGTGATAAATAGAGAGGTTAGCTCTCTATTTATACTAATTCCAGACTTGACTAAACCCAACTAGGTCTGACTTCACTAGGTGAGTCTAATAACCCTAGTGCCCCGGAACTGCGGGGACTTTAACCCTTAACCAATAGGAGGGTTACCCACAATGAATTGACATGACTTGTTTACATTATAGAACCTCCCGATAGGAACATCGGGGCATGAAATGACTCAAGTACATTACAAATACATCCTGGAATAAACATCGAGTTACAATACATAAGAAATACAAGTGAATACATTCCGAAGTTACAATTACATCAACAACAATGGTCCTTTATATGAACCTAAATACAATGGATAGAGAAATACAAATAGAGACCTCTCTCTCTCTCTATATATGCTCCAAGAGTCTAAACTCTGAGATTTTTTCTCTTGATCTAACCTCCCAGCCTCTTCGAGCTTCCCTAAGCTCTATGAGCTAAACTAAGTTGTCTAAGAAAATAACTCAAACTGATTTAAATACAAGAGGATTTTGTTTTTAGATCCTATAACCAAGGAACTCAAAATTATTCAAACTCTTAAATGAACCATACGACTCATCACTAACTAATTGCTATAATGCCTCAACAGAATTCAACTTTAGCCTATCTGTTACACATGAAAAGGATCAAGTATCCTTATCCAAATTTATTCAATTTTTTTTATAAAATAAAGCAATTTACATAAGTATGAGACCCTAGGTCTCCTTAAGTTTTCCTTGATATCGTGAAGTCATAAATGACTTCACCCTCTTGATCCTATGCTCCTACATCATGTTACCGATGTAAAAGGTCATGCGAAAGTCATGGGGTAAACCCTCGATTGTAAGTTGGGTCAATAACACCCAAAAAAGATAAATATAATTATTATTGTGAAGTGTACCTAGGTAGGTTGGCATTGCCAGTCAGGTAGGTCGACCCAATTAGGTAAAATGTCAGTTGGGAAGTTTAATATAAATAGGGAGGCACCCTCCCTCATTTATACACACACTCACACTTGTATTTTGCAAGAGAGAGAAAGAAGGAGAGACAGAGAAGGAGGAGGACTAGTGTCTTTGGTGTCTTTATTTTTATGCTTGGGGTGTGGTCTCTCACTTAATGAGACTTTGTTCTTTGGAGATTGCATATTGCTATTCTATATTGAGGAAGTTTTGTTGGGTTTTTCCTAGGGTAAATTGTAAGTAAAGCCCTAGTTTGGTTTGAAACCAGAAAACCAGTAAACCAACAAAGTAGAAACATAACTATAAACTGTAGTCCAGAACCTTGCAAGTCCAGTTTCAAAGGGTAAAATTTGGATTATTCAGAAATTGACTGTACCATCATACTCGCCTCAGTCAAGCGCATCTTTTGGTGAGTACAATTTTCATTTATGAGAAGTACAAAGTTATATTTGTGACCTGAGGATTCTCTCAAAAGGAAGGAATCAATTATGAATAAAAATTTGCTACTGTAGCAAGGTACACTTCTATCAGAACCATCATGGCACTAGCATCCAATAATGAATGGAATTTATGCCAGTTGGATGTGAAAACAACCTTCGTAAGTGGTCTTATTGAAGAAGAAGTGTACATAGAACAACCACAAGGTTTTGAAGTCGAAGATAGAAGAACACATGTTTGTAAATTGAAGAAGGCTCTATATGGACTGAAATAAGCTCCAAGAGCTTGGTATGGAAGAATCGATAGTTTTTTTTATGACCCTTGGATTTACCAAAAGTAAGGTTGATCCTAACCTTTACTTCAAGGTTATGGATGATGAACCTGTCATATTATTGCTGTATGTGGATGACTTATTTCTGACAGCTAATGAGAAGAAAATCTCAGACTGTAAGAAGAAGCTCGCTGCAGAATTCGAGATGAATGACCTTTTGATGCATTATTTTCTAGGTCTTGAAGTATGGCAGAGCCTAGAAGGAATATTCCTTAACCAAGGGAACTATGTAGTGGAAATCCTGAAGAGGTTTGACATGTTGGAATGTAAAGCCATGGTCACACCCATGGATACACAATTGAAGTTGATGCGTGATGATTTGTCAGAATTAGTGGATGTGACACTATACCGACAAATCATTGGTTCATAGATGTATGTGACGAATACTCAACCATTATATGCTTTGTTGTGAACACTTTGAGTCAGTATCTGGTTCAACCTAGACATGTTCACTTGGTAGCTGGAAAGCATGTGATGAGGTACGTAAAAGGTACGATAGACTATGGTCTCAGTTATACTAGAGATCATGACTTTGGACTGTATGGTTATACAAACTCAGATTGGGCAGGAAGTGTCTTAGATAGAAAGAACACTTCAAGAGGATGTTCCAGTCTGGGGTAAGCCACGAACTCATGGCTAAGAAGGAAGCAGTTCAATGTTGATCTCAACACTGCAAAAGCATAATATATTGCAACTTGTTTTGCCAGTTGTGAAGCTATATGGCTTCAGAAGTTGTTATCAGATCTATTCGATCTAGAGATGGTTGCTATTGTGATTCTATGTGATAACCAAAGCTACATGAAGATGAAAAAGAACCTTGTGTTCCATGATAAGACAAAGCACATAGAAATATGGCACTTCTACTTTCGTGACATGGTACAGAAGGGAGCTATAAAGCTCCAATATGTGAGCACAGATGTGTTGACTAAGCCTTTGTCTTGTGTGAAGTTTGAACACTTTCTAGATAAGCTTGGTGTTGTCTGTAAGGACTTCCCTGGAAAGGGGGAGTAGTTGAATCCTGATCACAACAGGTAGCTCAATTGGGATTAATCCATAGTTTTAAAAACCGGTTGAACCAGAATCAGAACCATCTGATTCACCAGTTTGGTTCCAAACCGGTTCAAACCGGTTGGTAAATCAGACCGAGGACCGATTTTTTACCGAACCAGCCAATTCGGACACCAAACCGATCGGTTCGGTATCGAACTGGTATGACCGACCGGTTTACGATCCAAACTGGTCGCAAACTGTCAAGATGCTTGTTTTTTTAAATCCTAATCTAATTTCTAAGTTTCTAACCCTAATACCCACCCAACCTAACTACTAAACTCTAACTCACACTCCCTACTCACTCTACCTCACACTCACGACTCATTTTGAAGTTTGAACTTTGGATTGTTGGAGAGTGGGAAGCATGGAGACCAAACCTTGCTTTGAATCTTTGATGAGTGGGCAGCGTGGAGACCAAACTCTCGTTTTTTCCTTGGACTGTTGGAGAGTGGGCAACGTTGGAACTTCTGCAGCGTGGAGAATTTGAGCTAGAGTTGGTTGCTGACACTTGTGACTTTGCAGCATTGGAACCTCTGCATCGTGGGTTGGAACTTTGTAGCATGGAGTCTAGAGCCTTGAGAGTGAAGAGGGCTAGAGCCTAGAGTTTACAACGTCTGCACAATGAAGAGTGGGATATTTGACAGCTAAAGGTCTGCACAGTGAAGACTCAAGAGTCAAGAGTCAAGAGTGGACTGTGGGAGATTTGTCAGCTTGTCAAAATTTCAAATATCAGAGGTAAAAAAAATTAAAATTGCTATTTACAGTTTACCGAATGCAAAATACTTAAACTTACAATTTGCCCTCATAAAAAGTTTGCAATTTATAAAAATTTGTTATTCACAATTACAGTTTGCCAGATTAAAAATTTGCTATTTATAAAAACTTAAAAGACTTAAACTTTAACTTTTCCCTCATAAAACCGTCACTCATGATTTTATTTATGTCTGAGATTTTGAATTTGAAATTGATTCACCGAATCACTAAGCTACTAACATTTTAAGTTTTTAACAACATATTGCTTACTCGTTGTTGTTTCAACTTTCAACCTATCAGAAATGGCCCCAAAAGTAAAAGATTATGCATGGGAACATGCAGATGTTGTTGAGGGGGTGATGTATTGCAAAAAGTTGATTAAGGGTGGGGGAATTTTTAGGCTTAAGCAACACTTGGCTGCCATCAAAGGCCAAGTGAAGGCATATGAAGCTCCACTATATGTTATTGGATAGATTAGAGCTGATATGCAAGAACAATTTAAGAATTTTGAAGAGAGTAAGGCTAGAAAAAGAGAGATAGATGAAGAAGTAGGAAAGAAGACGAAGCTTGCTGAAATGATGGGTGGGACCTATGCTCCTGGTTTAATTGAAGGCTTTTCATCTATCCCTTCTACTGATCTTAGGGATCCTTTTCAGTATGTTGCACCCTTCGAGACCACACAAGAGAAGGGTAAATAAAAAAATAAGGGTGGCATTCAAAGCTATTTTACATCCTCTGCTAGTGCCAATGCTTCTCAGTTTCCTCCAACACAAGTTCATCCCACCTTAGATGACCACTGAAAGAATAAATACAAAGAATTTTCCTATGAGTACATATCTAGATGGTGGTATGATGCTGATCTCCACTTCAATGCTGCTCGCTTTTCTTATTACCAACCTATGTGGGATGCTGTTATAGTTGCTGGGAAGGGCTTCAAAGGCCCTAGTATGCATGACTTGAGGGGATTTCTTCTGCAAAAAGAGATAGTGTCCATAGATGAATACCTGCAGGATTTCAAACAGTCATGGGTTAGAATAGGATTCACTATCATGTCAGATGGATGGACCGATCAGAAGGGTCATACTCTCATAAACTTTCTTGTCTCTTTCCCACAAGGAACCATGTTTTTGAGATCACGTGATGCATTTGATCAGGTGAAAGATGCAAATATGTTATTTCATCTTTTGGATGAGATTGTTGAGGAGGTGGGGAAAGCTAATGTTGTACAAATAATCATAGATAATTCCTCTAACTATGTTCTTGCTGGTAAGATGTCAGAGGAAAAAAATAAAACCACATTCTAGACTCCATGTGCGACACATTGCATAGACCTCATGCTTGAGGACATATGCAAATAGGATTCGATCAAGGACACTACAGAGCATGCCAAAAGCATCACCAAATACATCTACAACCACAGTTGGGTATTGAGCTTGATGAGGAGACACATAGGGCAAGGAGCTTGTTAGGCCTGCAGTTAATAGATTTGCAACTCACTTCCTCACGTTGCAATCTCTCCTTTCCCAAGCACAGAACTTGGAGAAAATGTATTCAAGCGATGAATGGAATTCATCCCAATGGGCCCACAAACAAGATGGAAAAGACATGAAGAAAAGTATGAAAAACTATTCATTTTCGAAAAGAGCAGCAAAGGTTGTGGCAATTACTGAGCCACTTGTTAAGGTGTTATAGTTGGTTGATGGGGAAGAATTGGCCATGGGTTACATTTATGAAGCTATGAATCAAGCAAAGGAGCATATAAAGGAAACATACAAATATAGAGTGTACAAGTATGGGCCTATTTGGGAGATCATTGATAGGAGATGGAACAATCAACTCAATCGCCCTATACATGCAGCTGGGTAGTTTTTGAACCCAAGGTATCAGTATAGAGATCATACTGATCCAGATCTGACTGGGGAGGTAGCCGATGGATTGTATTCTTGCCTTGAGTGCATGGTCCCAAATGAGGCGGACCAATTGGGGATACATCAATAGATCAACTATTTTACCTCCGCCACAGGTACCTTTGCCAATAATGTGGCTAAGATTTCAAGAGACGTGGACCAACCAGGTAAACATTTCCATTATTTGATTAAATTATGTTTTAAAAGTTTAAACTGCAATTCTTAAATTGTAAATAGTAAATAGTAAATACCACAATTCTTAGCCAAATTCACAATCTAATTTGTTGAATTAACAACCTTGACTCTTCACATTTGCATCACAATGGTGGAAGGAATTTGGTAACCATACTAAACTATTGCAAAGGTTTACAATTCAATTCTTGAGTCAAACCTGCAACTCCTTTGGGTGTGAGTGCAATTGGTCTTTGTTTGAGTGGATTTACACAAAGAAGAGAAAGCGTTTAGAGCAGAAACGGTTAAACGATCTACTCTTTGTGCAGTACAACCTCTGACTCATGAGCAACTAATTGATGAGCAAAATACTTGATACGGTTCCCATTGTGTTGGATGATATAGATCCAACCTCATTGGGTAGTGGAGACCCAACCACCAGAGTTGGGTGATGCCCTGGGTGTTGAGTTGGATGTTTCGTTGGATGCAGATCCTTTATTTTCGATGGCATTAGTTCATACATGTGTAGATTCTGAGATAGAACTGCCAGGCATGGCTGACACTAGTCGACCAGGACCTTGTACTTATAGTCGTCGACGACGTTGATATTCAGCCAGTACTACTACTTCATTAGCAGATGACTTTGATCTTAAGGAGCTTGAGACTGAGCCAGATCATGATGCCAAGTTGCTAGTCCTTCTGGTTCTTCTTCTAGTTCTAGCAGTGGTGATGAGTTTGATGATGATCATTGATGATGTATTATGTAACATGTTTTTTGGACTCTACAGGCCTTATAGCCTTTACTATATAGGGCCTATCCGCTTAGGCCTCATGGATTATGTAATTTGTTCTAGTTCCGATATCCTAGATATGTACTATGTATTGCACAAAGTCCAGACTACAATACACTTTATGCCATTTTAATATATTGACTCTTATATGGTATATACATGAGCAGATTTTGGATATTTTGTCTTCAATGCCTTGGAATCACAGATTATAATCTTGAAAATGTTGTTTTTCTTTAAAATTTAAATATTTTATGTATTTTTTTCCAAACCAATTCATTAAATTCAAATCGACCGATTTATGACCGATTTCGATTTCGATTTTGAGTTGACCCTAGACCGATTCTGAGTCTGATTCTGATTTTTAAAACTATGGATTGATCATCCTTAGACTTGATCCCGTAATTACGAAAGGAATGATCATCTTAAATGTTGATCTTATTGATGTGGAAGGACTAATAATCCTTAGACTTGATCCCGTAATTCCAAAAGGAAGGATCGTCTTAAAAGTTGATTTTGTTGGACTGGATCCCGTAATTTCGAAATGGAGGATTGTCCAAAATGATGAAGTTGGGATTGATCATCCTTAGATTTGATCTCGTAATTTCAGAAGGAAGGATCGTCTTAAAAGTTGATCTTGTTGGACTGGATCCCGTAATTGCAAAAGGAAGGATCTTCCAAAATGATGAAGTTGGGATTGATCATCCTTAGACTTGATCTCATAATTTCGAAATGAAGGATCGTATTAAAAGTTAAACTTGTTGTATTGGATCGTGTAATTCTGAAAGGAAGGATTGTCCAAGATGCTAAAGTTAGGACTAACCATCCTTAGAATTGATCTCGTAATTTCGAAAGCAAGGATAGTCTTAAATGTTGATGTGGAAGGACTAACCATCCTTAGACTTGATCTCATAATGCCAAAAGGAAGGATCGTCTTAAATGTTGATGTGGAAGGACTAACCATTCTTAGACTTGATCCCGTAGTTTCGAAAGGAAGGATCGTCTTAAATGCTGACATGGAAAGACTAACCATCCTTAGACTTGATCCTGAAATTCTGAAAGGAAGGATTGTCTTAAATGTTGATATGGAAGGACTAACCATCCTTAGACTTGATCTCGTAATTCCAAAAGGAAGGATCGTCTTAAATGCTGATGAGAATGGACTTGATCCCGTAATTTTGAAAGGAAGGATTGTTTAGAATAATAGTAGTGGACTTGATCCCATAATTCCGAAAGGAAGGATTGTCTAGAATGTTAGTAGTGGACTTGATCCCGTAATTCCGAAAGGAAGGATCGTCCTATGTATGTATGTGTTTAGAATTGGTCGCTCCGTAAATAATTGAACCCGTAATTCTGAAAGGAAGGATTGTTTGAGTACCATAGATGTGTTGTCCATGATCTTGTAATTCCAAAAGGAAGGATCATGTTGGTTGTAGTTATACCTTCCATAGATGATGTTACTCCAACGTTGAGCTATTGATGATGATGTCACATGTTGTTGTTGTTATTTCAACTTTATGTTGATGAGCCAGCCTCGTGCTGTCGTTGTTTTTTTTATTCCAGCTTTATGTTGATGAGCTAGCCTCGTGTTGTCATTGTTTTTGTTATTCCAGCTTTATGCTGATGAACCAACCTCGTGCTGTCGTTGTTGTTATTATTCCAACCTTATGCTGATGAGCCTGCCTCGTGCTGTCGATGCTAGTGATGTATCGGTTTGTATGCATATGATGATGTTCCATATTGCAGATGATGATGCCCCAGTCCCATGCTGTAGATGATGATTCAAATCCATATTGCATATGATGATGTTCCAGTAGATGATGATGATGCTCCAGCTCCATATTGCATATGATGATGTTCCAACAGATGATGACGATGCTCCAACTCCATATTGCAGATGATGCTCTAGTTCCATGCTGCAAATGATGATGCTCCAGCTCCATGCTGCTAATGATGTTCCTGCAGATGATGATTCCCCAGTTCCATGCTGCAAATGATGATGATTCAACTCCATACTGCATATGATGATGTTCCAACAGATTACGATGATGCTCCAGCTCCATACTGCATATGACGCTCCAGTTCCATGCTGCAGATGATGATGCTTTAGATCCATGCTGATGATGATGTTCCTACAGATGATGAGGCCCTAGTTCCATGCTATAGATGATGCTACTTCAGCTCTATACTAAAGATGTTGATGATGATACTCACATGATACTTCAACTCTAGATGTTGATACTCCAGTTCCGTGATGAATATGATGTTGTTCAAAACTTTCGATGATCTATAGATGTACCGAAAAATGTTCCAAAAGACGATGTTGATGATGTCTCCTCTCTCTCTCGTTTCAATGATTCTGTGTTGGGCCACACTAGTTGTTGCTGTCAGTAGAATACCCTTCTTGTTAAGGGGGAGTGTTGAAATAATGTAACTTCAAAGAATATTCTACTTATACTTCAAATTATTATTATTCCTCCTTTGGGAGATGTTACCGATCTAAAAGGTCATGTAAAATTCATGGGTAAACCCTCAGTTGTAAGTTGGGTAAATAACACCCAAAAAAGATAAATATAATTATTATTGTGGTGTACATAGGTAGATCGGCCCTGCCACTTAGGTAGGTCGGCCCAATTAGGTAAAATGTCAGTTGGGAAGTTTAGTATAAATAGGGAGGCACCTTCCCTCATTTATTCACACACACTCACACTTGTATTGCGCAAGAGAGAGAAAGAAGGAGAGACAGAGAAGGAGGAGGACCAATGTCTTTGGTGTCTTAGATTTTATGCTTTGGGTTTGGTCTCTCAATTAATGAGACTTTGTTCTTAGATCATTGCTTACTGGTAATCTATATTGAGGAAGTTTTGTTGGGTTATTCTCTTTAGGGTTTCCCAAGGTAAATTGTTGTGTACCTTGTGATTGTGTTTCTTTTAGTGATCATCTTTATGCTGTTTTTATGAAAATGTATTAAATGCTAATCAAGTTAGGACTTTAGCTATGACAACATAGAAAACTTAACAACACTCAATGGATTCCAACATTTGTATAATTTTCAAAATTACTTTTGCTTAACAATTACCGTGAGAAATTCTAAAGGTTGAATGTTGCACTCAATGGATTCCAACATTTCTATGTTCTTCCTTTCTTCAGAACTATGTCACAAGGTTTGGGTTTGGGTTCAAGTTCAGTAACCTTCAGGTTTGAATTTTCCTATGAAATTGGGCATAGGTTTATCTATATTCATTTTTCAAAAAATTATATATATATATATATTATTTAGAAATTAGTATTACTATATTATGAATTATAAGTTACATAAAACATTTAAAAATAAACAAAACAAAGTTTAAAAATAAATTATAACATTTAAAAATAAACAACAATGAACTTTAAAAAGATCAAAGAGTAGCACCTCCAATGAACACTGAACGCCTCAAATTTTGGCCATGGCTAGCACACAGGCTGTAGGTTGTAACGATGTAGTGGATCGGGGCCCGAGCAGTGGCTAGTATGCAGGTTGCAACATTGGGAGCTTAGTCACTAGACTCACCACTACCAGTTTTTGCAGTCACAACTCATAGGTTGCTTGCAAAATTCAAGGTCGTGAGTCACAACGCACACTCATCAACCGTCACATTTCTATTCACGGGTGAAAAATAATCCTAATCCGCCTAAAACACTAAGAAAACCTCGCCCAAAAGATAAAAATCCGTGCTGAATTCATGCTTGGGTTCGATTTTATCGGCAAAACTGATAGCCGAACCAGTTCACCTTTAAGGTTCGATATGAGGTTCCGCTATTGAGTTCGACCAACCTGAACAAATTTTTGAATTTTTTTTAGGTTTGCGGAATTTCGAACTTGGAGGTTCATGGTCAGGGAACCATGTGACGTAGGGTTAGAATACGAAGCAGTAAAACTCTTATGTTGGGCCTTTCTCCAAAATACAAAGCAGTACTTGTTGGTTCCAATGTTTGTATGTTCCTCCTTTTTCTAGAATACGAAGCAATAAAACTCTCCTCTACTTGTTCGTTCCAACGTTTGTATGTTCCTCCTTTCTCTAGAACACGAAGCAATAAATCTCTCCTCTACTTTTAGGACAAGGTTCATGTCCTAGCATGGCCATACCATCCTCTCAATCTTCTTTGGTCACTTCAGTTTCTCAAGCTTCTCCCATTCAAGCAATAAAACTCTCCTCTACTTGTAGGTTCATGTCCTAGCATGTGCATACCATCCTCTCAATCTTCTTTGGTCACTTAACTTTCTCAAGCTTCTCCCATTCAATTCCATGAACCTATAGTCAACAGTAATGTCATAAGAGGCAATCAAATCCATATTTGATCTTTTATAGGCATAGAACTCTCATATAAATCTAATCATTACTCAAATATCTTCAAGCACTGTTCTACAACAAAATTGTAAAGAGTTTTCAACCTCTCACACACAAAGAATTCATCTTTTTTTTCCTTGGTTGAAGTACTTTCTCAGTAGTTTTCAAATTCATATGATTGAAGTACATTCTCACAGTAGTTTTCAACCTCATATGCACAAAGAATTCACATTCTTTTTTTTGCTTGGTTGAAGTACATTCTCACAGTTAATATTATTTAATGTGGCTTTATCTAATGCATTATAATATGTGTTCATCTTCATTCTTCCATATTCTCTTTCCAAATAGAAGTGCAATATAAGAGCTTTTGCCTCAAACGATCAATCTGTGTTTCATTAGACCTTAAAAGTTGTCTATGGTTTTCCTCTTTGTGTGATTTTAATTTTTAGTAAGAAGGTATGGAAATGGCTTGCATCCTTGGTTGGAAATCCATTGAATTATCTATGCCTTGATATTAAAAAAAAAATAGTTTGAAAGAAATGGCAAATGAATGCTTGATTTTTTTCACATAGAGCTGCATTCCACTGGAATGGTAACATCATTTGAATATGATCCCTCTGCTTAATAGACCTGTATCTGTACTGGAGATAATGCAGTGTGATTTTCAACCTTTTTGTTGTATTGAATAAATATATCATTTTAAAAAATGTGATACATTTAATCTTGGATACGTAAAAGGGATTAAAGTTTAAAATGTATGTAACATTCAAGTGGTTTGTTGCTACCTATTGATCCCTTGTAATACTTTGGCACTTAACTATTCTTCTGTTCAGTACCTTTCATTCTTATTACTCTACTATTCCAGAACTGCAATATTGTATTCAAATGGAATCTGCAAGCATTTGCAATGAAATATGTAACATCATGGTTAATTTTGTGTGATGAGTAACTTTTTTTTCACAAAAAAAAATTTCGTACTTTCATTTAAAAAGAAGAGTGAAAGGTACATTCTTCAAGTGCTCCATGCACAAATATCAGCACTTGCACAAATATCAAGATTTTTTTCTACTGGCCAGAATTTTTTGTAATTTTTACATTGTAAAATATCCATAAACATCAAAAGATTTGGATCACCGAGTGCCATTTAATATTTTATATGACATGTGAAAGCAATCAAAGTATAGAATCTTCGTACTGTATCCATCCTAAGTCACAGAGTATATCATCTGCCCCACCCGCAACTGTGGAGCTTTCTTTGACAAACGATCAGCCTGTACATTCATCTCTCTCTATATATGATCAATTTGGAAACTGTTGAAAGTGACTCCTATTTCTTTTAAACTAATTCCTGTGGCCTGTAGCTTGACAATACCCAGCATTACATGTAATGAGTTACTTAAACCTGTGAAATCTTAGTTTACATCAAATCTATGCCTGCAAAGACAATATAGGTTGAAATATTGAGTTCTGTTAGTTAATCTATGCTTGCAATGCCAATATAGGTTGAGATATTGAGTTCCGTAAGTTGTGGTCTGAAAGATTGCAATGAGTTGGTAGTTATATGATGCCAATCAACATTGTGTGTGCTGAAATCTTAGCATCATAATAAAATTTGAGAAACACTTGCAACTAGCAACAAAACATATTATAAAGTAAGGCATCCCAAACTTGAATCACTAGATGATAAAGCTGATAAGTTTCGGCCTAATGAAGTTTTTAATTATGTGCAAAAAGATACGTTACCAAACATGTTGGATGAATAAGCAGCTAAAAACAAAAACCACCAAATATGTGCAGAGGCATTTTTTAAGGATTGTAATATATTATATAAATGTATTTCTTAAGGAGTGTAATATAAATTAACCTTGTACATCTGTGTCTAATTTTAAACCAAAACACTTCTTATCCTTGAATTTCTCATGTTTGTAGATCTAGCGTATTTATTATTGGGCACATTAGCCTTGTACATTTCCGTACAAACTCTAAACCAAGACAGTCATTATCCTTGAATTTCTCATGTTTGTAGATCTAGGGTTCCACACGGAAAGGACGGAACACAGAAAGTGGAGCGGTGGATAAAGGTTCCCGTCGTTGATAGTCTCGATTCCTGAGTTCCGCACTAGAGGGTGGAAAGGCGGAATGCGAAAGACGAAATATGGCTAAGTAGTTTCGTCAAGAAGTCGTTCTTCTGACTTTCGAGTTCTGAAGGCGAAATACTGTTGAGCTAATCTGTCGAAAAGTTGTTTTCCCAACTTCTCAATTTCGAAGGTGGAAGGTCGTTAAACGATTTGATCGAAAGATTGTGTTTTCGACTTCCGAGTTCCGAAGGCGAAAGGCGAAATACTGTTGATCTAATATCGTTAAAAATTTGTTTTTCTAATTTCCGAGTTCCGAAGGCGGAAGGCAGAAGAGTGGTTAAATGTTTCCTGCCGCACATTATGTTTTTGATTCCCGATTTTTGAGGTCGGAAGGGCAGAAGGGGATGGGTGGAAGGGGAAGTGCGGAAAGAATAGGTTTAGTGCAGAAGAAGGTTTTCTATGCACATAACGGATCTGTTAATGGAGGAACAATTGTTACAGTGATGTACAAGGGTTCTTAAGCCTGAGAATGAATGTTGAAGAGCGTGTTGAAATTCATGCCTTGTGTTTGAATGGAGAACAAGTGTTCTTGAAGCAATTTTTTTTAATAATATGCATTTTGGGGTATGGAGACGTTACAATTGATGTAAAAAGGTATTAACACATTACCAATATATGTCATCAATGTATAACCTCAACATTGATATTGATAACCTCAATATATGTCATCATGAAAAACAAATATTGATATTAACATATTACTAATAAATAACCTCAATATTGATGGTATGACTATTTATTGTATTGATACTAGTATAAATCTATCTTAAACCTAAATCTATCAAGTATCCAAAGGGATCCCAAATTTACACATCAAAATATTTGAGGTGCTTGATATATCTAGGTTTAAGATGAACTCATTATAGTTTAATTTTTTTTGTTTAAGCCGACATCTTTTGCATTTTTATTTCTTTTTTATGGGAACAACATGTTACATAACATTACACAATGTTATGAGTTACAAAATCTCCCCTATATTGGATTGTATCCTAAATTTACACATCAAAATATTTGAGGTGCTTGATATATCTATGTTTAAGATGAACTCATTATAGTTTTTTTTTTTTAAGCGGACATCTTTTGCATTTTTATTTCTTTTTTAAGGGAACAACATGTTACATAACATTAAACAACGTTACGAGTTACAACATACACATCAAAATATTTGAGATGCTTGATATATCTCGGTTTAAGATGAACACATTATAGTTTAATTTTTTGTTGTTGTTTAAGCCAACATCTTTTGCATTTTTATTTCTTTTTTATGGGAACAAAATGTTAAATAACATTACACAACATTACAAAATCTCCCCTATATTGGGTTGTAGATCACTTTGCTACTTTCAGTGCATGATATATCTAGGTTTAAAATGAATCATTGTAATTTAATTTTTTTTGTTTAAGCCTACAACTTTTGCAATTTTATTTCTTTTTTATGGAAATACACAAGGAGATAAGCTTCCTTAGATTCCACCATGTAGACATTTAGATTAGAGATGAAAAGAAAATTTTGATAGCACAATAATAGGAGCTAAAAAAAGCTAGATGGGCAGATCCACACACATCATTGTCATGTTACATTTACACAACATTACTAGTTACAGCATCATTCCCATACTAGGGGTAAAGCACCTCACTACTTTAAGCGCAACAAAAAGAAAATAATTCAAGAAAGTCAAACGATATACACATCATACTTCTGCAAGAAGAACTAGAAAAAATAATGAATGGGCATGTAGGTTGCCAACTGGAGTATCCACCATGAATAATGTTTTCCATGGCAGAAATGCTTGTGGGATTAGTTAAAGATCAATGATTGCTTACTTGAACAAAGCAATAACAAAAATGCAATCGAAGCAAGGAAGCAACTATCATAGCTTCCTTTTTCACAACATTGTCTACAACATATTTAATGATAGCTTGGGCATTGGGACATGATTTGTAATAAAAATGGTAACTTAGACCTGTATAGATTTGAGCATCCAATGTCTGGATCCGTAGCATCAATGCAACTCCTATGATCAACACAGATTGAAACTGCAAAATAAGGCCAGAACTATGTTTTATCAGTGGCATTACTGATCTGGATTCTGAACTATTGACTCAAATTTTTAAAAATAAGATTGCCCTTTCCTCTATTTTTTCCAGGTTCATAAAGTTTTAATATCAACTATTGCCTAAAAATTTCAAATTGAATAGCAATGATAATACACTTCCTCTGGCTTGATTATTGACTGACCATTTTGATTATAGCCATCCATTTTCGCTTCCTCTTTTATTTTGACCAGTTTTGAAGATCGAGGATAAAGTGATTGAAAGCTTTGCTTTGTTAAAGATAGAGGTAGCTACAGTCACAACCACTAAAACCCAGACAATCTGCATGGCTTTAAACTACTCTATCAGATTCTGCATGGCTTAAAACTACTCTATCAGGTTTATTTAAAAGAAAACTAGACTCTATCATATTCTGATTGATTTTTGCTTCCTCCGTTTTTTGGACCAATTTTGAAGATGAGAATAAGGTGATTAAAGATTTTCTTTGCTAAAGATGGAGGTAAAGCCACAACCATAACAAACCCAGACAATCTACATGGCTTCAAACTACTCTAGCTGGTTCATTTAAAAGGAAACTAGTTTCTATTATATCATGATTTCTTTTTGGATTCACAATCGTAGAGATCCTAGATAGGTTATGGTATTTATAACACGAGAATTTCTTATTATTATCGAATTCATTGTTTCACTATCGGCAATAATTCACCCTTAAAATAATTTGTCTAATTAAGAGTTTAATGTGCCAAATTGCACATCTTTTTGTCTTATATAATTTCAATTGATTTACTTTAGCTGTCATCTTTTTGAGCAATTTGCAGGAATTTTGCATGCTATTTGGTTCTTTCATAGAAATTCCCCCTTACATTTTCCAAATGGAACGTCCTATTCTTATATAATTTCAGCTTATTTACCCCAGCCGCCATCTTTTGAGCAATCTACAGGAATTTTGCATGCTATTTGGTTCTTTCCATAGAAATTCCCGTTTGTTCCTTGTTTTTGGTTCTTTTCATAGGAATTCCCTTTTGTTCCTTATTTGGCCATGGCTCATTGTTTTTAAAGTCTGACACAAACTTGGTCGCAACAAAATGTTGCCCTGGCTAAATGACTAGATAACATTTGTATCAAATGTTTTGGATTTTATTATCTTAAAGTTTTCAAACCGACATTTTAGGTAAACAATTTAATTAACCCTTTACTCTCAATATTGTTTTGGGGTACAAGGTATAAATTTTTTCTTTCTTTAGATAGAACAATGATGTCAAAACTACCCTCATCAATTACACCTCTCTAATTAAGGATCTGCATTACTATTAATTAGTTAAATACAATAACATCGAGATAGTGTATACTTAATAATTTGATGGTTAACCACTTAAAACTATATCAAGGGAAATCTTTCTACTCAAGTAAATTATAGCTCACTGCAATTCTCTTAACTTAAACCTCAACTTTGTTCAACTCAAGAGCAAGGAATATACAATACCATTCTAAAAAAAGACAAAAACCCTAATATTATATATTAGAGTATTATACTTCACATTTATGAAATTATTATCATAAGATCACCAAGTCTATAAATATACACTTACCAAAGAGAATTATAAATATACACTTACCAAAGAGAATTATAATTATACACTTACCAAAGAGAATTATAAAGGTTAACATTATGTCAAGATCAACACTAGAATTCGGACCCTTGCAATTATGTATTATTATTTACACATTTAAACAACCTTTTTACAAATATGGAATTAAAAACCAATGCGTATGTAAATCATGGTCAACATTGTAGTTTATAGAAACTTATGAGTTTATGAGTGAGTAATAATAGTATCATACATTCACGAACATTTATGCTCATATTATAACTACTTTAACAATAACACAACTAAATGAAGATTAATTAGCTATAATAGAACAACGAAGGTGACTGAGCATGAAGATTAATTAGCTATAATAAAACAACAAAGGTGACTGAATGCTCGGTTTCCCACTCAACCATAAGCATTTTGTTAGCTTGGCTTGTACTCTTTCAACTTAAGAGGCCACCCTAAGCCCAAAAAGTATCCAAAAAAGAGAAGAAAAATAAGAAAAAAACAAGAATCTCCCAAGATTCTCCAATGTAGCTCAACATCTAATCCACAGCCACTACTTAGACTTAATGATAAATAAGGGTTAGGTTCTTGCACCTGATTAGGGTTAGGTTCTTGCTTTTCATCTGAGTTGGCTAATTTCTAGACCATTTGTATCTTTTCAGGTAAGTTTGGTCGGCAATAAGATTTGTTGCTGAAAATGAGATTTTCAATGTTAAAATTACAATTTTTATTGCAGAAATGGATTCAAGACGCTAGATTACCCTTGTGACATCCAGACTATGCAATTCCAATCACTAAAAACTACCTTTTTAACAGTTTCTACTGGATTTTGACCAAAAAACTGGCCCAATAAAAAGTACAAATGGTCTAAAGATTAGCCAACTCCCTTTTCATCACGATGTACATATTAAATACAAATATATGCAGAGTTTGGAGAGCCGTCCTCCTTTCCTATTAACGCAGTGGAAACAAGCAAGAGTTATCATAAGGTCTAAAAGAGTTGGGATGTGATGTCATTGGAGGTCACCATAATAAAGAGATGGTACTAGATCTAAGTCATTTACTCAGAAATTTACAAATGGAAAGAGACCCTCCCTTTCTTCAACTCCACACTTCGATCAAAGTGTAATAATAAAAGCTGGAGTATTTGAATCCCTTCCTGTGTTTATCAACTTTTATATTGTATACTGAAACAAAAGAAGCCGGAGACTGTCACGGCTCTCCATAGAATGTATCCAACAACAATCATACAACGACAAAAGAGTTGGCCTAAGCTAGCGTGAGAGTTTTTCCCTCCACCCACAATTTAGAGGTCGAGTCTCATTGGTTTTCACAGCAACCTTAAGTAACAGAAGGCTCGAGCCTCTACTATACAACAAAGAATTTAACTGTAATATTCAACAAATACAGAATTCAACTTTTATTCACAAAGAAAAACCTCTTGAGCTTGAGTGCAATAGATAGATCCAATACAAAAGGAGACTGGTGCCATGCTCCCTTGGTAACAGTCTTTAGATAGACCGATAATCAATTTAGTCGGTTCTAAGTTTAGTAGAACCTCTAACTTTAACCAACCCAGCCGATGATTGATAATCAATTTAGTCAGTTCTAAGTTTAGTAGAACCTTTAACTTTAACCAACATAGCCAATGTCCCACAGGCGCTCAACAAAGGCACACTTCAAATGTTCCAGAGCTAGAGGTCATTGTAAGTAGGCATCTATGAAGTTGGACCCAAATAAGCAGTCAATTGAGTCGGTAGATACAGGATGAAATATTTGACAACCATCGTTTAGATTGATGAAGGTTCTACTGCATGTAACAAGTGGTAATTTTTGCAACATATGGTAAGTTTCTTGAGCATTGATGTCTCGATCATCTATTGCTTCTCAGAGTAAACGTCAAGAGGATATGATGTTGGATCCTCTAGACTTGTTGCAGTTGCAATTCTAGTGAGCATATGATGGTAGGTTTCTGATTTTCCTTCTGCTTTGGAAGCATATTTTTCTATGTATTTTAAGACAACATAATGTGAGAGCACTAGTTGGTAATCCACTCGCCATGTCTGAGGTATATTTGTGTTGTGAATGTTTAACCGATCATCATTCCGTGTTGGATGGTGTCTTTTGTCCCTTTTCATCAATGTGTAGGGATGACTCATTTTGCACCTTCCAAGGACATTTATATCTACATTCAAGTTTATTTCCTTTTTTGCGTAGACATGAATTTTGATTGCACTTTGTATGTCTTTGAAATCAATTCAGGAGTTGTTCATAGTATTGAAGTGGATTGGATGAAAGTATAGCTTTTGTGTCTAGCAAACATGGGTCATCTTCAATGGATTGATACATATGAATGTTTGTTTCATGATTTTCTCTAGGATTCCAAGCTGTAACATATTTATCGAAGAAACTCTTTGCTTTATTGACTTGATCCTCATCTTTCCAATCTAATGTTTCCATGTTCGGAGCACCATCAAGCCACAAGAAGCCATGCATATGTGCAGATCCATGATGTTGCCATTCATATCTGTTAAAGAAAAAATATATGGTGAGTGTAAATGAACAATATGTACATGTTTTGAAGAGAGAGTAAGAAATATGATATAATGCATACCTGTATTAGTAATCTGTTGTTTGCATTTGTTTTTGAAGCATCTCCTCATGGAAGATTGAAAATATTTTATGCATGTATGTGACAACAGTGTGAGGCATGTCAATGATGTTGCGATTACGCCATTGTTGGCAAGATGTTGGGTTTGAAGGGATATTTTCTTGCATAACTGTGTGTAAGTCTAACCATTTTGTGTCTACTGCACCGAGTGTGAAGAATAATGCAGGACATTGTAATTGAGTGATCATACTTGTTAGTTCACTTCTATGTTGTGTCCAAAATGGTTTGGTGCCGCGTAGGTGTGCTCCAAACCTCATGCATTAGAGGAAATTTAAACTCAAAATGGGCCTTTTAACTTTTATTCAAATTCCATGTTATCATGTGTTAGCCAATGAAATTTCTTTAAATTTGAAATACCGTATAGGTCTTAAACACCTTTTTTATATAAATTTGGGGATAGGTATCATAAAAAAACCACTTTTTTTGTTTGTATTTTTGACATATCTCCCTGTGTTTTTACTCAAATTTCGATCGGGAGAGTTCGTTGGATGCAGAAATAAATTCTGCATCCAACGAGTACCCACTCGGCATACTTTTGATGGACCCCGCTACCCCAAAAACAAGAAATACCTGAAAAAATGGAATGATGACATCATCATTCCATTTTTTCAGGTATTTATTGTTTTTGGGGTAGCGGGGTCCATCAAAATTATGTCAAGTGGGTACTCGTTGGATGCGGAATTTAATTCCGCATCCAACGAGCTCTCCCGATCGAAATTTGAGTAAAAACACAGAGAGATATGTCAAAAATACAAACAAAAAAGTAGTTTTTTTCTTTTCTTCCTCCAAAATTAATAAATATTATTTTATTATTTTAACTATTATTTTATTAGTTCATTTTAGGAGGCCCATTTTGAGTTGAAATTTCCTCTAATGACATGGTCTGGGAGATTATCTGTAGGAATTTGTTGTAGATGTGTACGTAGCTCCTCAATTGTTGTCGATGTGTTATGTTCTTGACTTTGCTTGATAAAGAAATTAGATGTTGTTTGACTCCTGTGGCGCATAATCAAATTGTACAAGTAGTATCTGAATCAAGGATGACTACCAAATCGATTGTCATGGTATCTCATTAAATGTACTGCATAGGTATCAAGTGAAATGTTCTTGATACGTACTTGGTGAGGCAACGTGTCTTCATTTGAGAAAAGAGTTAGAAATGTTATATCGAATAGACCCTCTGTGTTGTACTCATTAATTGGTGATGACTGAATATCTGGCCAATCAATTGTAGTAGGCGGAGTTGTGGATGTAGTATGAATGAATTCTATGATTTTTTCATCTCTTGATGTGTATTGGGAAATTTGAAGGAAAATGTAGATGTTGCTTGTGATGGATGAGTAGCAATGTGGTTTTCTAGATCAAGAATAGATGAATCCATAAGAGGAGATATATCAATTTTTGTAGATACAAAATGTAGTTGGGGATACATCAGTGCATGCCTCTGGAAGTGATGAAATTCAAGCATTGTCAAGTTGGACATCACTATAGTATTTATCATTTTGTACTTTATATAGCAATGCGTTGACAACATGTGATTTTGTCACATAACAATCATAACATTTACCTTTTTTCCGTGCCTCTTCACTATCAAGATATCAATTTTTGAAATTTTTTCTTGGTAGGCAATTTGAAATTTGAACAATTTGTTGGGGGAAACTATATTGTGACCACTATACTTGTATTGACCACCTTGGGCATGTCTGAATTGTAGAATTGGGATGATACGAGCAATGATAATTTCTTCAACTTGAGTAAGTATGGAGAGTATGATAGGTTGGGTGCTAGGGTCCATATTATTCCATTTGGAAAAACGATGGCCATTGGTTTCTCTGTTGCATCGATTACAAATTGGTCCATTAAGAGATGGATGAGTAGAGGTACCAGGATATGATTCCATACAAGTAGTACATGTGTGGATGATAGACAAGGCATCAATCCATTTTTAGAAAGATTGGGTAGCATGTGTGTGGCCTTGATGTTCAAGATTACATTTTGTTTTTCCTTTTCCCTTCCGTTCAACATATTTTTTTTCAGCGTTTCTCATTTTGTTGGACCTTAGATTCAGTCCATATATCTCTTCTCTTCTTGCTGATTTCTGTGGCATGAATTGTGCGTCGCTCACATTTTGTAGATGGTATGCTTGATAGACCTATTGGAATGTGTTGTTGAAATGTAGTAGTTAATGTTGTTGAGGCTGAGATTCTTTCAGATTCGGTGTATGTTGGTATAGTTTGAAGTATGCGGGCAAGATCTTGAGGATGAAAATTATTTGGCATGAATTTTGTTATGCTATTTGAAGTTACCTACAAGGAAAAATGTAAATGGTTTGTTAGTAATTTTTTATCTTAGTTTGTATGCATCGCTCACATTTTGCAGATGGTATGTTTGCTAGACCTATTGGAATGTGTTGTTGAAATGTAGTAGTTAATGTTGTTGAGGGTGAGATTCTTTCAGATGCAGTGTATGTTGGTATAGTTTGAAGTATGCGGGCAAGATCTTGAGGATGAAAATTATTCGACATGAATTTTGTTATGCTATTTGAAGTTACCTGCAAGGAAAAATGTAAATGGTTTGTTAGCAATTTTTTATCTTAGTTTGTATTGCATATGATTTGAACAAAACAAAAATTGAATATTGTAATATGATTTAACAGAAAGTGAGAATGGAAAAAAGAATTTATTATATTAAACATAGTGAGCAAGAAACAAATTTTTTTTGGATTTGTTGCAATAAGACAACATGTAATTATCCACACACTATTTCAAGGATTTGCATATGTTATTCTAGATTTTTTATGCAGTCCATTTTGTCACATGCAATTACAACGTTTTTTATTTTTTTCTCTTTGGCAAATTCTTCTTCGTGTACTTCTAGTTTGAATAGGTAAGTATTGAAGAATAATTTTGCAAATATGTTTGTGGTCTCTTCAGTCTTTCCTTCATAGCCATATTCATAGAGTTATGAAGCAGGTACGCCAATAATTTGTTCTGCAACATCCTGGAATGCAATTACATTAACTTTATATGTATCGTCTTCATTGTTGAATTGGAAAATGTACCTATATTCACATTCATACACTTGTTGGTTGCAACTCTCGCAATGCCAAATACCATCTTCAATAGGTGTTAGCTTTTTTTGCACTGTCGGTCCTTAAAAGATAGTTGACATGCAACATACCAACAATTGTCTATATTCATAGAAGCAATGGTTTCTTTTACTAAAATATATGCAGGTTCTAGACCTGTACCTATATCTTCATTTTTAATGGAAAACAAATTCTTTTGTATGGAATGATGTCCTCCTACAACACCATGAGCAGACAATGAGTGGCATTGAATACTTGTTTGTGGGATTTCGAACCAAGTTTGTAGATCTCCTGTTTCTTTGATATTAGGATTGATGAAAATTTGGGATGAGAATGTTGTAGTTATTGATATTTTATTGAAGTCTGTTACTTTTCTAGCCTTAATAGCAATGATCTGAAAACTATTTGTTATGCTATGGTGTTCTAAATTATGTTTTTTACACATGACGCCCCATAATGTAATTTCTATATTGTAAGATGACATGTCCTTTAGTTGAAGGTTTCTCTTATGCATATCAGTTCCATTTTTCTTCATGATAGTTTGTAAAGGACTTATAAATGTTGCTACTCAAATGATATCTACTACGGAGTTGTTGATTAAAGTTGGTAGTCCATTAATAGGAGTGAATGCAAAATTATGTTGTGGTATGGATGGTTCATCCTCTAAGAAAGGTTCTATGGTTGAGGTATTGCCTAGACTTATTTCCCAATCATTTTTTAAGTGATTGGATTCTTTCTTTGCAGGATTAATGGATCCTTTTGAAATTATGTAAATTTTTCTAGCGTCTATGCAAAGATGGAAGTTGGTTGCTTGGATGTTGAAGCATGTGATGCGGATCTCACTATTTTCAATATCAATAACTTCAAAGCTAAAAAACATGTCTCGGTCCCCTAGAATTGTTGAAGTTATGGAGGTCGATTTTTGAGAGTGCCCTAACTTTTAATGTCCATTCTCGCATGTATGGGTGCAATGCTATAATAGGAGTTATTTCTAGTGTGTGTTTTGATGGAATACTTACATCTTTTTTTGACATTGGATTGCCAATAATGGTTGATGTCAAAGCCTTCACTTGTACTTCATGGACTATAAGAATCCTACGATATATATACGATAAATTTATTGTTAGCACCGATTTTATTATGAAAAAAATGGATAATGTAAAATGGAAGTAATATGTGTACAAGTAGTGCCAACCAATGGCAGGTTCAAATCATACTTTGTATTTTGGATAGATTTGCAGTTGAACTTGTTGATTTCAACCAAAGATCCAATTTCAACTTGAGATGATGTGAATAATGAGCTGAGAGTTGACCCAAACAAACTTTGTATTATGCTTGCTACATCAAACAAGTGTAAAGAGTGACGATCTTCTGAAGTTAGGTTGAAGTCCAATATTTGTAAAATAGGATTTTGAACAACCTCTCCATTCTGGATCTTTGTAATACAATTTGATTTATCATTGGTGCCATAACTTGAAATTGGTTGTTTATGGAAAACAATTCCAAGAGAACCGAAAAGTTGTTTGACAAATAACGATTTGTTTAAATGTGTTTTCATATTTTAATTAAGAATGCCATATAATAAGAAATGAAATGCTTGAGTATTAGATTATGCATTCTAATGTGAAGAGCATAGGCATTGTAAAACATTTAATAACAAATAAAATTGAACTTAAAGGAAAAGTAATATACTGCATTGAACATTGGTTATTTATTGAAAACATTGAATCTTTAATATGTTAAAATAAAGTCAAAGAATATATATATTTCTATACAAGTTGGAATGTAAATGTACTTACAATGTAAATAAATAATTTGATGGAAAAGTATCTATAACATTGCATGAGAAATAAAAAATTGACATGGAATGTAACATTGGTTATTTGTTGAAAACATTGAGTATTCAATATAACAAAATCATGTACATAGAGTACATATACATAGAGAAGAATCTATTTCTAACTCATGCTAGAAGTAGTTTCAACATAGAACTTCTATTTTGTTTAGTTTCAACATAAAACTTCTATTTTGTTTTTGGGGTTTTAATATTGCGATTTTTTTTGCTCTATTTTTACTCTCATGGATAGGCTTCTCAACATTAGCTTTCAGACCATTTTTAACTAATCGATGTTTTGGTTTATGTTGTAGCGCGTCAGCTATGTTATCATATATGATATCGAATCCCTTGGAGAATGGACCTTTTGTCTTGAAACTTGAAACAAATATTGTTTGTTTATTTGAGACATTGAATTTGCTTGCAAGTTTTTGTTTCAATTTTGGCCTAGAAAGATTAGTTGTTCCAAGATAGATAACATGAATTTGAAATTGTCTTCTATGTAGGTAGAGATAATCCACAAGATGTCGAATGCAAATTGTATGTCGCATCTCTGGTTTGGCCATTGCTAATTTAGTTGACATGTGTATATGTAATAAAATCACAAGATAAACAACATGATAAGTTCATTTTCATAATGCAAAATGTAACATAAAAGAATGGTGCACAGTAAAAAACAATGTAAATTTTTAACCTCTCTGTTATTCTACTTTAAGTTACACCCATATTTAACATACGGGATTGAAACAAGTAAAATCTCCATTTATAGCTAGATTTTGTGGTAATAATAATGAAATTAGATGTATATATCTAAATAAATAGTGCATGCAATAAGTTCATTGAAGTTTTAAAAGAGAAAATACTTGTTTTTAATTTTATACGTCTATGTTATAGTATTGTAAACTATTTTCATAATTAATGTATATGAGAGTAGTTTAGAATAATATAACATCATACTGTAGGGTAAAGAACAATTCAAAGATTTTACGTTAAATCAAATGTTAATATGACATAAATACATACATAAATTAAACTTACATTCAAAATAAAGTATGAAGTAAATTCATAAAACTAAAATAAAATGACATAACCATAAAAGATATAAGAAATGGATTAATACAACTGTATGAAATTTAACACAAATAATATAAAAGATATAAGAAATAGATTAATAAGCATGTTAATAATTTAATCTACTTTTTCCAAATTTTAGTTCAATCATATAAGTAAATGAAATTTTCCACATGAGAAACAACTTGGGTGTTAGAAAATATAACTAATATAAACACATATGAAGGAGAACCAATTTGTTGACAAAATGTTTAGAAAGATTTAGATATAATTGTTGATATAGTACTATAGGGTGAAGAACAATATTTTTTTTTAGGTTAAATCAAATGTTAATATGATATAAAAACATACATGAATTAAGATTAATACAACCTTATAACACAAAGAGTATAAAAAATATAAGAAATAGATTAATAAGTAAACATGATTATAATTTAATCTACTTTTTCCAAATTTTAGTTCAATCATATAAGTAAGGGAAACTTTCCACGTGAGAAACAACTTGGTATTAGAAAATATAACTAATATAAACACATGTGAAGGAAAACTAATTAGTTGACAAAATGTTTTGGAAGATTTAAATATAATTATAATCAACAAGTTTAAAATGCTAGTGCTACAATATAAGGCTAGGCATACAGTTATTCCTATTGATGGCAGGTCCCATGGGGTTAATGAAATTGTCCATTGTCAGTGTACCATCCAACTTGGGATGTGTAAGGAGGGATTCATGAATCCACACAACCGTTACTCTTGACATAAGATAACATTTCTAACCCATCAAATTCCGAGTTTGAGTAGTACTGTCAAGTACTACTCTCTTATGTCTCCATCAATCTAATAAGAAAACTACTTAAGCATGATCATAATTTAATCTACTTTTTCACTCTTGACGTAAGATAACATTTCTAACCCATCAAATTCCGAGTTTGAGTAGTATTGTGAAGTACTACTCTCTTATGTCTCCATCAATCTAATAAGAAAACTACTTAAGCATGACCATAATTTAATCTACTTTTTTCAAAATAATTATAAAATTCAATCACATAAGTAAAGTAAAATTTAATAAACTAAATTTAAGTTATAAACCATGTGTCCATACCTTTTTCGAAAAAAAAAATCTATATAAATCTCTAAAGGTTTTCATATAATTTAAAAATTAACATGTAAGAGATATTTGTTTTTAAAAACTAATGATAACAACAAAAAAATGTTAAACATTTCCATGTTTCTAATTTTTTTCCAAAATAATTATAAAATTCAATCACATAAGTAAAGGAAATTTTAAAAAACTAAATTTAAGCCATAAACCATCTTTCCATATTTTTATCCCAAAAAATAGCCATAACTCAATTTCAAGAAGCTAAAATCAAATCAAATCCAATAACACGGCTGCTTAAACATGATCATAATTTAATATACTTTTTTCCAAAAAATTAAATTCAATCACGCAAGTAAATGAAACTTAAAAAAGCTAAATTGAAGTAATAAACCAGGTTTCCATATTTTTTTAGAAGACTATAACATTCCCCTTGATCTATGGTGGTGGCCATAGTAATTCATAACCATATTTTTTTGTTAAAAGTTAAATATATACATATTGCTTATAAATTGACATAATATAAGATTCAAAAACTATTTTTACAAAACAAACATTAGTGATACAAATAGTAGTGATAGTACCTTTAAAAAAAACTATGCACACATTAATTTTTAGAAAATAGAATAATATTAAATTCAAAACATTATAAAAAATGAATAGTCTTTTTTTATCATAAAACATTATATTTTTGTTTTTCAGGTAAATAGTTTTCTTGCTGAAATGTCTCTTGAAAATCTTTGAATATAAATTATTTATATTTTGCACTTTATTAAAACAAAAACAAACAAAAAGTGATTTGAAAACACACATTAAATCCTATCAATATTATGTACATTAATGCCTATCAATATTATGTACAGAAACCAAAACAAAAACAGACAAAACGTAATAAAAATGATATTTTTGTGATTTTTAGATGTTGCAAGTGCTACCAATATATGGTAAATGTAATCTTTAAGTTCGCATAGAATATACTGTAAATAAATATCATTGATTAATTTTTTACAATATTAATATTTTATAAATTAAAATGATGGAGACATGCAAAAGAAAGATAAGCCTAAAAAAATTGTTCAATTCCCACTTGGACCTTTTCCTCTCCCAATGTAGTCCACCTTTTTTTATCAAATGTGAAATCCACACAACCGGATTTGGCCCAATGCCAATTAACTGTGTTCCAGTAGCTGGGACGAGGCGCGAGCACCATCAATATCTCGACCTTGATCTATCTATGATGCTGCCGAAAACCCGTGACTGGATTTGGAACCTTAGGAAAGGAACCTGGTACTATTACTAGGACTGACTATGCTGCTATCTTAGCATCCTGAACCTCTACTTATGCCTCTGTTACTGGCTTTGTTTGATGCTTGCTCTTCTGGGTTTCGGCCAACAAGACCACCGTCTAGCTTTGGGTTTCATAATCACTAATTCTATCTCGCGTTGTAGCGTCAAGTAAAGTAAGAAAACCAAGTTTAGGGACCACAAATTCCTCTTTTTTCTATAAAATACGAAATCCACACATGATAGCCACCTGTTGACTCTCAAAAGCTTCAATGATTTTAGCTCTACATAGATGATTGTCTTATTATACACAATGATTCTAGGACAAATTAATATAGCACAATTTTAGAAACCATTGCAAAGTGTGACTCATGCAATATTGGCACTCATGCAAGAGATGGGATGCTCTCATGCTATGTGTATGATCTATCCAACATCCGTTTAATCCCTTCCCAACCTGCATAGCACACAAAAGTTGGATGGATCATTTCAATGTCAAAATATTGTTGTAAGTTTGGGATGTGCAGAACTGGAGAACCCGGGCAGCATGCAAGGTGTCTTTCAATTTATCGAGAACTCAAGGATGTGTGCCTGCGCAAGTGAAAATGGTCTAGTTGGAAATCTGATTGCTGGTGCTACATCTCAGACTGCCTTGAAAGCCATTACCTAGTAAGCTAAGGAGGTCCCTATAATGCTGTTAATTCCGTAGGAAATACCAGTGGAACAAAAATACTCCACGTGAAGCTGCTGTAGAAGAGAATAATTCCAGCAACAGGGAATTCGACTAGAATTCGACTAGTGTAGGCTTGTCGTTCAGTCAAGGTCATTGTACATAACTCTAGTGCTGAATTGGATCACAATTGATTCTGGTGCAACAAATAACATTATGTCGCTGAAAATCAATCATGAGGGCCCTCGACCACTAAAACATCTATGAGAAAGAGAATAAGGTCACAGTATTACTTCATATGGAATTGGGTGAATTCAAACAGATCTATGTGTTGCTCCAAATATTGATATTATTTTTAAAGTCATAGTAGTATCCCCGTCTATGGTGGGTGGATAGGCAACGCACATGATATATGAGCACAATTGGAAGCTCACTTATTCTCTTTGGGTAAAACTAGCCATGCCTTGTGAAGTATGCCCAAATTATTACTACATCCCGTGGCTAGAAGGACGCTCTGGCAGTTATATGGCGTCTATGGTTGACCAAAGCAAACCAACTGCTGCTATCATTCTTGAATCCTTCCTAATAAAGGTATTGTTGAACTCCTAATTAGCTAAATCTATGTTCATAGTTACAACCTTTTTTTCATTACATATCATAGAAGAGATACAAAGCTCGTAATTAGTTTAATGCTTTTTCCTATTGCTCCATTAGGGTTTCCCAGGAAAGCCATAAACACAAGTATAAGTTCCATAACATCAATAACTCTATAAATAGTTTTGCTACTAAGGCTAAAATGTCTCTGGAAAATCTTTGAATATAAATTATTTATATTTAGCACTTTTTGAAAAAAAAACCAGACATGAACATATAATATTCCTTACACAGAGATAATATGATTGTAGAAATTTGTTAAATACCTTAAAAACACTTACATAGGAACAAGAAGGTCTTGAAGAATCCAAGAGAAATTCGTTAAATATCTCAGAAATGACTACACAGGAACAAGGTCTTGGAAAATCTGGCAAATATACAAAAAAATGAATATGACCAACAAATATATAAGCAAGGAATCGTCCATAACACCTGGCAGAGTGGAAAACATGATAAAATCCATTAAATGCTCCATAACAGGGAGAACTGTAACACTTATCTACTCAATGATTTCGTGAGATATCGTGGAAAAATCTCATCAAAATCTTGAAAGAAGTTCTGCCTTCACCGAAACAGTTATATGCTCAAAACTTCATAAGATATCGTGGAAAAATGAGGTTGAACTCTTGAAAACGGATCGAAAGGTTTATCTTTTAATGCAATAAACCGCTTCAATGCCACATTTCCACGTTCTGTAAACTGCATTGAACGATTTCCAATTACTTCGTGTGTTTCTATTACCTTCACACGGTGTGTCATAATTGAATGCAAACAACAAAAACTGTAGAGATGAAAGCCTATGCAGTGAACTTGTGCCTTTCTATTCCCTTGTCGCATAGATACATTCAACAGACAACAAAACCTGTAGAGATGCAGACCTATAAAATACGCCTTCGATGTAATAAATGAGGTGAACTTTATAGAGTGAGTTTTGTTAAATATAAAGTTTCAACCAATGTTCCCCAAGTTTTCGGGACGCAAGAGTGCGGAAACGCACATTGGGGACGTGTGGAGACCACCCCCAAATTTTAGCGAAATTTGAGATGGGCGGGGGACGTCCAGGTCTTAATAAAAATTAATATTATAAATTATTAAATCCCAGCAATAACAATTCAATGATTCTTTCCATGTAAACTACTAAAAGTAAATAATAAATAGTAAATACTAAGTTTATCATTGTGCAACGTAAATAAGAATATAGCAAATTAATAATACAAACACGTTATACAATTCATCATGATAATTTTCAAATTTGTCATTTGAATCTTGATATTCATATTTCTAATTTCAGTCATTATAATTGAAAACTTGAATCAATCATATTGCATGCTAAAATAGTGAAATAGTAAATTACTAAAGACTAAGCCTGAAATAGAGACTAAACAACAATTAAAATTAAAATTTTGTTTTTTTAAACTGAAATTGGGAAAATCGTGGGGGCGTTTAGGAACCCCCCAAATTCTGGAGGGGGCGTGTGGGAGCCCCCCTTCACCAGAGCGCACTGCAGAACAGGGGGATGCGCCCCTGTGTGAGTTTCTGAGAGTTTCCTGATTTTGGGGACGCCGGGAAACGTTTCCCTAGGAGCCCCCGAGTCCCTGGGGTGCAGGGAGCGAGGGGGGCGCGCCCCTGACCCTGGGGGGCGAGTCCCCGTGTAACACTGGTTTCAACATATAACAAGAGGGGTTGCTAATGCAGCAAGTCCCTACCATATGTTAGCAAGTCCCTACCATATGCTATTGATTTTTTTGTTTCAAAATGCATAGGTTATGCCCTTGGGTTTCTTGGGTTTTTAGGCCGATGATAATAGAACCTTGTAGGGTCTATATGCACATATGTGGACATTATATGCTTAAAGATTTAGTGGATACTGGTAGAAAAAAAATTAATGGATACCACTGAGAACTTGAAAATGAAGAGTTGTATATTAAGTAAATGAGAAGATCTATATTTACAAAGACATAAAATGCTTTAAGTATATTTCTATACAGCTTTTTGTATCCACTGAGACCTTGAAAATGAAGAGTTGTATATTAAGTAAATGAGAATATCTCTATTTACAAAGACATAAAATGCTTTAAGTGGATTTCTATACAGCTTTTTGTCAAAAAGGAAAGAACATAAATAAAGCAGTGGTATCATTCACACTTTGTCAAGGATGGCATTTGCATGCTCCAATGTAAAAATGCCATGTATGTGAAAATCCCATAAGCTATAAATAACAACGGATGTGCTCTCCAAGTAATTTTCGGATGTGCTCTCCAAGTAATTTTTGTATGTGACATCCACTAGTGAAGAACAAAGAGAACAAATTTTCTTGTAAAGTGCATTGTTTCTATCTGTATTGTGCAGTGCAATTTGGGCAAGTATTTTTGAACAATGAAGTTTGTCATTATATATTTCGACAAATGTTGCATGTTGGCACGAATGGATCTGAGTTGACATTTTGTATTGTCAAAATTCCTTCAACCTTCCACCTGGATGAAATGGAGAAGTTAACATCGAACTCAATTCAATAAATTAATTTTGATTGAATATAATTTACCTTTGTCATAGTAATCTAAAGCAAATTAATTTTGATTGAATATAATTTACCCTTGTTGTCATAGCAATCAATTTTCCCATGTCTGCAATTGCTCGTTGTGTATTCAAGACTGTAATGAAAGTTGATTTACATGTTTGTAGCCTCTTTCCAAATTCTTCTCTTCCTTTGAAAACATTCCTAAATAAGAGCATTGGTATTCTTTTCTTTGACAATTGTTTATGAATTTCAGTGTACCATGAGGAAGTGATGGAAAGAGGTAAAGCTGCAATCGAGTCACACATTAGTTTAATGGGTAGATGTTCAATTTGTATGTTCAAATTATTTTGTGGTATTCTTTTCTTTGACAATTGTTTATGAATTTCAGTGTACCATGAGGAAACTGATGGAAAGAGGTAAAGCTGCAATCAAGTCACACATTAGTTTAATGGGTAAATGTTCAATCTATATGTTCAAATTATTTTGTGGGATACTTACTGTTGCTTGGGCATCTTCTTCGTTTCCATATTTTATGTCTAATGCATATTGTGTGCCGATCCGTTTTGTATATTTGACAAGAGCACCAATTGTGCCAATTGCATAAGGATTTTTGCTTGTAAGCAGTTGCTTTATGGTGGTGGTAGTAGGCATGAAGCTAAAATATTTGCAAACAGGTGCTATTTGTTCTATTGTGCTTGGATTGTTGATTAGCAATATGCATTTGTAGTCCCCATGATCATATTTAGTTCTTGGGAAAATCCTGAACTCAGAGATACAAAGACTACGAAGACCATGTCCTTGAACACATATGTCATCATATTTTGATATGAGGTTATATGGTATGTTCAATGTTGCTGTTGTATGTCCTTTTTGATCAGTCATGTCAACTCGCAATAACTCTGTACCATGTCCTTTGTCGATTGTTGTTTTGTATTTCAAAATAACATTACCATGAAAGACATTTCCTATCTTTAGACTTTTGAGCTCTTGTATTATAGTTGGCTTGCCATCATCATGGTTTTTCCTGTTGATCAATTTTTAATGCAATTTAGATAACAATATTAAGTTCAAAATAAAATAACAACTCTCAACATTAAATATTGGAATAGTTTTAAGTGTATCTTTTTTCTTTTCATTTTTTCAACGATTGATCTGATACCAAATGTAAGATCCTAATTTCTAAATTAATCCTAATCTTTAATTACAAACTAATTTCTATTTAATAGACATTTTTATTTAATGTCTCATGAAGACATATTTTTTCTAAGAAAACAAAAAATTATAATCATTATGTGCTCATGGCATAGTAAGAAAGGAAGATCATACAATGACACCATACATCCAAATAGTCTCAAAAAATAACTAAAACCCACCTAATATCTTCCACAAGACTAGCATATTAAGACTAGCATATTACATAGTTTTATTGATACCATACATCCAAATAGTCATAAAAAATAACAAGCAACAACCACATTAAATTAATTAATGTGTTTGAATACGTCGATAGGCGTAAATTTAAGCACATACTATAGAGAGAAACATTAATATAAAAAGTATGTGCCTAAATTTACGCCTATCAGCGTATTCAGACACATTAATTAATTTAATGTGGTTGTTGCTAGTAACGGGTGAGCCCATGGACATATCTACAAATTATTAATGACAATAATAATGTTTATTTAATTATTCAAATATATAATAAATATAAATAATTATTATAAAAAGTATTAATGAGAGTAATATTGTTTATTTAATTATTATAAATAATTTATTAGACTTGAAATTTAATATCTTTACACTGAATAGTTTTAATATCTATTTGGATTTAAATAAATGTCTCTTTTTATACAATTATACATTGTATTATTTAAAATAATAAATGTATGGCAATATTACAACAAATTAATAATCCATATTAATTTATGAATCTTGAATATAAATATGGTATAGTTTGGAGATATTTTTTTCTATTGGGAAACAATTAATTCAGTAAAAATGTTTTTCTTATTTATAAAAATATATTATAATATTTTAGATAATAACAAAATAGTAATAATATTGGTTAGGTAAGTGTAATTAATATTTGGAAACAATTCATGTATTGATAGTTTTGTTTTTAACATACATTTTAATATATTGTAAAATTTTAGATAATAGTAAAATTTTAATAATTATAATTAGTTAATGTTTTATTACATAAGAATATTAAAATAACTCGAATAAAGTAATAAATTAATATAACAACCATACAAAAAAATATTAATATTTAACAATACTAATGTATTATTATTATTAAAATATGGTTATTAGTTAAAGTGTTGATGTGAAAGGAATAAAATATAGTATTAATAGTTAAAATAATTGTATTAAAATAACAATAAAATAATAACATGATTTTTATAATATATTATTTTAGATGTTAGTATAATAATATTAATAATAGTTAAGTACTCGTAATTAAATAATAATTTCATAATAATAGTATGTATTAACGATGAATATATGTTCATTATTATTAGAATGAATATGATCAATGTCACAATGTGACATAAAAAATGTCACGAAGATGTGGCATCAAATCATTGCAAACTGTGTGAATGTCACATAGCCTTTGTTTCATTTCATAATCTGACAAATACATTGGGGAATGCAAGCATTCAAATAGTATGTAGGAGGTTGACAAAGGGTTATGATAATTGGCATTGGAAATGTCACACTCCAACGTTAGCATTTAAAATCAAAATTTGCATTCTAAAATTGATGAAGGTTTATCTTGGATTCTGATGTTCATTGGTGCTTATGGTGTCTTGTGACATGTGGTGTATAGAAATGCATCATAAAGTAGATGATGTCTAGTTATGTTGTTTTCATTTGAACAAGGCGTAAATGTCAATTGTGGAGCAAATATGGAATATCTTTGTTAGTTCAAGTGGGAAAAATTGTTATATAATCTACAATGTTTGTACTGAAATGTTTTCGTAGACTCGAATACTGCAACAATTGTTTAATTGATGTGTATTTAATGTGAAACTGAATAATTTTCTAAGCAATTTCAATTCCATATATTTTATGATTCATGATATTTATGAAAAAAATAAAATTCTTCAACGAATACAAAAAGTAACAATTTCAATAAAATAGTAAGCATTGCATCTATGAATATGATGTAAATGAGTGAATGGATTGCTAAAATAATGAAATCTAGGATTTTAATTGCGACAATTACATATATTATTTAAATTGTTACTTGAGAAAGTGAAATATTGTATTGATTATTTAAATTGTTATTTGAGCAACTAAAATATGCAATTGTTGAAAAACCTTTTACGTTACGTCAACTTAGTATAGAAAGTCATCATAAATTACGATACCGTTAGTTATGGAATTTCTTTGTTATTTCAAGTGCAAAAAAGTGTTCTTTAATGTGCAATGTTTGTTCCCATACCGAGTTCAGATCGAATGCTTTGTTTATTCATTTGTTGATAATGCAATCTCTGTGTGACTGTATTAGAGATTATTGGTTTAATTGGAATGTTTACATTTTAACTGCATTATTTTTATTAATATAGAAGGACACGAGATCATATATTAGTGTAACTATCAACACAATTGATAAAATACTTTTAGTGTATGAGGGCAAGATATGTAATATTAGTTGTACTATTTAAAAGATGTAAAATATAGTTTCCATTAAATTCTCAATATAGCCAATAAATTTTGATGTTATACAGTACATAAATCTGTTTATTTAAGATCAAAAGAAATAAAAATATTGATTTGAAGCAAAAACTCAAACATAGCTACTCGAAATTTCCATATCCTTTATAAAAAGCTTCATGGAATGAAGCCATGTTTTATTTAAAACCAAACATACCAAAATTTGCACATAGTGCAAAAACTAAAACATAGTTTTGTTTACAAAGACTCATAAACCTATTGAATTACATGCCAAAATCCTACAAGGACTGAAACAATGTCGAAGGGAATGGGAGAAAATCATTGAATAAAACCATGCTTGGAGTTAGAGGAAATAAATTCTTATACATGATAATGTTACTGCAATGATTGTTTGCTGGCAATGGTAGATGGTGATTTGGAAGCGATGATCTTTCATTAACGTAACACTGCAAGTTTCCAAATCATAGTATATGAATGGAATTTCAGCATTATTGCACATCAATATAGAATTTCCAACTGCTCTAAATGGTAGATAGTATGAACAACGTATATTTATATTTCTTGTCATAGCTTGTAAAAGGGTCCATCTTAACCCTCTATCGTCCTCAAAATGACTATCTGCTTGTTGAACGCAATGTTGACCACATTTGAAATCTTGGATTTCCTCTATGCACCATATACTTGTAAAACCATCATTCACAAGACATATCAATCGATTGCAGTGTAAGGTCAGACACATAGATCGTTTCCTACGACCTATGTAAACGGAATGCATACCCCATATATTCATTTCAATGTTTAGCGAGTACATTCTGTACACATATGAGGCACCTTCTTCAGAAGTTATTTTCACATGCAACCAATAAATTTTTCCTTTATAAAAAACAACATCTTTAGGAGCAGTAGGTTCACCATCAGCACCAATTGTTTCTCTCCAAACTCTTTGGACATTCCTGCAAATAAAAAATTTAGGACCATGTTCAGTACGCTTATGACGTACAAGTATCCATCCATGTTTTTGTTGACCAGTGTTGCCTATCAGAGAAAAGAAACCATAGTCTCCTATATCAATAATTCCTATATTTGAGAAACGCTTTATGAATGGATTTGCGATGTAATAATCCTTATGCCCTCGTACAAGACAATATTTTGAGAGCAAAATGATTGAACCAACTGTATATTCAATCGTATATCTATATTGTGGATAAGGGACATGCAACAAGGATGTATGTCATGTACGATTGATAAACTTATATGCAAAATGGTTTTGATGTTGTCCCAATAGTTCAATTAAAAGGCCAGTTTGTTATATTGTTATTTTTCCAAGCACTAACAAAAGATGGCCTAGACAATAGCTCTTCACAATGTTTAGAGATTGATCGCAAACGAACCAATGTTGAAAATGGCATCCATAGAAGAATCATCTCTAGAAACTCGAGTGGGAGTAAACTCCAAATGCTCGGATCCATTTGCAATTAACTAAACAAAAACATTAAAAATATATAGTTATTACCAATAGAAACATAATAAATTATAAAAATAATTTCTTTGCATAACACATTCATTAGAACATAACCATGAACCAATGTCACAAGACACCATAAGCACCAATGAACATCAGAATCCAAGATAACCCTTCCTCGATTTCAGAATGCAAAAAGAAATTCAAAATAAAAATAAACCCAACTACTACAAAACAATTTAATTAATGGCATCATGTAACAAAAATCCAGCAACCAACATTATCATATTGCAACAGAAACATAACAAATCATAAAAAAAAAATTCTTTGAACGAACACACAAAGCTATTTAAAATACTTATAAATAACATTACAAATACATAGTTATTACCAACAGAAACATAATAAATTATAAAAATAATTTCTTTGCATAACACAGACATAGTAGAACATAACCATGAACCAATGTCAGAAGACACCATAGGCACCAATGAACATCAAAATCCAAGATAACCCTTCATCGATTTCAGAATGCAAAAAGAAATTCAAAATAAAAGTGAACCCAACTACTACAAAACAATTTAATTAATGGAATCATATAACAAAAATCCAGCTACCAACATTACCATATTGCAACAGAAACATAACAAACCATTAAAATAATTTCTTTGAATGAACACACAAAGCTATTTAAACTACATATAAATAAGATATAGGTTGACAACAGATTATTTAGGAACAAATCAAAATTCAAAATAGTATTAAAACTTATAAAATATCTTCAACACATATACATAACTGCTTGTAACGATAGAGTGAATAAACACAATGATGATGATGAGAGTCGCTGAACGCTCTCACTAATTTTTCATATGTAGATGATGATGAGAGTCGCTGAACAATCTTCTTATTTTCTTGGCATGACACCACAGATTTTCTTTGCTTTTTTTTTCAGTTTTTTTTTTGTTTTCTTTCCAAGATCACGAATTCCGTTCTTCACCAATCTATGGTTAGGCTCATATTTTATTGCATCCTCGAGCTTGTCATATACCAACCCATTGGCATGACACCACGGATTTTCTTTGCTTTTTTTTCAGTATTTTTTTTGGTTTTCTTGCCAAGATCACGAATTTCGTTCTTCACCGAGTCTGTGGTTAGGCTCATATTTTATTGCATCCTGAAGTTTGTCATATACCAACCCAAAACCTGACGATCTTTGTCCATATGTACGAAAACCATAAATAAATATTTGTTGTGTATCGGTAATGCCAAATTTCTTCCCTATCTCCTTTTGAATTTCTGGTTTGGAAAGGTTTCCTCTTCCAAGATGTAGAACATGTATCTGAAATCGACGTCTCAACCTTGGTTCATCTATGAGGTGTCTGATGCATACCGTTGGACAATGTTTGATTTTTTTTACATCCATTTTTTTTGGATTTGACACAAAGATCTGTAAAATAAAAACATATATGGTTTTATGAATTCGAACATCATGATAACCAAATAATACAACAAACAACATTGGAGGAAATGTGGCATAAGCACTAAAATTGTAAGATATCAATAATAATTAAATTACACAATATAACAAAATGTAAGCTGCATAAAATGGTAACATGCATGGTCATGGTTATATATGTTAAAATCATTGGCATGTCATCTCGCAATCTATCATTTCAATCGATAAAACTCAATTAAAAAAAATTACAATTACCTGTGAGGATATTATGAAAAAAAATAGATAGCTAACTATATCGTTACTCTTTCAACACATATAGAAAGAATATGAGAAAGAATATGAAGAACAAAAAATAATGGTTGCCACTATATTTTTATGTCATAATACAGCTTAACAAATGCTTGTAAATTGATATGTAATTGAACATACTGAAAAAGTGTATGTCGACATATAGGGAAAAACTTTTTCTCGACAACTATATGAAAAAAAATAGATAAAAAGATATTAAACCTACTCTGTTTGTAATTTGGTTTTCTCTCTTGCAATCTATATTTCTTGCTGCCAATTAAAATAATAACAATGAAACATGTCAATATAAATATCTATACAATAAACAATCAAGTTACCTAATAACCTAATAGTTGTGATCTTTAAGCTAAAATGGATTCCAACCGTTGTTCGTTGTTCTTCTTTCTTCCTGATTGTAGCATATGCACTTTTGGCCATCTTTGAATACCTTTCAAATGTAAACGGCGGAGATATTCGTAAACCATCAATAGATTTTACCCTTAAAATTGCTTTGAAAGTTAAACCTTGCCTCTATGCGATATCGATATCGATGGTTGCCCTTTGTAAAGTCAAACCTTGCGATTTGTGTATGGTAAGAGCCCAAGCCATAGGCAATGGGATTTGCTTGCGATTTCCTCTAACAACAGGTGCTATTGGAACAATTTTGGGATATCTGATGTCCCATGGTAAACCAATGTAATCATCAAAAGAGATTGTAGCATACATTGGCAGTTGTGGTGGTTGCCACTTCTACATGGAAAATGCATTATAGTTTATGGTTGTATCTTCTCTGTACCTCCATGGTTTATAGTTTATACTGCAATGTGAGGATAATCCCGCTGAGACTTGGGAAAGCTTTAGTGTTGGGGTGGTTAGCGCTTTTACATGGAAAATGCAATATAGTTTATACTGCAATGCGAGGATAATCCCGCTGAGAATTGAGAAAAGCTTTAGTTTTGGAGTGGTTGCCACTTCTACATAGAAAATGCAACCAAGAGATATCACCAAAAAAATCAATCATTCTTAAAGCTCTCTATTAGAAGTCCCCATTGTTTCATGCTTTTAAATGATGTCTAATAAATAATATTTATAGACAAAATAAATTAACAAATGTAAAAGACATATCTAAATATAAAAATATTAAATAAAATGAAATTTGATAGAAAAAAACATATCTAAATATAAACATAGTAATTAAAAAAATTGGATAGAAAGGAAATATAATTTTAAAAAAATAAAAATTTTAAAATGATTTTATATAAATATATTTTGAGTTTTTTGAAAATAATATAATATTAACAAGTATAAAAATAAAAACCTGCAATAAGGAAAATAAATTTATTATTTTTGAACTAATCGAGAGGAGCGCTTTGAAGAACCAGCGCGAGAGTTCATGACCTAGCCGCCGAGGGCGTCTCATCCTTCCCATGGATCCGTTGGATCCAAAGTCCGTTGAGGACAGGTTTCAATCCATCGTGGCCGCTATGCCTCCCGCTCAAGCTGTTGCGGTCCCCCCTTCCAAATTTGTCAAACATGCAGAGATCCCTGGAGTGAAGCTCAACTCAGCAACTTCAAAGAGAAAAGCAGTCACCCTCTTTGAGAAAGGTCTCATAGGGTTGTTCACCGGCCTTTGGCCCTCCCCACGTTCAGTGGAGGTCTAGTTGAATAAAAATTGGAGAACCCTAATTCAGGGGTAGGTTCAGCAGATTTTCTGTGGAAAAGTTTATTTTGCATTCATCTTTGAAAGGAAGGAAGATCGGGATTTAATCTTCAGGAACGGACCTTATTTCATGGGCCCAAGAGGTATGTACTTGAACAAATGGGACCTATCCTTCAACCCAGAGAAAGATATTCCAAAAGCAATGCCTGTGTGGGTCAAGCTTCCTCACCTCCCTCTCCATTGCTGGAATGATGAGGATTTCCGAGTAATAGGGAACACCCTCGGGAAATATGTAGACAAATCTGAACCAAAAGCCCCAATGTTCTCCTGCGCCCGCATCTGCGTTGAAGTAGATCTTGAGAAGGGTTTGTCGGAATCAATTATGCTCTCCATCGATGACTGGAATCATCTCCAAACAGTAGATTACGAGAAAATCCCTTTTAAATGCAAGTATTGCCATGAATATGGCCATTTTGCAAAATCTTGTCCAAAAAAGCCTGAAAAACCCATCTAGGATGACTCCCCAAGTGAGGGATGGAACGTTGCAAGCGGGAAGAGGACTGCCAAGCCCTCAAAACAACAGATCCCCACGACAAAGAGCCCCCCCGGAAATAGGTTTGAGGCCTTGGATATTGAGACACAGGAGGAAGGAAACAAAGAAGCAACCCATGAAATGGAGAAGAAACAAGATTCTGAATCCCCAGACAATGTCCCTCAGCAGGAAAAGGAAGATCAGGAAGAGGGTCTGGGAGCTACGCAGAGCCAGGAAAAGGAAGTTCTGGAAAAGGGGCCTGGGAACCCTACGAAAAGGAAAGAACAAGCGGCAACCTCTGAAGGATCCATTACACGGTCAAGGGAAAAATCAAGCACGGAAGAAATAACTGATACTTCTATTGAAGAGAAAGAACCCCTTTCTAGGAAAGGGAGGAAATCTAACAAAGTCATTAGAGAACAGGAGGCAGCAAGGGAAAAGGCGATCGGAAAGCAGGCTAATCTGGACTTTTTAGTAAAAACCTCACAGGCAAATAAATATCTGCTCACCGCAGAAGAGGAGAAAAGGGAGAAAGATAAGGCCCTCAAGCAACTTAGGAAATAATGAAAGTAGTCTCCTGGAATTGCAGAGGCCTGGGAGGTATGCAGAAGCTAGAAGTTATCAAAAGGTTTAAAACAATGGAAGCCACCTCAATTCTTCTCATCCAGGAGACTAAAAAGTCAGCTGAAGACAGTATCACCACCATCAAAAACATTTGGCCAAAAGGGACAGGCCTTGCCATCAGTGCAAACGGGGCCTCAGGAGGGCTTCTATGCTGGTGGAATTCAAACCAGTTTGTGCTATGCTCAGCTATAGAAAACAGAAATTGGATTCTTATTAAACTTGAAAACAAAAAAAGCAACGAACAGTCTTGGATTGGGAATGTTTATGGCCCAACCATGAACTCATAGAAGGAAAGCTTTTGGACATCGCTAGAGGATCAAAGTGAAGACAAGAATTTGTTACCCTGTTTCATTGCAGGTGATTTCAACGCCACTATTTCTGCAGGAGAGCGTAGAGGAGGAACTAAGGTGAGGGATCCCTTTGGGGAAAGGATGGAGGATCTCATTTCTCAATGGGACCTCATTGACATTAAACCCAAAAATGGTATCTATATACGGAGCAATAAAAGAATGGGCCCCGGATATATAGCAGCCCGGCTGGATCGATTTCTAGTCAGCACCCATCTCCTCAATCCTCTCCCGGAAGTCAAAATTTTGTGCTTAGCTGTTTCGGACCATAAGCCTATTTGTCTCTTCTTTTCGTCGGTGGAAAAATTGGGACCCTTACCTTTTAGATTCAACAGAATATGGTTGGAATCGGACGAAGTTTGGGATATCATCTCTAACACCTGGCACTGCTTCATCCCAAGTTCCCCAGCATTCTCCTGGGAATAGAAATTAAAAAGGGTTAAGGAAGCTCTCAAATCGTGGGAAAAAACCCAATTCCAAGAACCCATGGAGCAAAAGAAAAACATCCTGAAGGAAATGGAACAGCTGCAAGAAGAAATGGAAGTTAGTGTGATCACCAAGGGGCATCTCCTCAAGGAAATCGATCTAGAAATGCAACTTCAGAAAATCCTTAGGAAAGAAGAGGAGGGATGGAGGCTCCATTCGCGAATCTTCTGGCTTAAAGGGGGAGATCATAATATGAAGCTTTTTCAAAATCAATGCAGGGACAGGCAACGCTGGAACACAATTAGGGAACTCAAATCTGAAGATGGAGCAGTCATCCAAGGGCAGGCGACCATCAGCACAGAGGTAAGAAATTTATTTGAGCACTTGTATAATGATGAGGAACCAACCACTCAACGCCTTATGGAAGATATGGTCTCCGATATTCCTTCCCTTATCAGTCCTGAAGAAAAAATCAGGCTCGAATCCCCCATATCGGAAGAAGAGGTTAACAAAGCTATTTAGAGCCTCCATCCGGATAAAGCTCCAGGCCCGGATGGATTCCCCATTTGCTTCTACAGAACTTTTTGGCCTCTCATCAAGAGGGACTTAATGCGTCTTATTTCCTGGATGGCTAGAGGAAACATGGGGGGAGCCACTAATTCTACCTTCCTAGCTTTGATCCCTAAAGAGACCATCCCACTTCCATTAAAAAATTCTGGCCAATCTCTTTATGCAACGCATCCTATAAAATCTTCTCTAAGGTTCTTTCCCTGAGGCTCAAACAAATCATTCCCTCCCTTATCTCTCCTAATCAAGGCGGCTTCATCTCAGGCAGGCACATCAGTGACAACATTCTCCTAGTTCAAGAAGCTGTCCATTCTAGCACCAAGAGGGGTGAGCCTGGGATGGCTATTAAGTTGGATCTAGCCAATGCCTTTGACAAGCTGAGGCATTCCTTTATCATCATGGTTTTGGACAGATTTGGGTTCCCTTCTGCTTTCATCAAACAAATTCAAGCTTGCATAAATTCCCCTTGGATAGCCCCTCTTATCAATGGAAGACCCTCAGCTTTCTTCAAAGCCTCCCGCAGGGTGAGGCAAGGATGCCCGCTCTCCCCCTTTCTTTCTATCCTGGTTGCCGACTCCCTAAGTAGAAGACTGGCTAGACTTCAAGCTGAAGGATATCTTCCGGGCCTGTCCTTTCGAAATGGAGTTAACCCCATCAACCATGCCTTATTTGCAGATGACACTATCTTCCTGGGAATAGCTTCCACCCAAATTGCTAGAAACTTTCTCAGCCTTTTGGACTCTTTTCTCCAAGCCTCAGGAAGCTCAGCAAACCTAAACAAGTGCCAAATCTACAGCTGGAACTGCCCTACTCCAACTCTTCGCAACATATCCCAAATCCTTCAAATAAAAGCCAATCCTAATTGGACCGATTTTATCTACTTGGGTATCCCCGTGGTAAAAAAATCTATGACTTCCTCAATGTGGAACCCGGTTGTTCAAAAAATCAAGGATAAGATCCAATATCTAGGATCGAAGTGGCTAAACTTAGCAGGGAAAACTGTCTTAATTCAGTCCATTCTGTCCTCCTACCCCATCTATACAAGCTCGATGGTTCTTGCTCCTAAGAATATCATTAACAGCATTAGTAAGGAAATCAGAAGGTTCCTTTGGCAGGGAGGGAAAGTCCAGACAAAGAAGTTTCACTTGGTAAAGTGGGACATGGTAAAGCGTGCTAAAAATCGAGGACTAGGCATCAGAGATCCAGAGCTCATGAACAAATCCATGGGAGCCAAAATGATCTGGAGATTGGTCACGGTAAGAAAGGAATGGTGGAAGGAAGTCATCAGAAAAAAGTATATCAGAAGACCCAGGTCAAAAATGTTGGACAACGCATGGACAGGCAAATGAACTACTCTATGGTAGCTTTGCAAAGCAACCATCAACACTATAAAATAAAATTGCTACTGTATTCCAGGGAACGGGAAAAGAATTAATGTTTGGACAAGCAAAATTTTAGGGCAGCCTCCTACCTCCTCGATGCCAAGATTGGCTCCTTTAGCTGAATGAGCAAGAGGCCAGGGGATCCATACTCTTTACGACCTTTCTCAGTGGGACATATCGGGACAATGGATTGGCTGGAGAGAGCTCACTCCTACAACACATATGGTAAATGTTGTAACTTCCTTGCGCTCGTTTCTCCACGGTCTCTCCCCATCACGATTCTCAGTCAAGGATCGTCTTGGTTGGGGACTAGTAGGACAGTACAGTGTCAAAGAAGGATACAAGACAATATCTGCAGAACCAAGTACGGGGGAGAAAATTTGGAAGAAGGTGTGGCACCCTGACAACATCCCAAAAGTAAATAGCTTCATCTGGACTCTATTACACAACAAGCTGTTAACAGCTGAGAACTTACGAAAAACAGGCATTCTTGGTCCCTCTCGTTGTGTAGCATAGCTGAAGAGACAACCAGCCACATATTTTTCCAATGCAAAGTCTCTTTACTAGCTTGGGAGATTGTCTTCCCTCCGGATTTCAGACGAGTCCTGCCAAGCTCAGTGACTTAGCTCTTTAAAGACTGGATGAACTACTTCCCTGGGTCATTAAGCAAGAAACCAACTTTGAGCCGCCTTTGGGCTTCTCTCCCGAAAAATATTTGTTGGTAGCTTTGGTTAGCAAGAAATCGTGCCATCTTCAAGGAAGAAAAAGCTATCCCGGTCATCATAGCTGCAAAAACCATAGGAATGATAACAGAGAAGTATGCCTCAAACAACATCGTCTTCCCTATGCAAGAGTCCATCCCTGAACCATATTCCACTTGGTGCAAAACTTTTCTGAAAGAGGGAGGCCCCCTTCAGTCCAAAAGCAATACAGGAAGAGTAAGGCATCCCAGACGGGCCCCTCCCTGGGAAATTCGCCTTTCTGATAATGAATTTAAGCTCTGGCTCAAGGACAAAAACTCCTTTTCCTTCTTCTTTGATGGTGCTTCGAAAGGTAACCCAGGGGTGGCAGGAGTGGGGGGAATTCTCTTGAATCCCGAAGGATATGTAGACCAGACCTTTGCTTGGGGGCTTGGGAGAAGAACCAATAACGAAGCGGAGTGGCTGGCCCTTATCCAAGGTCTTCATCTTTTAAACACTAAGAAGCTTCGCAAGGTTCTGATATTTGGGGACTCAAGGCACGTCATCTACAAGTTGGTCAATGGATATCCTACAGGAGCTATCAAATGTCGTCGGTTATATGGGAAAGGCAAGCTTCTCATGTCCAACTCCTATGAGATTTATCACATCCTTCGGCAAAACAACACAGCAGTGGATAGTATGGCCAATGTGGGAGCCTCCCTACCGCAAGGACTTTATAGTCAGAATGAAGCCCAGCCCACTCTCAAACCTATTCCTTAATGAGGCGCTGGATGCATTCTCCTCACTCAATCACTTCTTGGATTTTCTTATTGATACATTTAACCCTCCCTCAACTCAACAAAAATACCTCACCCCTCCCTCCTTCACCTTCTCTTTTCTTTTTTTCCCCTCCCTCCTTATCTTCTTCCCCTTTTTCCTCCTTTTTCCTCACCCTCATACCTTATCCCCTCCTCATTTTAGTCCTCTCCTCCACCTTCATATCCCCCCCCTCCCATATGCCCCTCCCCTTCGCAGCTGGCCTCCACTCTTTTTTTGCCGGCTCTTTGCATTTAATCGCCCGTCCTCTCAGCACCTATCCCCCGGTCGCGTGGACTATGGTCTGCTCTTCTTTCACTTCGAGCTCTCCCTGCATTAAAACTCTTAGGCGGTGGGTTTATTGTTATCCTGCCCCACACGCTTGCTCTATCTTCGGCCCTCTCCTTATGCCGCTCCATTGCAATGCCATGTATCCCCTCTTGGTTTCGGATCAATCTGGTTCTCATGGCAAGCTTCGAATTCTCCAGGAGGTGGTGACTGGTATTGAAGGAGGCCGGCTGCACGGCATTCCTTGGCAGGCTCTCCCCTTGACTCACTCATTTGTGAAGGAGAGGCTTGCTCTCACAGCCTTTGCCAACTGCCACTGTAATTACTCTTCTGCGTTGTGGCCTCTAGGCACTGGTTCTGGCATAAATACCACTCTCTTTGGCAGCCTGCGTTGTGTTTTAGGTTGCCTTTGCTCCAGGTGGCAGGAAGGCGCGGTAGAAATGTTGGTCTGCTCTGACAGACAGGGGGGTTCGGTGCTTCAGCAAGAACTTTCAGTGCTGAGTCGCATTCTTAATTCTCCCATGCTAGAGTTTTTGAACAACACTCTAATTGATGATCCTCTATTCAGTTAGTTCGATTGCCTAGAAGTCTCCACTGATTCTGGCAGGATGGCTCAACCTGGGGATAATGCAGGCATCCAGGACATTAAGAAAAATTTGCGGCACCTGTATGAGATGGTAGCCATAGGAATCATGGACAACAAGGAGGTATCCCGGGATATCAAAAAGATGGAGGAAACTGTGAGTTATACTTCCCTACAGATCAGTAACCATGATTCTTGGATCGATGACAATGAAAGCACCTTGCGAGAGATGCTGGGGAAGGTGGATAGGATACAGGAAGACCTTGCGCGACTCATCACCATGAACTAGGGAAGAAGGGTCAATGGAGCAACTGTTGAAGCGGAGCGTCCAATGGAGGAAGAGTCAATTGTGCAGCCAAATCACTTCAGAGGCAACCTGTAATCTGGTTTTTTAGTATGGATTCATGTTTTTTTGTCTCTTATTATGTAAGCAATATATAAGGGTATATACTGCCCGAGCTGTTAGTTATCATGGAAGAACTTTGTATGCATTTTTTTGGACTACTTCTAGGCTTAGCCTACAGTGCTCTACCTCTGATCTGCAGGATTATCCTTCCTCTTTTTTGATTTGTACTAAATGGCTGTGCACAGCCTGTTTATTATATACTTTTTTTAGTTTTTGTTAAAAAAAAACAAGTATAAAAATAAAAAAACCTTAAATAAATTTTGAGTAACACCAAACACATAACATAATGTTAAACCATTTTAATATTTATAAAAAATAATGTTAATATTTCAATATTATTAATATTATAAAGTATTTAACATATAAAATATGATAATAATGATAATGATTGTTAACACTCACTCAAAACAATTATAAAACAATTATAAAGATAAAGCAACACATCTAACAATGGTTGGAGGTTGTGAAGATCATAACTAAGACATCACCCTTGGGTCACAAGTTCTTGTTGTTACCAAGAAATCGCAACATGAATGGAGATTAAGCATGTGTTAAGGGATTCTATTAATATACTAATTAAAAACCATTGGGATTGGTGGCATGCTCAATCAATGGAAAGGAACCAAGTTGGACTCTAATTTATTTATACACAAAATAAATTAACAAACCATGGGACTCTCACTATTTTTTATGTGCTTACAAATCCAAACAACGTCAAAGTTCTTAAAGTTGTGGCTTTCCTCAACAACGAGTCAAATTAAGACTCTTCTAGGTGGTGTAAATTTTTCTAGAAAATGCCTCAACTCTACACACATTGATATTCCCTTGTGTCAATTAATAGATCAAAATACTCTTTGCTAAAGCCCAAAAGCAAATATATGTCTCTTATTGAGAAGATATTATTCTTATTAATATAGTTATTGGTGATATAATACTTCTAAATTGTATTCAAGTGAAATCAAACCCTATGTATAACAACACACCAAATGTTAGTCAAAACTTAATTTAAAATATAATTTTTCTAATTATAAATTCAACTAATAATTATAAAGAATTAAAAAATCTTCTCATAAACTTTTCAAAATTTAATAAAACAAAGTCAATCTAAATAAATAGTAAGAAAAGTCATTCAAATAACAAAAATTTCATACAAAAATTTCATAATAATTTGAATTCATAATAATTTGATTATAAATGATTATTAAAAAAATTCAAAATTCCAATAAATTAAATGTGACTTCTTAAATTCACAAAAAAAAATTCTACTCTATTAAAATAAACTTTCATAAACTTTTATATCTTTTAAAACAATGGCTTTTGATCTTCTATTTTATTCGTTATCCAATTTTAAAGAAGTTTCATGCACATCAAAATATAAACCAATGGCTTTTGATCTTCTATTTTATTTGTTATCCAATTTTAAAGAAGTTTCATGCACATCAAAATATAAATTAAGCATTTTAAAGAACATTAATAAATCAAATTGAATTATAAATATAAAAATGAAATTTGGTATTTAAATAATCTAATTTATTTACTATTTTATTTGTTATCCAATTTTAAAGAAGTTTCATGCACATCACAATATAAAAATTAAACATTTTAAAGAACATTAATAAATCACATTGAATTATAAGTATAAAAATGAAATTTGGTATTTAAATAATCTAATTTATTTATTATCGAAGTTTAAATTTATAAAAATTTTGATTTATTTTTTTGAATTATGTTAAGATGTGTTTTATTTATTTATATAAGTTATACTTATATTTGCTTATGTAAATTCAAGTTAAGAGCATATTTAATTTATGTGTTTTTAAATTTGATGCATTACTTTTATTTACATTTATTTGTTTAATTTGATTAGATGATTTATATTTATATTTTTAAATTTATGAGCTTAAATAATTATTTCCATTTATAAGAATTATTGCCAATTTTTCAAATTAAAACTAATGAGTTCTAAGAATATTCCATTTTCCATTAAAAATATAGTATTCTATTTTTTATTAAAAGATACCAAATTAAATAACTATAGAATCACTCGTTCGAGATCGAACTCATTCCTCGGCTCCTATTACACACATAGCCCAGAATAGATTCAATTGAAGGTGAAGCAGCACTAGGACCAACGGGTCCGGGAATATGTGTAACTTATTCTGTTGGCCATGGAAGGGAAACATTTACTCTAGCTATGATGAGTAACTTTTCTCTCGGGGCTGTATGACTATGACTGGTGCTTATGGGCTATGCCTGCCGGATCTTACAATGCTCCTTGGGTTTACCTTCTCGAGTTCCTCACTTCTCTATAGCGACGTATGGTCGGGTGTACCTGTACTTACCAGCCAGGACGGTATCCTAGATCTTACCTCAGATCAGGACTGAAAATACCAGGACCTTACCTGAGCTATCTCTTTTAGGGGAATAAAGTGTCGGGATAACCTTACTTTCCATAAGAATATTCCATTTTCCATTAAAAATATAGTATTCTATTTTTTATTAAAAGATACCAAATTAAATAACTATACATGATTTATATTTTCATAATTGATAACTATACATGATTTATATTTTCATAATTGATTCCATTCTTGAAATTAAAACTAATGAATTATAGCTCAACTTTTTATAAATAAGTTCTTCAATAGCTATATCACATTTTAAGAGTTATTGTGATAAGCTCGTTGTAGAAATCTAACACAACTTGTACCACCATAAATAATACCATAAGTTACCAGATACTATCAACCCAAAAACCATGATACATTTAACAAATTAACAAATTAAAGTTTAATAACATGAACCAGGCTAAGGCATAAAATAGAGAGGCACGACATGGTGATCATATCGAAGTGGGGTTGCTCCCACAACCTCTTAGTGGCTCAAGCTACCGACCTGTACACTAAATGCACACAATTCAATGGCCACTAAGAAGAGATAAACAACATGGTCGATATCAATTTATGCAAGATCTCTCATCGAGCAAAAACAAGAAGGCCCATACATTTAAGAAATAATTTAAAGAATTACCTAATTTTTAGATGTGATCTGGGATGCCTCAGTTTGTTCTCTGCAAAATCATGGCAAGGTGACGTAGTCTGAATATGCCATTGAATTTCTCGGGCTTAGAAGGATTCAAGCTTACTACCCCAGAATAAATAATGAATTATTAAAATATGTTTATCATGGGATTGACACTTGTGATTGTAGAATCTTATCATTTTCCCAAATGTCTAAACGATGACATCTTTTACAAATTAAAACTAAATCAAACAATAAATAATTAATCTGCATTTATTATTGGAGTTGGGAAGTCGAGATCAGTTGCATGTTTATGTATCAATTCAATGGAGCTTGACAATTACAACACCTTTCCTGGTCCTACCTCTATCAATTGTACCGCTCGTTGGGCAGCCAGTTTAGTTACTCGACCAGTACCCTAACTCTACCCGAATGTTTTCTCTGATAGACTCGTTGTCTGCTCACTGTCGTCCTTTTAAATGACAAGATCCAATCTGATCAGGCAGGGCATTGTCAATTGAATTCCTGGACGAGATGATTATCAGTGGCTTCCTTCCTAATAACGCCACTTACACGGGCTCTGTCAGTAAGGTTACCGATTGACGACGGGTGACCTCCTAGACTGTTGGCGAGGGGAAACTTGTTGGAGGCTTGTTGATTTGCAAGTCATTTAAAATGTGGCTCTGACTTAATGGCTATGACTAATTAGCTAGTTGTACTATTAGTCGCTTGGAATCCTATTCGTACTAGTGGGCTGAAAGAACACCCACCTGCCTGGTTGAGTGCACTAATGTCTGTCCCCATGTTGATCCACCAACTACCCTGCTCGGTGCATGCAAAGGGTGATTAATAGAGATGGTCAGGGCATTGTCAATTGAATATGGAGGGGATGGCTTGCTTACATGTTTCCAAATTCAATTACCTATGTAGATTTTAAAATCTGGAGCCGGCGTTGTGTATTTCAAAATCTGAATAATGATAAATGTTTCCAAATTAGATTTCAAAATCTGCAACTAGTGTTATGGATTTCAGAATATGAAAGAAGTGGTTGCCAATGGACTTAACAAAATGGTACTACTCAGACCAAATATGAATGCAAGACTTAGGATTTCCCGGACTAAAACCAAATAACAAAGTGAAAAACCCTAATTAATTGAGATGGAAGGAAAATAGGCCTGTCTATTCACATTAATGATGTGAATGCACCAACCCCACCTTGTAGATTTCAAAATCTGGAAAAATGACAGATGTTTCAAATTCAATTACCTATGTAGATTTCAAAATTTCAAAACGTCGTTGTATCTTTCAAAATCTAGAACCGTCGTTGTGCATTTCAAAATCTGAATAATGAGATATTTCCAAATTCCATTACCTAGGTAGATTTCAAAATATTGAACAGCATTTGTGCATTACAAAATCTGAATAATGATAATACCTATGTTTCCAAATTAGATTTCAAAATCTGTAACCACTGTTGTGGATACCAAAATCTAAAATAATGACAATGCCTTCCAAATTCATTTCTATAGATTTCAAAATCAGGAAAAATGACATATGTTCCCAAATTTAATTCTCTATGCGACTCAAATTTGAATCCTTTCAGGTCCCGCCAAAGGGTTCTGGCCTTTCTAGAAGCTAGAAGTGTAAAGTAGTTAAAACGGTTCTTCAAACAAATAAAACATCTGAACTTAATGCTTTCAATTAAAAATTAAATAATTAATTTATATCAATAATTACTTTAAATCAACATTTCAAAAGAATGACCACATTTGAAATCACTCGTCTTTATGAATTTCTTAAGATGTTGAAATTCTTATATTATAAATTTTTTTCTCATTGTTCAAAATATTGAAAATATTATAAATTACAATTACTCATTTATCCAGATTACACACTCAGTGTTTAGTTTCTTACAAGTGATGACTCACAACTATGAAAAAAATGGTTTCCCATGGACTTAACAAAATGGTACTACCTAGACCAAATATGAATGCAAGACTTGGGATTTCCCGAACTAAAACCAAATAACAAAATGAAAAAACCTAATTAATTGAGACGGAAGGAAAATAGGCCTGTCTATTCACATTAATGATGTGAATGAACCAACCCCGCCTTGTAGATTTCAAAATTTGGAAAAATGACAGATGTTTCAAATTCAAATTACCTATGTAGATTTCAAAATTTCAAAAATCACTCGTCTTTATGAATTTCTTAAAATGTTGAAATTCTTATATTGGAAATAAGATGTTGAAATTCTTATATTATAAATTTTTTTCTTGTCGTTCAAAATATTGAAAATATTATAAATTACAATTACTCATTTATCCAGATTACACACTCAGTGTTAGTTTCTTACAAGTGATGACTCACAACTATGAAAGAAATGGTTGCCAATGGACATAACAAAATGGTAATACCCAGACCAAATGGTACCAACCTCTTTAAATGACAAGATCTAATGCGATCTGGCAGGGCATTGTCAATTGAATATGGAGGCGATGGCTTGCTTGCTGGGATGGCTAATGAATATTGAATATTGATTCCCGAACCAACCCGCTACACTTCCTGCTACTCCCGCCGGGGATAGGTATGAGAGATTACCCATTGCTGAATGGGTTTGTTCAGAAGAGGGTTATAATATTGGGAAAGGATTTATTCCGTGGGACGAACATGGTTCTCTAGATGTCAAGATTCATCAGAATCCTTTGGCTGAGGGTTCTGTGAAAAGTGAAGGCAATGGATTATTGAAGGGTTGGATTCCATGGCATAGCAGAAATTGACGACGCAGAGAGAAGTTGCAGTCACCCCTGTCTGAGCCTCTCATGGCTGCTGGTAATTTTACTGAAGTCATCAACGACGGGAGTTTTTCAGGCAATCATAAGGCACAGTTTCCTCTGGATGTCAAGATTCATCAGAATCCTTTGGCTGAGGGTTCTGTGAAAAGTGAAGGCAATGGATTATTGAAGGGTTGGATTCCATGGCATAGCAGAAATTGACGACACAGAGAGAAGTTGCAGGAGAAGGTTGGTAGGATACAATGAACGACGAAAGAAGAACTCGTTAGATTCATTGGCCAACTCCGGCAATCAAGTAATTTTATGTAAATTTTCCTTTCCTGTTACTGTAAGGCGGAGATGTACATGCATTCAAGCACAAGTTCATTAATTGACAACCTACTACTTTTTGAAGACTTTAGTTTTATATTTGTTAGAGGATAATTCTCTGAATTGGCCCTGTGAAACTTTCAGATGATGACTATGCAAAAACCTCCCCAGGAGACCGACGCGTCAAGAGGGTAATTTATCAAAGTGACCCTAGGCATACCTAAGGGATGTTTATATTTCGAAAAGCAGAGACTGCATAAATCTGCACAAAAAACCTACAGGGTTTTGAATAATATAAAGACATGTACTAATTGACATAACAGGTGGAGTCCATGTTCAAGCGTTCCCTTACATATATATATTCTTATTTTTAGTGGTTTAAGGTTTCATGGTATATGTTTACAAGTACCATTTCTTGTGTGAGGGATACTTTGTTGTGTTGAAGATGAAATCAATTGTGATGTAGTAAGATGTAGTATTTATTTCATGTCAACGGCTTAAATGTCCAACATTCAGACTTGAAACGATAAACCTAAGCTAAGATTTATGTCCTTTAGGCTTTCGAAAACTTGTTTATGGAGCTTACCTCTAAAGATTGCATTTAATAAACTGTTTAAAAAGGAAATATAGGATAATATAGCTTACTTGTGATTCCAACTGCAATACTGCTCCAATACTTTACACGAAACTCCAATACTGCTCCAATAGTTCACAGGAAACTCCAATACTACTTCAACACTACACAGGAAACTGATAATTAGACTAACAAGCAAATATTGTTCATACTTAAAAACAAACCAGATGAAAATAGAGTTACCTGATAGTTACGTTGTTTGGCTTGATTGTCCTACTTCTTATATAGTCGTCAAACCCCATGAAGCAGAGTGAGTGGAGCTACACGCATCGTTCAATCCCAGAACTGTAACTGAACTCTAACTGAACTATACGCGGAATGACTCCATCCTGCCACCCACGCGTCATGCTTCGCAAGGGGAGCTACACGCGTTGTTCAAATCCCGGAATTGTAACTGAACTCAAATCCACTCTTAAATCCCTAGTTTAATTAGTTTAAAATATCCTTTGAAATTGATCCCCTCAAAGCCTTTGTGCGATTGAGAGACAAATCATGGCCTTCTACCTAAGAGGGATAAGAAGGGTAAAGAGCCTAAAGTTCCCTGTAGGCGACTGATTATCCCGATGCTTGGCGAGTAGCGCTAACCACATTTGTGCAGTTAATACCTCCGTTCCTTTCCTAGGCAGTGCAGTATAAATACCCATGTTTGCTTATTTTCATGGCACCCACACCAAGGGATAAGAGTGGATTCCACACCGTCACATGTCACCCTCGTGTTCACTCTGGACATTCCCGTGTTCACTAAGGTAGGCGCACTACCCGTGTTCGCTAAAGTATCAATATATCCTGCGTATTATTTCCTAAAGAGTGACAGCGAAGTTATTGGGGTTGTTGAGCAATTTTTGTATTATTGAAGGTTTGCAGTAATGGAGAAAGAGGCAACGACCTGGTTATGTTAAAAGAATGTACCCATTTTGATATAATTAATAGAATGTCCCGGTTAAACTCCCATTCTGCTGTAATAGTTTATGTGACTCTGCTATAAATGTTTTTCTGAGTCAAAATAATGGTGTTTACCGGTTTCTGTTGCTTATACTTAAATACAATTTCAAAATATATGAAGAGGGTGGCAGTACATAAAACAGCCATATTGGGCTAGGAGGGTGTTTACATCTAGACCTTTCTTATACCACCATTCCCAACTCAAACCTTTAACTTGTCAAAGTCTACCGAGAACCATACATTAAATACCATGCTGAAGATCCTAAAGATCCTTATAATTGTTCACTACTGCCAACTTATTCTTATCCGCTGAGGACCAAGTTGATCTGGTCGATGAGGATGTAGATGATGAAGTTTATGGGATGCTCTCGACCACACCCTGGATGATGGTTATTACTAAGACTTACAGAAATAATTCCTCTTTGGTCGTCCTTTCATGTAGGAATATGCTCATATATAAGGAAAGGAACTATACTCTCCTTACAGGTAGTAAATAAAGAATGGAACTTATTTCTAGAATTACTCTTCTTATATTATTGGAAAAAAGGAAAGAGTATAGATCATATATAATAAATGAAGATCCCAGAACTAAGGAATAAAAGGGATTTATTATCTCCTTTTGACGAAAGGGACTGTTTCCACTGAACGGAAGGGTATATCTTGCTGGTATTTCGGGGGTGATGGTTTCACCGAACTAAAAGGCCAGGATCGAAGAGGAGAGGGGAACATAAGGAAGGAAAGGAAGTCAGAACATCTTCTTAGGGGTAGCATAACATAACATGGGGAAGGGAAAGAATAACCTATCCTTAGGGAAATAGTTCTTTTTTTATAAAGAGAAAATAAACGTATACCTTCCATATGTAAAATCTCATAGATTAGGGCTTCTCCTATATATACCTACTTGGTGATATCATCTATATAAACTTGACAGATATGGGTCTATAATTGGTATTAGCGAGAATGAGTACAACTGGTAGCGAGAATGAGTACAACTGGTAAGCGAGGGTGATAGGTGAAAGGGACTAGGCAAATGTGGCTGGAACTTATGGAAAACCTTCCTATACAACTTAGCTGCCTTATAGCATAGCATAGGCGAAGAATTTGTCCACCTATACTTCACCTACAATTTTATATGACTTACTATTTAGAATTATCTTGAAGGCCATTAACAAAACGTTCACTTGGACAAATTTTATTCTCAAACAAAATAGAGTTCCTTTGTAGCTAAATACCCCACAAAACTGCAAGTGGAGCATACTTGTACTCATTTGATTCACCATTGGTGAACCAATCCAAAAAGAAATTTCCTATATTGTCACCTACGATTCTATATGGCTTAGTCTTTAGAATTGTCTTAAAGGCCATTAACAAAACGTTCACATAAGCAACTTTTATTCTCAAACAAAAGAGAGTTTCTTTGTAGCTAAATACCCCACAAAACTACAAGTGGAGTTTTGGATTTGGTGTACCAATCCAAAAAGAAATCTCCTATATTGTCTTTTCTCAAGATACTCCTATATTGTCTTTTTTCAAGATATTTTGTTTTCCGTGCATAATCCCCACCTCTGCCCAGACTTGCCGAGAATAACAGCAAAGAAAAAACAAATGATAAGTTTTAAATTCATCGCCCCTAAACAACAAACATATCTAATGACCTAATTTATTCCTATTTTCAAGAGCCTCCCAAGTTAATACTTTGTCATTTAAAACAAGCCACATGAACAATTTATTGTTTGGAGGAACCCTTGGCTTCCACAACTTCTACCACCACCATTTGGCCTTACCTATTCTTGAATAAGTAGTGTTACATACCACAGTCTAGCAATATATTCCCCCCTGCAGTGTTCAAGAGCTACCTATTCTTGGATCGGTAGTGTTGTATACCCCAAACTAGCAATACATTTGCCCTACATTTGCCCCCTGATCTGTTCAAGTCCTAGATAATTCATCTTAATCATTATTTTGTCTTATATGGGCCCTTTTTAGTTAGATTCTCCGTGTTGGAAGAGATCTTCTGGAAGGAAAATGTTTATTTTGCACTCCATCACTACGTCAACCCCAACCCTCACCTAATCCCTATTCTTGGATAATTCATCTTGATCATTATTTAATCTTATATGGACCCTCTTTAGTTAGATCCTCCCCTAAGCCAATCTTATAAGCTTTCAACCACCCTTGATTCTATAGGGTTGTATCTAGAGGATTTTGAAGCAAAATTAGGGTACATCTAGCTGTGTTGTAGGTGTTGAAAGAGATCTCCTGGAAGGAAAATATTTATTTTGCACCCCATTACTACATCAGACCCAACCCTTACCTAACACCCATCTTCCTCCTTCCATGTGAAATAAATACTTATGACTTGGAAAGCAAGTGTGAAAGGCCTTCTGCTAATTGGAAACATTCAACCTTCCTTCAGAGCCTCACTTCCTCCACATACCTTTTTATGAGTCTCCTACAATTTAAATTGAAAGAAGTATATTTTCTTACAACTACAATTTCAAAACTTCACAGATATTAAAGAGTGCTTACATTCTGCAACAAAAACCTAATGAGTGGGCATAGACACCCTCTTCTCCTTTGAAGTTAAAGAAAATGACTACAGAATGCCTGGAATTTGGGCCTAGGATAAAAAGAAAGAACATATGATGTTGTACAGTAATTTCTATGTTAAGCGTTCCATTAGCAACAATAAGAGAACACATTCTGCATCATTCAGAGATGAAAACTGTTCATTAAATTGAACAATAAATATGGGTCACATTGATCACACAAGACGATTTCAAGGCCTTAGAGAATACAATGCTCCAAAAGCTCAGATTTTGGCAGCAGTCGGTAGGGGCTTCCAAATACAGTTAATTTGGAACATAGTCTCCAAATACAGTCAGTAGGGGCTTCCAAATACAGTTAATTTGGACAGCAAGGGAAGCTGTGACATGCAATGGCTAATTAACTGCACAATCATGTTACTATGGCTAGACGACATACCTCTATTACAATTTTGAAAGAACTAATTAAGAAATTAATGGAAGTTGTGACATGCAATGGCTGATTAACTGCACAATCATGTTACTATGGCTAGACGACATACCTCTATTACAATTTTGAAAGAACTAATTAAGAAATTAATGGAAGTTGTGACATGCAATGGCTGATTAACTGCACAATCATGTTACTATGGCTAGACGACATACCTCTATTACAATTTTGAAAGAACTAATTAAGAAATTAATGGAAGCTGTGACATGCAATGGCTGATTAACTGCACAATCATGTTACTATGGCTAGACGACATACCTCTATTACAATTTTGAAAGAACTAATTAAGAAATTAATGGAAGCTGTGACATGCAATGGCTGATTAACTGCACAATCATGTTACTATGGCCAGACAACATACCTCTATTACAATTTTGAAAGAACTAATTAAGAAATTAATGGAAGCTGTGACATGCAATGGCTGATTAACTGCACAATCATGTTACTATGGCCAGACGTCATACCTCTATTACAATTTTGAAAGAACTATTTAAGAAATTAATGAAATCTGTGACATGCAATGGCTGATTAACTGCACAATCATGTCACTATGGCCAGACGACATACCTCTATTACAATTTTGAAAGAATTAAAAAATTTCTCTTCAGCATTGAAAATATAAAATTATGGGTGCCATTATTGGCTCATTGGCTCATTGAAAATATAAAATTATGGGTGCCATTATTGGCTCATTGGCTCATTTCTAAAATGAGTTGTGTTCAATTAGAATATCGATATAAAATGTAAAGGTAGGCAAACATACATACATACCCGTTCCTTCTAGACTTATTCTTCTTTCCAATTCTACCCATTCCATACAAACAAATATTTGCATCCTTCAACTGTACAAAGATAGTAATTCTCTGTTACAAGAAAACAGAAGAATCCCAGTTGGCCTTACAAATAAAATCCCAAATAAGAAATTGAAAGATAGTAATTATGTGTTACAAAAAAATAGGAGAATCCCAATTGGTTTCACAAACAAGAACCCCAATCGGTTACACTGATAAGAACCCCAATCAAAAATTGAAGCAAATAAGAACCCCCTTAAAAAAATTGAAGCATTTTACCTGGATTCCACAATACTCTAGTTCAGACCACCGCCGTGGAGCCATGTAGTTAAGAGTATGCACCCAGTGGAAGGTGTGGCATATTGAAATGTAGAGGCGTTGGCTTGGAAAGTAAAAGTTGATTAGGGTTAGAGTTTTATGGAGTAGCTCAGAGACAACAGCTGTTTGGTTTGATGTGTTGTCCATCGACAGACACCGCACTTTCCATTCCCCACAGCATGACACTTTGCTTGCATGCGTGCTTTTAGCGTGTTTGGTTAAATTTGAGTTTATGATTCTTTCATTTTATCAAAGTTCGAGGTGTTACTTTTTCAACGCTCAGGATTCGAGCCTCTGTACATAGACCTAGAGCTTGGAAAAATTCAAAAAACATTTTATATGCTTGAGCATTGGAAAAATTCCGTTGCGATTTTTCAGTACTCATTTTAGCATGTAATTAAACACTGAACTGCTTTCCGAACTTATTTCTGAAAATTTGTCTTCGTAGATCATTTGGGGATGAGTTGTATTGTTACTTCCTTAGAAATATTCTAGCATTCGGTGAGATTAATCAGATTATAATGAAAAATTGTTTAATGTTTTACATAGTTAAATTTTTGTTTATATTTAGTTTGATTTTTTTATAAAATAATAAAATCCATTTTGATTAAAATGATGATTTCATAGGATTATATTTATCTAAGCCAAATTATGGGATCTTAACCATGTTCAGGGAGAGAACTATGTCAACATGTGGCATGCTTGTGGCTAGACGCGTATAAACAACCACAAGGACCTTGCCTGCATGCAAAGAAGATGAGTCAGTTTATGTCATGTATGATCCTTGCATTAGGCCCACGTGCCCTAGCTCTATATGCAACTCTTTGTGCCATCGACTCTATCAAACAATTCTTTTATCGATTCTCAATTCTTTTACTAGTTTCTAACAACTCCCACTCTCGATACGTGTTGTGTGCTTGCTATGCTCCATCGTGGAATCACTTAAGGAATGAAACTGAAGGACTTGTGTACTTGAGGTATTATGATGAGGTTTGAAATTTCTATGGTGTGCTAAACTATTTACAGGCTCTTGTTGAGAAGTCTGCAATCATCTTGCTCCTGGAGGAAAAGAAAAAAAGAAGGGATGGTGATAGCGGTCATTATTTGGTGGAAATATTGTGGTGGTCTAGTTTCCCAAATTGAATGAAACTTCAAAATACACGTCTTCTCTTTGTTTTGAAGAGAACGATATCAAAG
>LPNX010182657.1:2843-50916 GCA_001517045.1 Pseudotsuga menziesii
GCCAACTGAGGACGTTACTATTGAATTTTACACTTCAGCCTTACCGGGAAAGATATCCATGTTTGTCAGGCAAAAGGCCAAACTTACCCTAACTGAAAACTTTGAAGAAGCAACTAAATTCGAAAAGGATGCGAATGCCACAAAAGCAAATCCTGGAGTAGATAACGATTCAACATCTTCTTCTCGGAAGAAGACTGACAATCCTGCCAAAAGCTCTGACAAAAGGGGCCAAGATGCCTTAGATCTTGACAGTTTACAAAGAGTCATTAAAAAAATGTCTAATGAAATCATAGATTTAAAAAAGGGTACTTCTAAAAATACTTCAAACAAAGAACCACCTAAACAGTTTTTCAGAAAACCTTTTCAAAATTCAGCTGCGAAACAAACTCCACCCTCTGAAGCCAACAGCGTTGAGGAACTCAATAGCTTCCTCAAATGAATATTTTCAGATCTAGAAACATCTACTGAAAATGAAACTCAGTCTTCTGGACAAAGTTCTCAAGATAACCAAAAAACGGATGATGACAATGACGATAAACCACCCCATGTCATCAGTCATTTCTGGGACACCTCAGAATTAACTGATGACGAAGATGTGGCTGTTGTCAATGTAAATCAGCATAAGTACAACACCAGAAGTAAAAAAGACCAGCCTTCAACTGAACCTGCTACAACTGTTACAGATAATAGTTCAGCTGTCCAAAACAAAAATCAGCCTGCAAACAGTAAATCTGCACACTCCCTTGAGTTAGAATATGACTTGATTGAGGACTTAAAGAAGAGCAGAGATAATATTTCTCTGTATGAACTCATAAAGATACCTGTGATTCGAGATAAAATGGTACAAGGGGTCTGCCCAAGTAAAACTGGTAGGACTGCCTCCAATCAAAATAGCTCGGTCAATAATAAAGTTGATTCACAAAAATCTTCAGTCAACGCATCATCTATAGGCAAGAAATATGATTCTTCAACTCCACCTTTTTTACTTTCATTCGAAATATTTAATCGCAAAGTACATAACTATATGATAGACTCAGGGGCATCCAAAAATGTAATGCCTTACTCTGTGTGTAAAAGACTTAATGTTGTCCCTCAGCCTTGTGATACGAGTATTGTACAACTTGATCGTTCAAACGTAAAGGTAATAGGTAAAATGAAGGAGGTGCTGATAAGGTTAGCTTCCAATCCACAAGTTCACTTTATCATCGATATTATTGTTGCTGACATCCCTGAAGCATATGGTTTGTTTCTTAGCAGGGATTGGTCACATAAACTTGATGGGTATTTTGCCACAGATTGGTCACACCTGTGGATACTTCATAAGGGTCATCCTAATAAGATCAGGATTGATCGAGAACGATATATGAAGCATACCGTCACTGAAATTGATGACTCAAATGAACCAGTCTTGTTCACTGATACCATAATGGGTAACTACATGGCTGACTCATTTTTTGGGAACTTGGAAGCTGAAATTTCAGAAATCCCAGATTCAAATCAGCAGTCAGAAATTTTCCATTTTTCACAAGCCCCAGCTGAAATCTCAGTACCAGATACACCACATTTAGATCTCAATGACGGTTGTTGGTCTCTTTACTTTGACGGTTCCAAGTCAAAAGAAGGAGCTGGTGCAGGGTGCTTACTGATTGATCCTTATGGTAAAAGGTACTTCATTGCTTGCAGATTAGAATTCGATTGCACCAATAACATCGCTGAATAAGAAGCCCTCATTCAAGGGCTGAAGAAAGCGATTGACTTGGGAGCCAAAGTCTTGGTAGTCTTAGGAGATTCTGAGATTATTGTCCGTCAGGTACGTAATACAATACACTGCATAGCTGGACACTTAAGAAATTATCAAGCTGAGGTATGGAATTTACTGTTAGCATTTGAAGCATTTAACATTAGTTCCATCCCCTGTTATCTAAATCAGGAAGCTGATCTTTTAGCTAATGTTGCTTCAAGATTGATTCCATCTGAAGGAATCCTTACTGATGCTTTCTCGGTTGAATTGTTGTTCAGGCCTTCTATACTTGACAACGTAGCAAATTGGAGATTCTTCAATGACAACCAGCAATTAATCGATTTTCTGACTTTTAAAGATACTTTCAAGGATGCGATTTTGGATGAGATGACTCACGATGAAGATCTACACAATTTTGCGGTAATCCATAAGCCTTGCTCAATTCAGGAATCTCTCGATCACGTTAGTGCTCTTCCCAGGTCAGTAATCAAACTTGAGAAATTCTATGACTTAAAGGATAAATTTAAGGCTGCAAGGAATTGTAAAACTAATAGCTCCATCATGCAATCTAACATTGTGAATCTAGGAACTGAGCAAAATCCTCAATGTGTGAATCTGGGCAACACATGTATTGCCCAGGAAAAACAACCTTCGTTAAACTCTTCAAAGAATTTAAAGACATATTTGCATGGACGTATGATGACCTGAAAACATTCGATCCTAATATCATGCAACATGTCATTCCTATGAAACCGGAGGCTAAGCCTTTTCAACAAAAAATGAGGAAAATACACCCCAGCCTAGAACCAGCTATCAAGAAGGAGCTAAATAAACTCCTTGCTGCTAGAATAATTTTCCCTGTTCGGCATGCACAGTGGGTAGCAAATATTGTACCCGTGAGGAAGAAAAATGGTGGCATCAGGTTATGTGTCGACTTTCGAAACCTGAATAAGGTTTCGAATAAAGACAATTACCCTATCCCTACAATGGAGAAAATCTTGCAACAGGTCTCTAGATCTGAAATGTTTTCGCTACTAGATGGTTTTTCAGGATACAACCAAGTGTTAGTATCCAAAGATGACCAGTTGAAAACAACTTTTAGAACGCCTTGGGGAACCTATGCATATAGGAAAATGCCATTTGGTCTCATAAATGCCAGAGCAACATTTCAGAGGGCAATGGACATCGCCTTCAGAGGTCTGATTGGTAAGTTCATCGTTATTTATCTTGATGATGTTATCGTCTTTTCAAAAAATAGGACTGATCATTTAATTCATCTCAGGAGAGTCTTTGAGCGTTGCAGGAAGTATGGGATTTCGTTAAATCCTAAGAAATCTATCTTTTCAGTAACGGAAGGTAAGTTACTGGGTTTTGTTGTTTCCAAACAAGGCATCAATATTGACCCAGAATGCACCCGTTCCATTTCACAGATTTCGATGCCCCACTCAAAGAAGTCCATGCAGTCGTTTCTTGGAAAGATAAATTTTGTTTCTAGATTTATTCCTGGGTTTACATAAATTGTTCTGCCGCTTCAGAAAATGATAAGAAAGGATACTGAGTTTAAATGGAACACTGACGAGAAGAAATCTTTTCATGACATCTTAAAAGCGATCGCTGAAGCTCCCACTCTAACTAGCCCAGATTTTTCCAAACCTTTCATTTTGTATACGTTTGCTTCTGATTCTTCTTATGCTGTTGTTCTGACACAGAAAAACCAGGAAAATAATGAAGCTCCTATCGCTTTTACGAGTTCTGGTCTCAACGGTGCAGAACTAAATTACCCAGAAGTGGACAAGCAAGCTTTCACTGTTTTCAAATCTGTCAAACATTTCAGGCCTTACTTACTGAAGTCCCACACCAAAGTCGTTGTACCATATTCTGCAGTTAGAAATCTTTTGGTACATAAGGATCTTGGTGAAAAAAGAGCACATGGGTCACAGCACTTTAGGAATACAACCTGGAAATAAAACCTTTAAAGATTGTCAGGGGGCAAGGACTTTGCAAATTAGCAGCTGGGTCTGTGGACAATTTTGATCCTGATCTGCACTTCTTTAGCGAACCTTATTTATTTGAAAGGGAAGTTTTTCCAGTCTCCACTCCTCTTGATTCTTGGTATGACGATATTAAGTTCTTCTTATTGCATGGGACCGCCCCTAAACATTTAGACCCACGTCATAAGAGATCTTTAAGACTAAAATATACACCTTATCAGCTTATTGATAATATTTTGTTTAGAAAGAATTTCGAAGGGGTTCTCCTTCGTTGTCTAGAAAAACATGAGGCTGATGATGTGTTATCTCAACTACATGCAGGACCAGCTGGAGGACATTTCAGCGGGGAAACTACTGCTCATAAGGTACTTAAAGCTGGGTAATACTGGCCCGCATTGTTCAAAGACGCATATTCTTTCGCCAGGAAGTGCCAAGAGTGTCAAAGAGCAGGAGGTAGACTGAAAAAGGCAGCATTACCCCTCCAGCCGGTTATCATTGAAGTCCCATTTCAGCAATGGGGTCTAGATATTGTTGGCCCAATCACACCAGGCTCTTCACTACAACATAAGTACATTTTGACAGCCACAGACTACTTCACTAGATGGGTTGAAGCTATCCCGTTGAGGGTAGTCAATTCCGAACAGGTGATATCTTTCCTTGATTCTTTTATTATTACCAGATTCGGTATTCCAGAATCTTTAATATTTGACAATGCGACTTATTTTTCCTCTGCAAAATTAATTGAGTATGCATTAGATAGGGGTATAAAGTTGAAATATTCAGCTAATTATTACCCTCGGGGTAATGGGTTAGCGGAATCCTCTAATAAAAATCTGATTAAGATTCTGAAACGTACTGTGGCTAACCATCATAGGAATTGGCATACTGCCCTGTCGAATGCTTTGTGGGCTGACAAGGTAACCCCCAAAGCTGCTATAGGGAACTCTCCCTTTTTCCTGGTGTATGGTAAAGAAGCCATCTTACCCCCTAATTTGTTCTTGGCCTCCTTATAGCTTGCCCAGTCGGTGCAGGAGATACCTTGTTCTGCCATGGAGCACCGAATTAACACCTTGCAGAAACTGGAAGAAGACAGGGAGTTGGCTAGAAAAAAATTTGAAAAGCACCAGCAAATTGTTAAGCGTTGGTTTGACCTCAGGAAGTCGAACAGTCAGGATTTGGAAGTAGGTGACTTAGTCTTGAAATGGGATAAGGAACACGAATATAAAGGAAAACACACAAAGTTCCAATGCCTGTGGCTAGGGCCATTTATTATTACAGAAAAACTTGGTCCTAGTACTTTCAGGTTACAAACATTGGAAGGTGACATTGATAACCTTCCAGTAAATGGTCACCTAATCAAAAGATATTTTTGCTGATCCCCCTCAAGGGATCATCATGTATATATCTGTGTGGTGTGTTTGCTTGATGCATTTTATTTCATTGTTCTTTTGATTGATTTGCTGTTTTGTTTGTGTGTTATGAACCGGGTAAATTCATCAAATCTTGAACTAATGCCTCATTTTAAGCTCTGTCATTAATCTGTAAGTTATGCACCAAAGACATTATTATCCTGGAAAATGTCATTCTGTTTTGGTTTCTTGAACAGAGGATGGTGTTTTCATTGTTCTAGATCCTACCAGAAAAAGTTAAACCTTGTTAAAATTAATTAAGTATATCGGCCTCTGCAAATATTTGCCCAACGGGATTGGGACAGTACTTGGTAAAGTTATTTATTTAGATCTTTTACGCCATCTCTTCTCATAAATAGGATCAGATTCGCCCCCCTATCTGCTAAGATAATCTCATTTGAGATTAATAATAATTACGTTCTGGATAAGGATGGACTTGGACATATGCAAAAATCTGAAGGACAAAAAGTCTCATCAAGAGCTGATCTGTTCAGGATCATAGGTTTGCTTCCAGTAACATTGTCGTCTCCAGTCACCAAGCCTGGGCAATGACCCTTGGACTGAAAATCTGAGGGGTGAAAGGTCTCATCACGAGCCGGTTCATTTTACTGTAATGCAGACAGGTGACTGACATGGTTGCTATCTGGTTACCAAGCCTGAACCATGGCCTTCATGAGGAATAAAATTAAAAGAAAACAGTGGTAACAGTCTCTCCCGACCATAATTATACATATATAACTAGCAGATAGCACACTGGCGTTCTGAAGGGGTGTAAGCAACCTTGTCGAGGCTATGAACGCATGTTGGCAGCAGGGCCATGCTTGTGGTATTGAGATTTTATCCTTAAAACTAAGACATTTACTGTCTTACTCTTTGAGGACTAATTTCTGTTTGAGACTTGATGCTATCAAAGAAATCGCCGAAGATGTAATTTTCTGGTAAGTTTTAGAACTGTGAAATACTTGAATTTGTTTGAGATGTTAAAACAGTGATCGTTGTATAATGGCTGGTATTAAGGAATTAATTTCTCCATGTGCATGATTTCAAATTAAGAAGCAGAGATAACTGTTCCTCCCAGCTTGTCGCCATCTGTTGTGCCCCTACCCAACAGCCTTTACAAAACATTATTTCATCTAACAAAATCCTATTTTGTTAGATGAAATGTTCGAATTTCTCAATGCAAAATAAATAAGAATTACAGCTACTGAAACACTGCCATTCTGTCAGCTACTGAATTGGAAAAATTCGTTTTTTTTAAAGCAACCTTTGCAACTATGGGACATTTAACAAAATCATTACTAATGATCATCATTTGTTTTTGGATTGAAATTAAGGATAAATACTAATGATGTCTACATCCTTCGATTTATCCTAATCTAGGAATTAATCCATAATATTATGAATTGATTTTGTTGATTTGGTTATTCAAATGTTATCAATGGTTATCAATGGTTAGTTCATGGTGATGTTGGTAAAAGATCTAGTGGACGTAAGCAACATCTGTTACAAGCCATTCTTGACATATCCTAAGTTCTCGAACCATGGTTGATATTATTACCAAAATCTATACCAATCGTCATTATATGGTATGTTTGCAAGGTTGATTCTTGATTTAATGGTTTTTAATTATGATCATTTAATCCGCCACCTTTAAGCGTAGGTCGAATCCATGGTAGAGATTGCATGTATTATGGTTTCATCGAGATTGATTTATGTCACAGCTTACATCCCGGTTCACCTGTCGCGAATCCATCACGCTATCATCACACTGGTACTTGAACTGTCCATCACATTAAGTCTCAGTACGTAACCTCTGTCGTGGCTGCTTGGCAATAGACCGCCTGTGCTACTTGCAGTGAAGAGTCTCCCATCATTTAAGTCAGGCTAAATTATAGTAATATCAACCATCTAGGGCCTTCGACCGTCATTTGTGTTATCAATTGATTACCACTCCGAGCGTCGATGCTTTCGTTCATGCCAGACTTGCGAGGGTATAACCTACGGCTATGTATGGCCGATTCTGTTCATCACCTGGTGTTGCTCAACCTTCATCCCGAGTGCTCACGACCTGGTCTTCTGTCGTTGGCTCAGTTGTGGTACCTATTCTGTGTGTGGTTACGCATTCGTTATCAAACAGTGATGGCTCCTGTCATAAGGGTTGAACCCTATGAGATGACCCTGTTAAGCTCAAACCCTGAGCTCGCAGAAAAAGTCAGGAATGTGGGGTGGATTTCGTTCTTTGAGAAGTTTTCCGACTCGAACCCTGAAGTTACTAGAGTATTTTCCCTATCCCTGGTTAATTACCAAGCAGAGGTTGGTGATCTTTGCTTCTGGGTTGATGAAAGATCCATAGAAGCCGCAACAGGTTTGTCTCTGACTGGTCAGAGGTGGTTCAAATACCAGCGGATGGATATAACAGAATGGAGACGATTGTTAAAGAATCCGGCTCAGGAAGTTTCTTTTCAAACTGGGGTAGCACGTAAGTATTTTCTAAAAGAATGGCGTCCTGTTCTTGATTTGATTCATAGATATCTTACATGCGAAGGACATTTATCGTCGGCATACGTATATCATCTTCGTCTGATGGCTGTTTTTATAGGGTTTCCTCTTAATTTGCCTTACTACCTTCTGCACAGTTTATTTAAGATGTCAAATGCCATAAAAAAGGGCCTAAACATGTCAGCCACAGTCTTTTTCATCATGGTCTGGTTCGTATGTTGATTGATAACGAGCTGTTGAAGTCGGGTCGCTCATGGGAGCAGTTTGTAGAGTCAAATGGTTTTTCAACCTTTTGTCATTGCATGTTTGACAGTCCTGATGACTGTAGCAAGCATAGAGATTCAGGTTTGGCTCCGTTCTTTTCTCCACGCAAATCTCTGTCAGACCCTAGCCGTAAGGGTTTTGAACCCTGTAAAGAGCCCATGAGTAATCCAGTGAACAGTTCTCATACCCCTATAGGTCCTGGGCGTGTGAAGAAGATTTCATATCTGTCACTTGTTACTCTGCCCAACAGTACTGATAAAATTGGTAATCGTCGTGGAAACCGACCCAAGTCCAAGCTAGTTGGTAGGCTAACCAGGAGTATGGCGAAAGCTAAAATCGTTAAAACCCCTGTGGTTAATAAGGTTCTGGTGGAAACGGTTGTGATTGATGATGAAGAAACAAATGCTCCTTCACCTGTTAATGATGATGTGGTTCATCCTGAGTTCATTTCTGATTTACCTGGTGAAAGTCACCCTGTGACTGATAAAGATATGCCCGAAAATCCTTCTTTTCCTGTGGATGTTCAGTCTGTCGAGCCGCAATTTGATGATACCCTTGATCATGTCAATCCTCCAGCAGTGGATAAAGAAGTGCAGGAAGTTTTAGTTGATCATATGACTGATTCTATATTACAAGAAAAACCTGTTAAAACAACCCCAACGATTCTTCGTGGAACTGGGGAAACCATTCATCCTCTGTTCATTAGTTGTCTTTTAGACAAAGTTCGTAGAATGTAAGACAAGATGAACGAAATAGCAGCGAACCGTGATTTAATGAAATCTGACAATGTGGTGTTACAGAAAAAAGTAGAGGTGAGTGATCAACAGATTGTTCGCTTAAGGAATCATAAAAATAAGTTGATAAGGTGAGTTCTCAAACTGCAAGATGAAAATGAAAAGAGTGAAGAAAAGGTGTGCGAGCTCAATGCCCAGATAGCACTCATGCAGTTTAGAGCTCCACCTCCGAGTCCGTCTAGTGGCGTTAATATTCAAGTTTTTCATGCACCAGTTAAATTGTGACTATGCTGGATTTCTTTGCTGTCGGTTTTTAATTTTCAATTTTGATGATCAGGTATTTATTTAGTTTATTTCTTGTTTATCATTTATTATTTATTAATTTGATTAGTGTTATGTTAATTTTATTGTTTGATTTATCGCAGGTTGCTGTTTGTGCTCGGATTTTGTCAACTGTCTATTTTTGCACGATCTCACATCAATCGGAACAGACCGCATAACAAGCTTTCCAGGTGTTGTTTATTTCTAGAATCTTCGATTTTCATGGATCTAATTGTTATCGTTTCATAGTGTTTTACTTGTATTGAAAAATGACATGTTACACTTGTCATTTTTCAATGGACAATTAGTTTAATTCGATCTAGGTTATCTCGAGCTTTTAGGGATGTTTATTTTTGTAAAACATGTATAAAAGGGTTGAAAATTGAATGGAAATGGGATCGATAGTCTATGGAAGGGGCACCACAAGACTGAGTTGATGTGTTTACGACTTTGGACAACTACCTGTCTGTAGCCATAACCTTGTTAAACTGGTGATGTTATCAATATATGTGTGCAGTTTGTATACTTGGCATATGTTTGTAATGTCTATTAGTCTTGTGATTTCCTTTTTACTTTAACCATGTTTGTTGAAATTCTCTAAAGGATTTTACAGATATATATCTATTATATGATTATTGATTTTGCATGTTTTCGATTTTTGCTGATACGACGTGTTGTGTAACCAATGATTGATATGGTTGTTTATATGATGTGTAATTGATTACTGTATGGTCCTGACTAATGTTTAAACTGATTTGAATATTGTCAAAGTACATCCATGTGGTAATTCTACCAGCATTAATTGATTTCATGGTTAAGCTCTCTTATCGCTCCTGATCAGGATAATATATAGTTAGGGTTATATATTGCTTATTTATGCTGATTATATTACTTGAAAACCTATTCGTATCAGATTCTTTCTCTATGAATTACATTCAGTTTATCCCTTTTGTAAATGATTGTACAAGATGTATATAGCAGGTTTGTGTAAAATATTAACTATGTTTATATTTTATCTTTTCAGCTTTTGTATCTTGTATTTATAATCCATTGATTTAAGTTGATTAAATCTGATAAGCTAACATCCTGTAGCATATAACCTGAATTAACTTTTGTAAATAATAAAGATAGGTTTCACTGACAATCAGTGGCATTAGTTTTAACCATTAGACTGTTAGTGTTCCAGGACAACAGAGCCTTTAAACCTATCGGGAACGGCTACCCCAAACAGCTTGGAGCCTGCCCTAAGGATCCCGGTCTGGGTCGTATCCCTCGTTGTGGGATTTGTCAAATACGCCCGTCAACAGGAAGGATCCAGCTCCTTCCGAGTGTTAGTAGGTCGACCTTGGGGAAGAAAAATGAAAGCATCGATATACTTAGACAAAGAAAGAATAAAACTAAAAGGAAACAGATAAAAGGTCATTGTACCTATTCATCCATCCTAAGGAGAACCTTGGACAAAATCTATTTATGAAGATTACACAGAACCTAATGTCTATGGTGAAATTCACTTAGGCAACCAAGATTCAGTAGGATATAATTTAGATGCATAATTATATGATTGGGAAGTCGATAATTACGAAACACAAGCAAGAGGCTATTGGACTGTTCAAAAAGTGTAGAAAAAACCAGTCTGATAGTGCTTCCTGGTGTCCATCATACCAAAAATATTTGAAAAGAAAACTAGGGAATATCCTACCTTAAAACCAGTAAATATAAATAGTACACAAATACCAAGGTACAAAGAAAGAGACTCACCAGTCATGGATATAGAACAAGTATCCAGAAACATTGGTGAACATGGACGACTACAAAGCTTAGTGGAAAATTTTACAGGCCAAGCTACTAGATGGTGGGATACCAATCAATGAATACTGCAGACATGGACGACAACTTCAACTTTCTTCATAGAAAGATTTGGAGGAAAAAAATTAACCAATCAAGCCCAAATACCTATGTTCATCCAAGGATAGGATCCAGAAGACCACATAAGGACATGTGAAAAAGAATGGAAAAGACTTGGGTGTAAAGATGGACGTACATGGCCACACCTATTTCCATCAACACTCTTTGACTTACCAAAAAAATGGTATAAAATGGAAGAGGCTCGAGGTGAAACATTCCTATGGCATGAACTCAAAGAGAATTTATCAAAGATTTCAATTTTGTACCACAAAATGAGAATTTGGTCGAAACAGTAAAACAGATCAAAGAATTTATACAATCGATAGAAAACAAAACCCTAAAAGACAACCGACTGACAATAAACTATAACAATATATAAACCGGGACAATACTACAGTCAACAAGACTACAGATGGAAAATGAAAATCTAGAAGGGAAAAGCTTTAGATGGAAGTTGAACCATGACGAAACAACAAAACCAATTCATAGAGTACTCAAAGTTGAGACAACCGACAAGGAGGATACTGACCAAATGACTGCAGTGGATTTCCCTGCAACATTTTCACAGTTTAAGGAAGGGAGCTGACCAATCAATGAAGCCAAAGAACCAAAATGGCTAGATGCTAAAGTCAAAACTAGAGAATTCGACATCTCAAGTGATGACCAACCAAAAATGGCAAAAATTGGAGACTACTGGAGTGAAGAGAAAACAACAGAAATAGTGAACTTATTAAAAGAGTTTCAGGATGTATTTTATAGAGACTATAAATATATCAAAGGTTTAGTCCATGAAATGGGTGAAATGAAAATTGACATTAAACCTGATGTTCGACCTATGAAGAAAAGACCATATAAGTTAGCTCATAAATACAAAGGGATAGTGAAGAAGGAGATTGTTAACATGCTTGTAGCAGGTATTATCACCCTATTGACCAATTATAATGGGCAAGTCCAATGGTTGTTCAACCAAAGAAACATGATCCAACCAAGCTAAGAATTTGTGTCAACTTCAGAGAGCTAAATAAAGTTACATTAACAGACCCATTTCCAACTCCCTATGCAGATGAAATCTTAAATGAGATTGCGGGGCATGAATGTTACTCATTTACACATAGATTCTCAGGTTATAACCAAGTACCAATAGCCAAAGAAGATCAGAAAAAGACAACATTCGTCTGTGAATTTGACTCATTTGCTTACAGGGTTATGCCTTTTGGAATAAAAAATGCACCTGCAGTATTCTCTAGAATTGTGGTTAAAACATTTCAAGAATATATTTACAAAACAATGGCAGTATACTTTGATGATTGGAAAATATACTCTATGTTAAAATACCACTACAAATGGATAAGGCTTATGTTGGAACGATGTCGACAAATCCAACTATCTTTGAACATCAAGAAGTGCATATTTCTGAACCCCATAGGTATATTGTTAGGACACATTGTCTGTAAAGACGGTATTAAGGTCGACTTTGCAAAAATAAAAATTATCCTCGAATTAAAACCACCAATGAACCCAAAACAAGTTAGGGTATTACTTGGTCATACATGATATTACAGAAAATTCATAGGATACTACTCAAACATGACCTACCCACTGGAAGAACTATTAAGAGAAGATAAGGAGTTCGACTGGATAGACGAATGCAACATATCATTTGAAAAGATAAAAAGAAAGCTAGTCGAAGCACCCATCCTAAGGTTTCCAAACTGGTTGACTAAATTCCATGTACACATCGATGCATCAAGCCTAGCAATAGGAGCAATCATAACTAAACCAGGAGATGATGGAATGGATTACCCTATAGTTTACAGTAGCAAAAAACTAAATAAAGCTGAAAGAAACTATTCAACAACATAAAGAGAAGCATTAGGAATGGTCTTCGCACTACAAAAATATCAACACTACCTAATAGCTAACCTATTTATCTTTTATACCGACCACCAAGCACTAAAATACCTTGTAAATAAGCATTTAAACCATGGAAGAATTTTTCGATGGATACTTCTATTCCAAGAATTTGAATTTGAAGTCATTGTCAGACCAAGTAAGTTAAATGTCGGTCCCAACCACTTATCCCGAATCGACACAGGAGAGGAACCAATAGGAGTCGAAGACGACTTACCAAATGCACATCTGTTTCAAATAGAAGCAGTCCCAGCAGAATTGGAGGAAATAGCACAGTTCTTAGAATATGGACAAGCACCAGAAGGCATGAGCATGAAGAAGAAACAAGTCTTAGCCATGAAAGTTGCACCATATAGTCTCATAAATGGATTCTTATATAAAATGGGTTTGGACGACATCCTCAGAAGGTGTGTACTAGAATACAAAAGAAGTAATATTATGTATGAAGCACATTACGGACCTATGGGAGGAAATTTCCAAGTAGACACAACTACAAATAAAATCCAACAATCAAGGTTGTGGTGGTCGAGACTTCACAAAGACTGCAAAAATTTTGTAAGCCAATGTGACAGATGTCAACGACTGGGTCGACCCCTACCTACTGAAGAAATTCCCTTGATATCAGTAAACCCAAGCTTGACATTTGAAATTTGGGCCATTGACTTCATAGGACCATTTCCCATACCATCAAAAAGAATAGGTGCAAGATACATAATAACTACAGTCGAGTACGTAACCAAATGGGCAGAGGAAGAACTAGTCGACACATGTTCCAGCGAGATAGCTGCGAAGTTTATATATGAAAATATCATTACCCGATTTGGATGCCCACTAACCCTAATCAGTGACCAAGGAACACCCTTTATTAATAAAACTATTAAAACACTAACAGATCAGTTCCAAATCGACCATCATCGGAGTAAATCTTACCACCCTCAGTCGAATGGAGCAATTGAAGCATTTAACAAAACATTAACAAAAGGATTAACAAAAATATGTAACACTAACAAAGACGACTGGGATGAAAAGATACCTATAGTACTATGGGCATACAGAACAACATACAAATGTTCAACCGACCAAACACCATTTCAACTAGTTTATGGACAAGAAGCAGTAGTTCCACTACACTTTCGACAACAGACACCTATTATCATAGAGATTTTACATGTCGATGTCGAACAAGGAAGAAAGGACCGACTACTACAACTAAGTAAGCTTGAAGAACACCGACTAATCGTGTTACAACATCAAGAAATATAGAAACAACAACAAAAGGCATGGCACAATCGTAACATCAAAAACAAAAACCTGTCGGTAGGATACATTGCCTTACTATATAATAGCCATGTAAAAGGAAAACCCAAAAAGCTACATATAGAATGGATGGAACCCTATGTTGTCGAAGAGATACATGCCAACGGATCAGTTTGACTAAGGATATTACAAGGCATAGTATTTCAGAAACTTGTTAATGGTGCTCGACTAAAACGGTTAAAAAAAAAAACCCGACCATAATGGTTAAACAAAAACTATGAAAATATGAAAATATAAAAATCAAAATAGAACCGATATACATAAAAGTATGACAAGGAATCACCACTTCGACAACCGACATCACACCCATCTACATAACACCATCGACCGTTCACATGATCGACATCGACCAACGACCTCGAAAGTCACATCACGCCTTCATGACTACGAGTGCCAAAATCAAATCACCATTAATGCAAACTCAAGTGCTCATGCTGGACCATCACGTCCACCATTAATACACCCATTGTCAGAACATCAAATGCATCAACTATAAATACTAAACTGCCAAAGGATCATTTACAACATTTTGAACAAAGAGAGCAACTTAGCAACCACAAGACTGAATGCCAAGAATACTGAAGTAAAGTCGACCAGCAAACCGACACGATGGCACCAAAACAAACCAGAGCTGCAGCCAAGGCTAAAGAACTACAAACTGTAGAGACACCATTAATAAGGAGACTAAAAAACATCAAGAATGCTAAGGTTTAGGAGAGCTCATGGGAGAAACTATGGGCTGAGATAAAAGAATGGGCCTATGTCGACAAAAAGCCTACACAAGCTGCAGAGAAAATAAATCACAGTACTATTGTGAATTACATAAACGCATTGCACATGGCCAGTTTTCAAGCCACAAAGGAAACAACGGTGAAATTCATCATAGGCCAAGACCACAACGGCAGATTTTATTTCAACAGACCAGTCGAGATCTTTAGTGAAGTAATCTAGAAATTGACTAGTTTATCAAACCAAGGTGACCCAGTACCAGTTGGCATAAAATAAGGACTGGCGGAGGAACTAAATGGATCAACATCGAGCAAGAACTCTAAAGGGATAATGATTAGCCAAATACAAGCCTGAATGCCACAAATTGTGGCTAAAATCATAGCCACTAGGCTTACACTGATAGGTTGAGAAAGCAACCTCAAACTAGATATGTTGGAGGCAGTGGATACCATTACCGACACAAGAAAATATACAGATGGGATGAGTACGTCGCCGACATGCTCAAAGGAATCTGTGAAAAATGCCACGATTCAGGAGGGATTATAAGGTTCCCATCCCTTATGATATGGATAGTCATGTATTACTTGTGCCCTGTCGGGGACAAGTAGTTTCAAAAACCCATGAAATTCCATATGTGGAGATTCAAACCATTTTCCCAAAATGGAACAATGAAGGAACTAGCAAACGGAAAAGTGTTGTTAGAAAATTGGTTCCAACAACTGAAAGTCCAAACAACCAGATGGAGGGTGCCCCAGAACATTTGACGAAGTCTGACCAAAACTACCCACATCGATTTGGAACTTGACCATACCGTGGTGTGGTATATGCAGGACGCCAAGGAAAAGAAAAAGACTCTTGACTACTACCCGATAATCGAAGATATTTTTCGGGATCTATCTCGACAGTCGGGTACAAAATTGTCGATACCAGTAAGGGCCAAAGAGATATACCTATCAATAAAAGATCCACTGACAGACCAAGAAAAAGAATAAGATTACGAGCTCAACTTATACATCAGCACATTGGTGTCGAAGGAGACACCGACATAAGACATCGGTCGAATGCAAATTATAATCAAACCACTGACATCACAAAGAGAAGAGACACAAATATAACAACAGGTAACCAATCCAGCTAAATAAAGCATCATCTCAACTCAAGACCAAAGGGGATATACAGATACTGAAAACCCCGAGTATGTTGTCATCAAAGAAAACATACGCAAATTGTCGAAGGAGATAGTAGCCTCAAGGAAAAGAAAAGGAACTCAGGAATAGGAGTAGGGGAAGGGTAAACACAAGCTTATCATTGCAGAGTCATCAAAAGATGAGGAAGAACTAGCAGCTATGGCCTACAACATTATAGAATATGCCGCAACAAAGAAATTTCCGGTGGAAACCTAGTTCCATAGATTCGTCAAAGCAGGGGCACAACAAGTTCAGCTGAAGAAGGCGAAAAGCACAAATACATTGACAGTAAAAAATGTTGTCTATCTCGTATCTACACCTCCACCCCCATCTCCGACCAAAATCATACAAGAAGCACTGCCAAAACCTCCTTCCGTAAGCCCAATCAACATATGCAAGAATGCTATACTCGAAACCTTGAAGGAGAGGTTCAACCGAGATAGAGACTTCTAGGAATATATTAAAAAAATACCTGAGCTACTCACCTTGGTACAAAATATCACTGCCAAATGCCCCTTGTTTGAAGTTGGAGGATCAATACTACCCATTCCTAAACCTAGCCAAGTACCCCAGAGGCCGAGGACTGTGGCAGTCATAAGTGAAACATTTCAAAGAAACCCTGAAAACCAAGCTGAATTTGTCACAAGTTGGACTACATATGTCATCCCAACCAACCCCGAGCCCCACCCACCAGCCACTGAACTGACAGGAGATGAGGAAGAAGAGAAAATGAATGAAATAAATCAATAAATCAACGAACTGTTCTTCGAACTTCAAGAAGGTTCACCTCGAAATCTCCACGACCTGACATCCGACCACATCTCCACCAACCCAATCACACCCGACCATTCACCATCGCCATCACCACCACCCCCCAACCCAGAACCTATAATCAAACCAGCTACACCTGAAACACCTCTGTTGCAACCATTAGTTCCAACAACATATGCATCTGGACCCTCTATGCACAACCAACATGATGCACAACCAACTGCAACACTTATCCAACTGACCCAACCAGAAATACCCTCAACCACTACTAGCCAGCAACCATACAACCCAGTTCTGACTCTTGCAGGTACATAGTTTCCAAAGCAAGTGGAGCAACAAAAGCACAAAAGATAGAAAGATAAAAAGAAGAAGGACCATCAAATCTAGACGATAAGGGTCCACATCAGTCAACTTGGGTTGACCACTGCATTCGATGCAACTAAGCTGAGGGATGGAGAGTTAGGGAAACTCTTGGAAACACTGGTGATCGAAGCAAAAACAAGGAGCTAGAACATATGCAAGGAACTCAAGGACAATGAAAAAGAATAAGTCGAGTTCCTCAACAAATGCAGAAACCTTGTGCAATTTGTGATACCATGACCGACAGAGGTCGACAACGACAAGCCACTAGAAAAATCTTATCAGCTGTTTGAGAGCATGGTGTCAATGCTACATGCACGGATGCAGAACACAAGAGAGGAGCAAAAAGAAGAAACAACTCGACTGTTGATGCAGCAGCACATTGCTTTTTCAGAAGCATACAAGGTACTGCAATATCACATGGAGGAGTCGGTCATAACAAAAGAAGTACTACGAGAGTGGCCTACTTATTATGGGCAAGTCTTTTAGAAAACCCGACAGACCCGACAAGAAATCCATGCACTTGAGAAGAGAAAAAGCACTTAGAAGCACAATTGAAAATTAAATAGTGCTCGAAACAGACAAGCTGCAGAAGCTCAAGCGACAAGCACACCAGTGGGTGCAGCAAGAAATCCGAAGTTTAGACAAATTAGATATCATCTGCTTGCAAATGAAAATACTATTTGAGATCTCAAAAGAAAAGGACTAGTTTATGGGTTCCGACATGGAAAGGATAGTAGACCTTTCCATTCAAAAGAATATGTTGATACTCTCAAGCCTTACTACATTAACCATCGACATCCAAAAAATATTGCAAAGTTGGACGGAATTCCAACATTAGCTGGCAGTGACACCTGAAGTGATTGTAGAAGTCTGTGTACAGAAATGACCAAGCATCAGACTTCACAGCCCATGAAGGTCGAACACAGAAATAACTACTTAGGACAGGCAATGAAATTTTGCTACCTCCCTGTTTATTCAGGATGAAGAAATGTTTTGTTTGTGGGGAATATTTTGGAGGAGAAACTCGGTAAGCTGACTAGAATAATAAGCTGACTAAGTCGATTAGTCGACTAATTAGAGATTAGGTCGTCCATATAAGGTCGTGTCGGTTGACCAAACCGACAGGTAGTTATTTGTAACTGTTTGTAATTCATATATATTAGGCTGTTGAGCCAAATGAGAACTTGGTTTAGTTCTCTATATTGTATGAACCCTTTCACTATAATATAATCTGTCATTCTACCTACTTGTTCTTGTCTCTTCTCTCTGTTATGTATATATGCTTTTAATGTGTATTATGGTAACCCTATGTGATTTATGAGATTACAACACCTATTCTTGCAAAATATGTAGGAAACCTCCCAAATTACATCCTTTTCAGTTTTGTTGTTGATATTCTAGTATTTCTTCAGCTTGCATAAGATTTGAAACATCATAGGCTACCTATGGACCCTGAAAGATTGCTGCTGCCTCTGCTAGGGTTTTCAGCGCAAGCTAAGTTTGAGGGCTAGGGTTTGCATTTTTCTTTTGTAATATCATCAATCTGATCATTCTATAAATTATGGTGTTGTCCTTCATCAGCCTCAGATTCCTTCTTTTCAATAGGACATACACTCATCTCCAAAACAGAATTATGCAACTGCTTATTCCTCTTGGTCAAAATGCCGTTATTCCTCTTTATCTCTCTGTCCAAAAACTCTAGTTCTTGTATCTCCTCTAGCAGTTTGTTTACTCTTTGAGACCTAGGTTTAATTGAGGAGGTCTTTGCTCTTTGTTCATCCTACTCTTTCCCAGGTGTTGGTGAAGTAAACTCTTCATTTTTCTGTTGTAACCTGCCCTGTTAGGTCAACTTTTTCCCTAAAAATTTGGCCAAACTGCTGAAAACTAGGGATTAGAGATGCATTTGGTTCTCCAAATATGTTATACCTATGTATAAATTGATAGAGTTTTTTGTATATTGGTTTTTTTTTAGAAACAACCTCTCTCAGTTTTTTGAAATTCGTTTCCATTTTCCAGATATCTGTATTTCAAAAACACGTGTAAAACAGGGAAATTCTGAGATCCGAAAATTAGGGATCATAGATGGATTTGATTATCCCAATATGAAATACCTGTAGGAAAAATGAGAGAGGTTATTGTTCTCTGACATGTTAGGAACAAATAATTCTGAGAGTTTTGTAAAATGATTCTCCAGTCACTCAGAATAACCATTTTAAAATTATGTCGTTTCACAGTAAACCGCCTATTTCGGTGGCTTAGAGCGCCCTGAAATTTTGGTCTTTGCTGCCAAAAGTATGCTTTCGGTGGCTTAGAGACTGTTTTGAAACCACTCTTAGCCATGGAAACCTGTGTTTTGAGTTTTCTGAGTGGGTCCTCCTCCCTGCGCCTTTTAGTTGGTTAAGAGTATTTAGGGTTTTGTTTGCTAGCTACTGAAAGCTGAGATTTCAGTGGCTAATGAACCGCCAACACATTTTCCCAAGCCACTAAAACATTCTTTCTTCCACAACGTATCTCATTCCTTTTTTGTGGTCAACATCCTCCAGAAAACCCTCGTTAAGATGCCGAAACCAAAGCTTTTTGGTGGCTAATAAGTTGTTGGATAGCTCGCCTAAGCCACCGAAAGTCCTTTTACTAGAATTTTAACAAATAACGTAATGAGCAAGATTTTAGTGGATAATCATGGTCTTATGTTAAACTGTTAGCTGCCGAAAGCTAGGCTTTTCAGTGGCTAATGAGCTCTTGAAAATCTCGCCTAAGCCACTGAAAGCTAAAACTTTAAAATTTATCAAATAACAGAACATCAGATATACCAACTTTGTTAGTCACCCCAATGTCTTTCATAATATGACTTGAAATCTTCATCCTATCAAAAATAAATTATATGAGTGAACTTATTGAAAATAAATTTATTTTGGGAGATAACATCTAGCTCCTACTCGGGGATGGGAACCTCCCTGTGAGGTCCCAAGAACCCTATACCAAAATTCCTTTCCTGAAAAAGAATAATTAAATCCATTTTCTAGTGTTCCATTGGGAATGGAGTCATTTGTCTTTTATAACTGATCCCCTGCAACCTGCATGTAGCTCGCTTTGCTTATTCATGAAAACAACTGAAAATGACCTAGCTACTCATATTAAGAGCTTATTTTCCTATCTATTCCTACTCCTAATTCTAATCAGTAGAGCGTTCTTATCAAGTGAAATCATGCTTCCAATGAAGCCATGTCAGAAACTGATCTGTTGAACTTATCCTTAATCTTGACCCGAAAAATAAAAGAAATCATAGCATGCAACAATGTAGTTTCAAAGGGTGACAGAACCAGCTATCATCTAACAAAAATATTTTGATATATATGCTACTCATAAGTTCCATATAGTCAGCAACAGGGTCATAAAATCCAACAAGAAATACCTTTTTATGCTGCTGATATTTTCCTTCACTAATGTCAATGCTGAATGTGGACTGCTCAACCTTTGTCTGATAAAAATGCAAGCTCAATAGCTGATCTGAATCTTTCTACTCCCATTCATGTAATATGAATTCATCATGATGATAGGCTGGCTTATCAGAGCTAAGAATTTCCTCTTCCACAATAATATCTTTGTAGGATATACCAAAACTAAAAAGATCTTTATTGGAATTTTGAGCAACAGATTCGTAACAAGCATCTATCACAACATGCACACATTGTTTATCATCTATCTGTTGAAAAGAATAATTAGATGAAATTTGAGTAAACAATGAGTCTTCACAAATTGTAACATCTTCTTCCTCATCACTGCATTGGTCGAATATAGGAGAATCAAAAACCAAATTTTGAAACAGATCTGGAAAAATATTACCTTGTTCCTTGTCATAATTTGAAGCAACATATTCATAAGGAGAAGGAAGATCCTCCTGATGTTCTAGCCGGAGATTAGACAGTCCCTCAAAATATGGTTCCTCATGGTAATTACAGCTTCCATTGATTTGTAAATCTGGAAACTGTGAGCTTTCCTGACTGATTTCAATGATCATTTGACCAGCACAAAGCTGATCATTTCCATGTGTAGTTAAAGAAATAAATTCCTTATATTCACCACAATCAGATTTAATGATGGTAGGAAAACCTTCAACTCCTTTATATTTCATTTCTAGTTTATGTTTATGGGAAAGTACCTCATCGTGAAGACCATAAGAAAGACGAGGTAGCTCTTGAGGGAGATATTCTTCTCTATTTACCTTTTCATGCTGAGAATGCAACTTATATTCTTCACAACAATTATCAAATGCAAACTCATCTGAATAGTACCTTTTATAGTGCTCAGTGAATGCTCGGTGAAAATATTTCAATGATGAAATGTTGGAAGGAGGTAAAGAAAAATACCACTGGCGTGCATCACCATATAATGAATACATGAACATCTTCATATGAACATATTCATGTTTCTAATCTAATATATCCATGCATTCGTGAAATTTGAGGAGGTGTTCAGTAGGATTGTCTTCTTTCTCCTCCTTGAAGACAGGTAAAAAATCTCCCAATTCATACATATCAGGTACTGGATGTGGGAAACTAGGAACGAAAGAGAAGTCAAGAGGTGCAAACCTCTGAGCCAAAAGAGCAGCAAATTCTTTTGACATCTTAATATTGTGGAGTCACCATTGAATTCATCCTTCATGGAGTCACCAGGGATGAGATCTTCACAAGCAACAGTGCTTGAAGATTCTTCAACCCTAAAATTTTCTGATTTACTTACAAACTTTTGAGAACTAGATGATTCAGCAAAAGAAGATTGAAATGGAGGTCTATTTGATATAATAGTAGAAATACCTCTAGAAATACCTGATGTATCTCCCCTTGTAGCTATGGAGGTCTGTCTTAGTGAAGCCCTAGCTCTTCTTAGAATCTCTTTTGGATCTGAAACAGGTGTTACTGGTGGCCCTTTAGGGTTTACTCTGGTACTTGGTCTTCTTGAAGCCACCTTATTATAATGGAGTCACCAGATATATGATTACAACCATAATAGTGTCCAAACTATGTCTATCATTAAAGAAGGATCTATGTCATCTCCCAAGGAAGCTGAGCTTCAGTCTCCTCTCCCCGGCAACGGCGCCAATTTGTTATCACTCCAGGAAACTCCTCTAGGTTGCATCTTGAGGATTCCTGGTAACTTAAATGTTTTTATGATTTTCTAATTGGATCAATTTAGGTGGCCTATAGGACCTCGAACTCTCAAGACATGCATGAAACTCAATTAGGGATAAGGATTCTAACTACCACTGTTCATAGGTTTGATAATATGGTGCAGAGATGGAGAACTTATCATGCTGGCAGATTCATAAATAAAACATATATATATAAATGGCTGATCATAATAAGGAAAGTACTTATAATTCAAATCATCAAGATGCCAATATGATGATAGCTATCAGACATCAATTAACTTGAATAAACTTGAATAACACATTCAAGCATAAGCATAGAATAGACAAGAAATCGAAGCTGAACATATGATAACAAAAGAGCTTATATTAGGTCATGAGCAATATGAGAAGCTTGACAATAGTAATGGTGTACAAGTCCCCAAAGTCGAACCTCTTTAATAACATAAGTATTAGCCTTTATATCCTTTACAAAAATATTCAGATCCTAAAAATTGGATCTGATTTACAAAAAATAGACAAAATAATTGTTTTTGCATAATTAGGTCAAAAAACCCTAATTTAACTACTAGTCTATCTAACTGTAGAATTCGTTCATTGTTTGAGCCTTTTAATCACTGCATTAAGTACTGAGGGTAAAGCTATAACTGGTTCACTGCTAAATAATTCACTGTTTTCTAAAACATGTAGGGTTTGTGACCCTTTCCCTTTTGATGTGTCTTCAAAAACTAGAACAGACCTCCTTTGATGGTGCACTTCAGCAATATTCAGCTTTTACACTTCATCCTTGAGCTAGGTATATTTACCAAAATTGGTCTTTTATGCAAAAATTGATTTCTGTGCCTCTTTCTACTTTTGATGGTTAAGGAGTCAAAATTTTGGGTCTGTTACCTACCAAAAGCGCTGCTTTCGGTGGCTAATGAACCGCTTCAGCGTCCTCCTAAGCCACCGAAAGCCCTGTTCTTGCAAAATTCGTAGGAAACCTCCCAAATTACATCCTTTTTAGTTTTTTTGTTGATATTCTGGTATTTCTTCGGCTTGCGTAAGATTTGAAACATCATGGGATACCTCTGGATCCTAAAAGCTTGCTGCTGCCTCTGCTACGGTTTCCAGTGCAAGCTAAGTTTGAGGGCTAGGGTTTGCAATTTTCTTCTGTAATATCAGCAATCTGATCATTCTATAAAGTCTAGTGTTGTCCTTCATCAGCATTATATTCCTTCTTTTCAATAGGACATACACTCATCTCCAGAACAGAATTGTGCAACTGCTTATTCCTCTAGGTCAAAATGTCGTTATTCCTCTTTATCTCCATGTCCAAAAACTTTAGTTCCTGTATCTCCTCTAGTAGTTTGTTTACTCTTTGAGACCTAGGTTTGCTTGAGGAGGTATTTTCTCTTTGTTCATCCTACTCTTTCCCAGGTGTTGGTGAAGTAAACTCTTCATTTTTCTCCTGTAACCTGCCTTGTTAGGTCAACTTTTGCCCTAAAAATTTACCCAAACTGCTGAAAACTGGGGCTCAGAGATGCATTTGGTTCTCCAAATATGTGATAACTGTGTATAAACTAAAATAGGTTTTTGTATATTGGTTTTTTGTGAGAAACAACCTCTCTAGGTTTTTTGAAATTCGTTTCCATTTTCCAAATATCTGTATTTCAAAAACATGTGTAAAACAAGGAAATTCTGAGATCCAAAAATTAGGGCTCAGAGATGGATTCTATTTTCCCAATATTGAATATCTGTAGGAAAAATGAGAGATTTTATTGTTCTCTGACATGTTAGGAACAAAAACCTCTGAGCATTTTGTAAAATAATTCTCCAGTCGCTCAGAATCACCGTTTTAAAATGATGCCTTTTCATAGTAAACCGCCTATTTCGGTGGCTTAGAGCGCCCTGAAATTTTGGTCTTAGCTGCTGAAAGTCTACTTTCGGTGGCTTAGAGACCATTTTGAAACCATGCTTAGCAACGAAAACCTGTGTTTTGAGTTTTTTGAGTGGGTCCTCCTCCCTGTGCCTTTTAGGTGGTTAAGAGTATTTAGGGTTTTGTTTGCTAGCTGTCGAAAGCTGAGCTTTCGGTGGCTAATGAACCACCAACATGTTCGCTCAAGCCACCAAAATTTTCTTTCTTCCACAATGTATCTCATCCACTTTCGGTGGTCGACATCATCTGGAAAACTCTCATTAAGCTGCCAAAACCAAAGCTTTTCGGTGGCTAATGAGATGTTGGAAAGCTCGCCTAATCCACCGAAAGTCCTTTCACTAGAATTTTAACAAATAACATAATGAGAGAGCTTTCGGTGGATAATCATGGTCCTGCATTAAACTGTTAGCTGCCAGAAGCTAGGATTTTCGGTGGCTAATGAGCTCTTGAAAATATCGCCTAAGCCACCGAAAGCTAAAACTTCAAAATTTATCAAATAACAGAACATCAAATATCCTAACTTTGTTAGTCACCTGAATGTATTTCATAATATGAATTGAAATCTTCATCCTATCAGAAATAAATTGTATGAGTGAACTTATTGAAAATAAATTTATTTTGGGAGATAACACCAGGTGAATGACATTTATTAGACCAAACATCCCAGAATGAGGGATTATAGGAATGAGGTATGGGATATGTTTGGTAACTATTTTACAAACTATAAAATTGGAGTGATTCCCAGATATGAAAATACAGTAGTTGACACTTTGGCTATTGTTTCTAGTAAATTTAAAACTCCCACTATTGGCCAAAGAAAGTATAAATTTGATATTGTGAACAGACCCTCCATACCAGATAATTCCAAATACTGGCAAGTATTTGAAGATGATATGTAGATAAAAATATTTTTAGAGTTGTCTAGTGAGTTTGTTAATACTTAGATAGATAGTGAAAATGATAATTTTGAAAACTTCCAAGCTGCTGAAGAGAGTGAAGAAGAAAATTGTTGAAAACATAAAGTTAAAAAAATCACTAGGGGGAAAGGATATAGTTTAGTTGAAGAGTAATCATATCCCCAGAGGAATAATCCCTTTAGAGAGGTATTTTTTAACAAAATTATGTTTCCATAGATCCAAAAGTAAATCCTATTGATGATGGTGTTGAAGACAGAAACATAGGAACTGAAGAAAATCCACGGATCATAAAACTGTAAAAAAACTTGCTTGTCAAAGAAAAATAAGACTATGCCAATTTGATGAAAATATACACTAATGTCTTTTCCTACAGTTATAAATACCTAAAAGAGTATGACACTTCTATCATACACCATACAATCCCAATAAAACCTGGTGAGAAACCTTCCAGACAAAAAATTGAGAAGAGTTAATCCAATGTTGCTGCATGTTATTGAGAAAGAAATTAAAAAATTATTCAATGCCAAGATTATCGTGACTCTGATATTTTCCAAATGGGTTACAAATTTGGTTCCTGTTATAAAAAAGAGTGGTGAAATCAGGGTTTTCATAGATTTCATAAATCTTAACAAAGTCTCTTTGAAGGATAATTACCCTTTTCCAAAAATGGAACATATTTTGCAGAAAGTGGTGGGATATGAAAGGATTTCAACTATGGATGGTTTCTCAGGATACAATGATATCAAAGTGTTTCCTACGGATCAAGAAAATAATTCCTTTACTATACCATGGGGTACATTTATGTATGCCAAAATTCCTTTTGGTTTAATGAATTCAGGTGCCACTTTTCAGCGCGCCATGGGAATTTCTTTTACAGAGGAAAATGATAAATGTGTGGTTGTCTAAATGGATGATATCCTTGTGTACTCAAGATTTGACAGGGAGAAAGTTTTTTCTGAAATGTAAGAAGTATGGAATATCATTAAACCCCAGAAAATCAAAATTTTCATTAGAGGAAAGAAAATTTCTAGGGCACATTATTTCAAAAGATGGTATAAAGATTGATCCAGAGAGAATCAATGCAATCCTGAAGGTTGAGGAGCCAAGAAGTAAAAAGGAAGTGAAATCATTCATTGGACAGGTAAAGTTTTTGAGGTCTAAGGTTTTTTCCCAGTTTTGCTGAGATATTAAAATCATATCACTAATACGCTGAAAAAGGACCATGAGATAAAGTGGAAAATAGATGCAAGGATATATTTCAGAGATATTAAACAGGCTATCATAGAAGCACCAGTTTTGGTAAGTCCATATTTTAGCAAATGTTTTCCAATATTTTCTAATGCTTCAGATCACACTATTGCTAGAGTATTGTTATAGAGACACAATTAGAATAATGAACAACCTATAGAATTCTTTAGTAAAGTGTTAAGATATGGAGAGTTGAAATATGACATTATAGAAAAACAAGCATATGCTCTAATTAAATCATTGAAATATTTTAGAGTTTATGTTCTTCATTCAAATAACATTGCTTATGTTCCTAGTAATGTGGTGAAGAGCATCCTCACATAGCCAAATCTAGAGGGAAAAAGAGAAAAATGGATTGTTGTGTTACTGAAGTATGACCTTGAAATTAAGCCCACCAATTTGATTAAAGGACAAGGACTTGCAAAGATGATGACAAATTCCAACTATGAATCCTTGCAGCTAAATTTCTTGATCAATTATTCAAATCAGCTTGATACAAGGGTGTAGATAATTCCCTATTTCTCTATGTCTCCATGGTATTCTAATACTGTGTATTGTTGCAAAATTTACAGGCTCCTGTTGGGTTAAGGAAAACAAGAGCAAGGTCATCGAAGTTGAAATCTGCCAAGTTTTGTATTCTGAATCAATACCTTTATTGGAAAGATCCTAGAGGTGTTTTTCTCAATTACCTCTTGGATAATGAAGATAAACAGACTATGAAAGAATTTCACAAGGGAGATTGTGGTGGGAATCATTCATGGAAGGTGACAACAAACAAGATTTTGAGAGATTGTTTTTAATGGCCTTCAATGTTTTTAGATCTTTACAAGGAGACTACTACATGTCACCAATTCCAGATCTTTGATGGTAAGCCTGAAATTGGTTCCACTCCCTCTAAATCCAATATCAGTAGAATCACCTTTTTAGCAGTGGGGATTGGAATTCATTAGGGAAATAAATCTAAATTCTTCAGGAAAACATAGATGGATCTTAACAGCAACTGACTACTTCACTACATGGATCAAAGAAATACCTACAAGAAGGGCCACATATGAAATAATTATGGGTTTTCTTGAAGAGAATATTCTGGATAGATTTGGTTGTCCCAAAAGGATTGCGACAGACAATGCACATGATTTTAAATATAAGAAAATGATAATTTTTTGTCACAAGTATCATATTACTCTCAATCATTCTACTCCATACTATACACATGGAAATGGACTGGCTGAATCTTCAAACAAAATCCTAGTGAGAATCATTAAGAAGATGTTGGAGGATAACAAAAGAGCTTGGCATACAAAGCTGAAATATGCTTTGTGGGATGATAGAATCACATAAAAGGGCTATTGGAATGTCAACATTCCAATTGATATATGGAGCCGAGGTGTTTTTTATAGGATCTTTGGGAGTTCCATTCATGAAGTTATTACAGGAACAACATGATGAACCAAATCATATGCAAATAAGAATAAATCATATCATAGAATTGGATGAGTTGAGGGACAAAGCCTATGGTAAAGTGCAAATACATCAGGAAAAGATGAAGAACACTTTTTATAGGAAGGTAGAGGAAGAACATGTGGAAATTGAATCCAGGAGATAGAACAATTACACTCACAAAATTGCTAATCAAACATGCAAAATTAACATCAAAGGAGACTGAAATTGGAGCATAACACTAATCTGTATTGAATAAGTGTACAATATCCAACCTTGTGAAGTAATAGGTTTCTGCAATATAGAATTACATGAGAGATTCGAATGCATAACGATGCAATTCGAAAAGGTCAAAAAGTAGGCTTACTAAATCTAGTCAAATCCCCCATAGGTGCATAAAGCAGTTTCCAAATCCACCAAGATGCTCATGAATTGGATAAGTCAAGTAGGAAAGATAATGAGGTATGGAGATAAAAATCATACATGCTTTTATTAGGAGAAAAGGAGGGAGGATGATGTGGGAAATAAACAAGTCAACTACACCTAGTCTAGCTTTTCCTTTTGCCTTAATTCTCAATAAAACATGCGGCTTTTCAGAAAAATAAGATATGCACTTTGGAGGATATAGAATAAAGAAAACATGCTAAAATGGGTTTCCAGGAAGTTTCCCAAGTGATCCATGACTCATTTTTGGCATGTGTTGACTTCTAGGACATGTATAAGGCAACTAGCATAGAGTAGAATCTAGGAGACTAGGTAATAAGATAAAAATGATTTAATTAATGTCTAAGGTAGGTAACTATGGGTTGATTATTCTAACACCCCCCCCTTAAGCCTGAATTTATGAGTAAATATCAGAAAATGTAAGGGCCTAGAAACAAGGCTTAGTCACCCTTTACATACTGCTTGTCCATACAACCAAGGAAAGAGGCAAAAACCCAGCGGGAAAATCCTCCCTTAAACATGGACAGGAAAACAAAATTTGGAAATCTTGTCATCAATCATGCTTCATAGCATGATCAGCAATCCCCAACGGTGATTTGAGATTGCTGAAAGTCTTCTAAAAAAAACTTTGGTGAAGATGTCTACTACTTGTTCTGAAGATGCACAGAATAGTAGATGAATGGTACCATCATGCACAAGTTGTCTAATGTAGTGCATGTGGATCTCAATGTGCTTGGTTCGCTGTCTCTGAACTGGATCATTGCAGATTCAAATGGTGCTCTGATTATCATAGTAGATAATAGTTGAAAACTCTGATTCAAAGCCACATTCTCCAAGTATTCCCTACAACCACAAACATCGAGTTGTTGCATTCACAACTCCTCTATACTCTTCTTCTATAGATGAGAGTGCTATGGCACTCTGCTTCTTGCTTGACCAGCTGATTGGTCCTTCTGCAAGCATGAACACATATCCTAATTTTTAATTTCAATTTGTGTTGTCAAACTGCCAGTAAACCCAATCAAATCAAGATCAGATTTTGCTTTGTAGAAGATCCCATGAGTTCTTGTTCCTTGAACAAAGTTTAGGATCCTTTTGGCTACCCTCCAGTGGATCTCATGAGGCTGATCCATGTATCTTGAAACCAATTGCATAAGATAGATCAGGTTGAGTGTGTGTAATATAAAGAAAACACCCAATCAACTTCCTATACAATGTATTATTTACCATAGGAGAAGAACCTGCTTCTTCAAGCTTAACTCCTGAAAGGAAGGGAGTATTGCTTGGCTTGCAATATTTCATGTTGAACTTGTTAAAAAAATCTAAGGCATACTTGGACTGATGTACTTTGATTCCATGTTGGGATTGAGCAATTTCGAGACCCAAAAATTGGCTCAACAATCCCAAACCTGTCATAGAAAATGCATGGTTCATTGCATCCTTCAAGGAGGCAATCTCTTTCTTTGAACTTCCTGTAATCAGAAGTTCATCCACATACAATAAAATAATCATCAAAGAACCATGAATCAGCTTCAAATAGACATTAGTATCAGACTCTCAATGACAGAAGAAATCCATCAATCTTGGCATACAAGCCCTGGGGGCTTGCTTGAGCCCATACAATGATTTATTTAACCTGCACACTAAAGATGGATTAGAAACAAACCCTCCATTTTGATGCATGTAAATCTCTTCAGTGAGATATCCATTTAGGAAAGCACACTTCACATCCATGTGGTACCTCCCACTACTTCGAAGCTGCAATGACTAAAGCTAGCCTTATGGAGTCCATCTTTTCCACTGGTGCAAAGGTTTCATTGTAGTCAATACCATGTACTTGTGAGTATCCCTTGGCTACCAATATTGCCTTATATTTCAAAGGTGAACCATCAGCAGCAAACTTAGTCTTGAAAACCCACTTACATTGAACTAGCTTCCTCCCTGGGGGAAGATCAATCAGTTCCCAAGTGTTGTTCTTCTAGAGCGAGCTGAATTCTTCTTTCATGGTTGTTTTCCATATTGGACCATGTACTGCATATTCATATGTCTATGGATCTAATTCAACCATCAGATAGCACTTCTTAGCAAATAAAGGATCTTTCATACAAAGGGCACTCTCAAACTGAGATCTAGTCCTCCTAGTGTCACTAGGATTTCCAGCTAGTTCCCCAGCTGCATGAATGGTATTTGCTTTCCATTTTGGTATTGTAGGACTATTAGCATTTGCAATCAAATCATCATTATCAGACATATCATAATTAGCAAACTCATTAGTCTCTCCACTTACAATCAATGGATCTGGTGGTGAAGAAGACTCTCCAACTTCAACTACTACCAAAGGTTCTTCTTCGAATTGAACACTTCTTTCAATGAAATATTTGTTAGTGCTCAAGTTGATCAAATTGTACCCTTTTGAATCTTTAGAATACCCAACAAATAGGCACTCTTGGCTTTGGGGTTGCAAAGCCCTCCTCTTTTCAGTTGGAATTCTATCCCAAGCCTTTGAGCCAAAAATCCTAAAATGGGTCACATATAGCTTGTGCCCACTCCAAGCTTCGAAAGGAGTCATACCATAAAGCTGCTTATGAGGCACCCTATTCTAGATGTAGGATGCACAGTTTATAGCCTCAGGCAAAAAAATTTGGTGGCAAACTCTTAGCCTCCATCATACAGGTTTCCATCTCCTTCAGTGACCTGTTCTTTCTCTCACCAACACCATTTTGCTGTGGTGTGTAAGGGATCAAATGTTGCATCTGAATACCTACATATTTACAATACTGAATGAAATCAGACTTGACATACTCACCACGATTGTCATATTTGAGGATCTTGAGTTTCCTCCCAGACTGGTTTTCAACCAAGGCTTTAAAGACTTTGAAGAGGTCAAAAGCTTTAGACTTATGCTTTAGGAAGTAAACCCAACAATACCTAGAAAAGTCATCTATGAAGGTCAGTGAATATTTGGCTTGACTCATGGACATATGATGAAATGGACCAACAATGTCACTATGGATCAACTCAAGAGGTGCAAAGGTTCTCTCATGACTAGCTGTCTCAAATTTGTGCTCTGGGTGTTTTCCTAGGATACAACCTTGACAGAATCCCTTGGAAAACTTGATCTTTGGTAACCCTAAGACCATTTCATTTTCACTCAAAGAAGAAAGATACTTGTAGTTAATATGGCCAAATATTTCATGCCAAAGCTTGCTTTCCTCATTAGCATGAATTAGAAGAGTAGAGGGTTTTAAGTACGGTAGAAAATGGGAAAACATGTATACCTTCGAAGTGTGATCAACAACACCTTTTGCTATGAATTTACCATTAAAAATATCAGTGATTTCAACATCATCAGGGGAGAAGATGACCTTCTTTGGAGACCCAGTGTCATTCATCTATGTTGGGGCGCGCACCTTAACGGTCCCTAATTTTGGTAACTCCGCGGTTTTTGTGGAAGTTGTAAGCGGAGTTATGACTCAAAACAGTCTTAGGGGTGTCGAGGATGATTAAAAACCTTCTTTTTGTAATAAACCCATGGTTTAAGCCCAGGGTTTAGGGTTCGGGGTGCCCATGGTTTAAGCCCATGGTTTTGTAATAAGTGCACTATAAATAAGAACTCTTGTAAAGAAGTCAGTTTAGGATTTTTGATGTAAGATGAATTGATGAGAGGATAAGGCTATTTTGTAAGAGAAGGTTAAGTCCCAGTTGTGTGCGTGGACGACCTCTACAGCTGTGTGCACAGAGGGTTTTGGGTGATAAAGGAAATATGCAGTTGTGTGCGCGGCTTTGACGACTTGAAGGGATCTACAGCTGAGTGCGCAGATCAGAACTGTGGTTTTTGTAAAGAGTTGAATAAAACACAGTTCTGTGGACGTAACCCCTAAACTGAGGGTGAACCACGTTATATCGTGTGTTGTGGTTTTTGTTGTGTTGTTGTTATGTTCTTTATGCATTGATAAGTATATATATGATAAGTAAGATCACTACTAAATATTAACTTCGCTGGAATTCCCAGTAAAGGGTTAAGCAAGTCACTATTTGTTTATCTAACCGCGAAGCTAAATAAGTAACTATTAAAGCTCTGCATTGTGTGATTATAAGTGTTAGAAACTAAAGGTACAGTAATATCCCTCTTCTGCTTGTAGAAACCTGATTCTACAGCACCCCATAGCTGTTTTGGGTGAGACTGCAACCTGTTCCCAGGTTGTTGCCGAAAGGGCCAACACTTTGGGTCTTTTGTTGGTGCGAAGTGAATGGTATAAAACCCGCGTCTGCCCTATAGCCCAAAAAATTGGTTCCGTTGCCGGTTGAACTCAGTATCTTCTCATGAGGGGTTTACGTCGTACCTCGAGGGCTATGTTCTGGAGACCCTCTATGAAGGAAATCAGTGATTGGCTTGATGAGACTTATCTGAAATTCGCTAAGCAAGAGAACAAAGATCCGCGTTGTAGTGCAAACGACTTTTTACAAAGGTATGTTTTTTGTGATGTTTATGAAATTTTCTTTGGTAGTATCCACATAGAGTTGCACCAGTGGTTATCAAGGTTAACAGAGAGAAGGACGAAATTCCAAGAATGTCAGTTTCCTGATTGGACCCCCGTAAGAATTAATATACTGAAAAGGGTGAACAATGAGATATCCCGCGCTGTTGATTTCTGGACAGCGTGAACCCTTAAAGCATTTGTGACGGAGTTTTCCATCGACACGAGTACTTCCTTTAGTGAAGCCAAGCGGTAGTTTTTCAAAGGACCAAGGGGTAAGTTTTTGAATTCATTTAGTTTTAGAATTAAAATTCTATTAGCTGAAAAAGGTATATTGCTCATTGAATCAGATTGTTAGATTTAGTATTACTAACCTATGTTTGCAAGTGAAAATACCTTCGATGGGAAAAGTGGTTTGCTGCGAAGTGGAAAAAGGTACAAGAGAGATTTTGGATCCTATTCCCAGAGTCAGCATACCGAGTATTCCCTTGTAAATCCCGTAGATTCAGAACCCAAAGAAACCCCTTCTGTTGGAAACCCTCCGATAACCCTGCAGCGCAGACCTGTTATCCCTGAGAACCCATCGCAGTCTGAAAGTAACCCTAGCTCGAGTATTCTTGTCGCAAGTCAGTCTACCCCAGTAAGTTCCCCCCCGCCTACTTCCAGTATCCCTCCAACCCCCCCTAGATCCACTATGGCCCACATGCATGATGATATTAAGCTCCCTGTTTTCAAAGGAACTGGATCAGAGAATCCAGAACAGTTCTAGTTTTTATGTGAAGCAGTGTGGACTGCTAAGACCATTATGGATCAAGATACAAAAAGAGCGTAGCTGGTTACTTCTTTCAAAGACCGTGCTTTGACCTGGTTCATGAAGTTTTCTAGCACTCAGAACCATGTCTTGGCTGATATAAAAGCAACAATGATAAAGGAATTTAAGAAGCCGAAATCAGAGTTGCAGTGTATCACTGAATTGAAAGAGATTCAGCAGAGGCGTGGCGAATCAGTGTAGGACTTTGATCAAAGGTTCAAAGTTCTGCTAGACCAAGTCAGTTTCACCATTGGACCTGTGCAACACAAGGAATGGTTCATTGCAGCGTTGCTACCGCATATCAGAACTCCACTCATGCAACAGAAGGTTGCTGACCAGCAGGAGGCTTTGGAAATTGCGATGAAGCTGGAAACAGCCCCAGTCGAAGATAATTTTGGTATCGCTCAAATCCAAGCACAGTTGGCAGCGATGGCCCTAGAGCTTCGCGATATGAAGAGAGGAAAAATAGGTCGTGAAGAGGTTTGGTGTACCCAATGTCGGACAGAAGGTCATGCCAAGGAACAGTGTCATGTGGTAAGAAATTACCTGAATACTGGTGCGCCAAACCCGTTTAACCCGCAAGTCCTATATTGTGAGCTCTGTAGAACAACAAGTCAGCATCGACCTAAAGACTACTATCTATTACAGAGGTATGGGAAAGTACCTAAGAACCCCTATTGTAAATTCTGTAATTCCGTAGGACATAATGAAGATGAGTGTCGCAGTTATGACCTCATGAGAGAGTGCACCTATGACACCTATCGGGTACAAAATGAGGGACAGAGCAATGATGGCTATGGTTACCGCGGTGGTGCATCAGGTAGAGGTGCTTTTGGAGGTCATGGCCGTGGTGGTATGGCCGAAAGAGGAAGAGGCCAGGTTGTGTGTTACCACTGTAACCAAGCTGGGCATCTAGTGAGAGACTGTTGGAACCCAACTATGCCATGTCGGTATTGCCGAGCAGTATATCATGTGATCGAGCAGTGCTCGCAGTTGATAGCTAATATTCAGGAAAGAAACAGTGCCCCAACTCAAAATATTCAGATGATTTCTGTCGAGCAAAGACCTGCCCCAACCATTAATGTTGTTACCCGGAGTGGAGCTACTACGGAAGTATAGAATAAGGAGAAATAACCTGACGAGGCTTGGTTTCGTAAGGCCCCAGAGAAAGTCCCAACATTTGATATTGAAAGAGAAAAAGAGACATTCATGGAAGCCAAGAGAGATTTCGCTGCTCCTAGCACATCAGTAGCACCTGTGCAACAACATTAGCCACAGTCGCAGCCACAAGAAGATTCGACGGACAAAGTAAGTACATTGTCCTCCTTTTTACAAAGTTGTCTGAAGCTCTTAAGAAATCAGAATGCTTTAAGTGAGTTGCAAAAATTTATTACTTCCTGCGAACCTCAGCAAAGTTCTGGTCAGCCAAAAGCTGTTAATAGAGTCAGGAGAACTGGCAGGGAAATGAGATTGAATGCTCAGATAGGAGAGTATGATATGACTGATGTTATCTTGGACCTAGGATTAGAGGTAAATGTCTTAACTAAGAAAACCTGGGAACAAATGGGAAACCCTACCCTTGATTGGTCCCCTATACAGTTGAGATTATCCAATCAATAGAATATTGTGCCCCTAGGATGATTCCCTAATGTCCCAGTAGATATTGATGGCGTCTGTACTGTAGCAGACTTCGAAGTTATTGACATCATTGATGACAGAAACCCCTATCCAGCATTACTAGGTATTGAGTGGGCATTAGACAATGATGTAGTCATCAACCTGAAGAAGAGACATATGACTTTCGAAGGGAAAGAACTGAGAGTCATAGTCCCATTGGACCCTTCTCAAGGAGAGAGATACATAGAGCCAGTAAGAGATGAAGACCAGGATGTTTTGGACCACATATACAATATCACAGCGAAGGAAGAAGATTATGTTGATCCTACTGCTGAAGGTGTCATGGATTGGCAGTGTGACAGCTCCTGCATGACAGATTCAGATGATGGGTTAGAAAACTGGCAGAACAGACTTTATGAGCTGCATGGACATAGATGTGCCAGAATTACCAAATCCATCAGATGTCTTGGCGCACAGGTAAGAGTCCTACCTATTTTTGATGACTTGTCAAACCCAGAAGAGTTTATTGAACAATTCTCAGACCAGATACCAGAGTCACAGAAAATGGAGACTCTAGATTCAGTATTCAGAGCCACAGCAGCCAGATGGTGGAAGGATCACAAAAAGTACAATCCTAGTTGGGAAGCTTGTCAGAAGTTCCTTCGCCTGAGATTTATGGCTCAGCCCTAGGAGGTGCAAAGTAGGTTTGCTGGAAAGACTGGCCCTTAAGAACATTTGGCACAGTGCTACGAAGTGTGGCAGCATGTACCTCAAGAAGAATGGGTACATAGGTTTATGCATACTTTGGAACCGATAGCAAAGAACTGGTACGTGGAGGCTGAGCTTCACCAGGATACTGTAAGTTGGGATTGTCTTGTTGAAAGTTTTGTGCTTACCTTTTCTACTAATGAAGTTTTTCCTGCTTTAGATGCAGCTATCAGGTTGATCCATACTAAGGTATTTGATGATCAAGAAGTAGTAGAATACCAGCTTGATTGGAAAGCACAAGAAGTTCATGCAGTCGAATATTATAACCTCACAATTGACGAGGATGATGATCCACACAATATTGATATTCCTGAGTTAGAAGTACACTGACCAATAGTCGAAACCCCTGAAGTGACTCAGCCCCTGAAGACATGGACAGTCAACACTGGATCAGAAGACCAGCCTAAGTATGCTACTAGTGGATATTATTGGGATGAAGAAATGGTAACCAAAGCGACCCAACTTCTCCATGAGTATCGGAACTTATGTCTGCTGAAGTTCCTTGAAATAAAAGGAATCATTGAAACTGGGGATGACATTTTGTCGTGGGTAGAAGTTTGACTCCATGTCGTAGATGGTGCCCAGAGGTGTCGAATGTCCTTATTAGGGCACAGCCACAGCTACTGCTTGTGTCGAAGAAGGAAAGGTCTATCAGAACTTAAAAAACGACCATTAGAAGAAATCAAATTTGGTGGTGCCGGTACATTCTCTGTATTAAATTCCTGTATTAATGTGATCTTGGAAAATCCATTGCCGGTTGGACAAGATCTTTGTCAGATCTGGTGCCATCAATGCACAGTTATGACAGATTTCATGGATAGATTCTATAAGAAGACACCCACACCCGTGATGTTCGCATTTTTCAATTTCTTGAGTTTCACAAGTGCATCCATGGCAGCTGATAGCGAGCTTCAGAAGTTAGTAAGAGAATTTGAACAGGAGGGCCTGCCGCACCTTTTCAACCACCCACCTGCATCTGCACCCCGTGAAGAGACTCCTCTAGCACCGAACCAGCCAATGCAGACATGATCTACCAGAAAAAAATTTAAACCTGAAGTTCGTTCGAAGCGGAACGAAGACAGACACCAGCAATGAGGGAAAACACCGAAGGACTCCGATATGAATCCGTCCAGCTCAGCAAAGGTCCCACTTGAAGAGGATGAGAACATTGCACTGTAGCGTCCACCATATCTTCCGCCAGTTTGACCAGGAGTTCAGCTCCCTCGGTGGACGAAGAATTTCACATTACGCACCCCTTCACTGCCACCGGGTGTGCGGCTGGTCGGGACAATGACAGGGAAGCTAGTCTGGCTCAAGTACGCCGACCATGATACAAATGATCAGGGGAAATTTCCACAGTTTGCATCTGGGACATACTTACACTCTATCCGCTATCAGGAGACTGGAGCGACTTTATTAGAAGTGAAAAAGTGGGCTGCTGGCTTGGACAAAGCTGGTTTGTTGAAGATGCTTGATGTGCCCCACTTCGGTCATTGCACATAGGTAACCATGGTGGTCAAACAATTATTGGCATTGGTACATGATGGGTACCTTTGGATTGGAAACTAGAAAATCTCTATCAATGGAGAAATCATTCACCAGGTTATGGGCCTGCTGAAGGAAGGACCTGACCCTAGCATTGAGTTTTTGGGAAAGCAGGAAGATGTGAAGCTAGCACATAGCATGAAGGAATGCTTCGGGCTGACGAAAGGGAAGCGAGGGTATCAAACCTCGGCCATTCAACAACACAACATCCGCTTCACCATTGAACTCTTAGCCTGTAAATTGATGAGAAAGTGCAGACCATACAAAGTACCTGCCTCGATTGTAAGTATTGTTGCGAACTGTGCGGAAGGATACATTTACAACTGGGTAGCATACATCGCTAAGGAATTTCTTGAAGATGCCTGCGACGCACAGGAAAAAGGTAGACCCTTTCACTATTCATGGCTGATCATACTTATTGCCCTGATCGGGTGGAAAGATCCCACCGAGGCGCAGCTTATTAATGTACCTCCAAGCATGTTAGGTGTAACGAGGTGCGCATCACTCTGGGTGTCACAGGACAAAGCATCCTAGTAGTTGAGGAACACTATGTTTTCCTTTTACGCCATGAGTATCTCATATGATATTGTAAAGACCCCGCGGCTCAGTAATGAGCTATTCTCTCAATATGATGGAGTGGCCAACTTCAGGGCCGACATGCACAATGTCTTTATCCAAGCCCGCACAGATTAGAAGAAGGCATGTTGGAAGTTTCCATATGTGGTGACTAAAGAAGACATCCTCGCGATAATTCAGCAGTAGCCGAATGAATGGCTGAAGGACACAGGAACAAAGCCCCACATTCCAATCCCTCTGGTCACCAATGTGGGCACTGGCCCTAGTTAGACACAGCACCAAGAACCCCCAGAGGATAGTGAAGAGAAAACCGAGTCGCAGTATAATGAAAGGGACCAGGGTGGAGATGGCGGAGATGAAGGAGAAGAAGAGGAGTCGGTCAAAACTATCTCAGACCCTAATCGGTCAGATAAGCGCAAGTCACCAGAGGCTGAAGAAGTGACCAAACTTCAGTCCCGAAAGAAAACGAAAGCGTCGAAGGACAAGAATATCGACGAAGAGACCACCTTGACAAGTGAAGAGCTTAATTAGGCTCTGTCACAATCCATAGAAGTTCTCACAAAGAAATGGTCAGAGTTTGCAGACACGCATCTTGATGCCATCACCAGTGTAACAAAGCAAATCTTGGAGTTGAAGAACTTAGCAGAAAAATGACTGACTGGCGCTTCAGCAAGCAGTACCCCAGTAAGCGCACAGCCAGACCTAAGGCAATGGCCGGCCAGAGATAACAAAGGCCAAGTGTTGAGTGCAGCCCTTATATTAACAGATGCTGCGTCTCGTTTGGAGATGAGTATGAAGGTTGGAATCGATTACACTAGGATGTCCATGACGGAGCTACATCTCTGTCAGTCAGCGATTATGAAGGAAATCCAGGCATGAGACCACTATTCGCAAATGCAGTTGGAAAATGCCATAAGTCAGTAGTAGGGATTCGCAACACAGCTGGAGGCAACGGAGCAGAGAAAGAGGGATGCAGAACGTAAGCGGATTACTCTGGTACGAGTCTTGGATGAGGCATGTCGAAGTCTTTCTGATTTCGACGTACAACTAGTGGAAGAACCAGAACAGAGGTTAGCCAGGTTGAAATACTATGCACAGCAGTCTCGCAGTGAAATAGAGAAGCTCAAAGTAGAACATCAGGCTCATATTGCGGAGCTTCAACTCTGCATCACCCCAGAGAGCCAACCAGAGGTCAGGGAGCAATGCTGAGCAGACATTCAGGACTCCGCAGCAAAAATCTCAGATACTGTGAGCAGCGCAGCAAAGCTGCTAGAAGACAGTGTTGAGGCTTGGACCACCCTGTAGGAACATCCTGAAGTCAGACAGTTGCAAGAAACCATCAGGCAGTGACAAACAGAGTTGGATACAGTAAAAGCAGAAATTAAGACTTTGCCTCCTATGGAGAAAATGCTCAAGGTAAAGCGGAGCAATGAACTCCAACAGGAAATTGAGTCATGCAAAGCAAAAGCAATAGAAGTGGAAAATTCTATGCAGCCACTTATCAGCGAAGCTTTCGAGTTGAGTACTGCGGTGGACACCCAACTCAAAGTTCTGAAGGAATATGATGCATTTGCACAGAAAAAGGCCAGCGAAGCATCAGCTGCAGTATTGCAAGCATTGGTCGAAAAGGAGCAAGCAGCTGACAATATCATGCATGGTCTCAACAAGCAGTTCACTCTCTTCACTGACAAAGTTCATCTACCAGAAGAGCAGCAGAGTGTCCCGGGACGGGCCACTGGTGAGTCTTAGGGGTTTGTTGCGGCGCGCACCTTAATGGTCCCTAATTTTGGTAACTCCATGGTTTTTGTGGAAGTTGTAAGCAGAGTTATGACTCAAAACAGTCTTAGGGGTGTCGGGGTTGAGTAAAAACCTTCTTTTTGTAATAAACCCATGGTTTAAGCCCAAGGTTTAGGGTTCGGGGTGCCCATGGTTTAAGCCCATGGTTTTGTAATAAGTGCGCTATAAATAAGCACTCTTGTAAAGAAGTCAGTTTAGGCTTTTTGATGTAAGATGAATTGATGTGAAGCTAAGGATATTTTGTAAGAGAAGGTTAAGTCCCAGCTGTGTGCATGGACGACCTCTGCAGCTGTGTGCGCAGAGGGTTTTGGGTGATAAAGACAATCTGCAGCTGTGTGCGCAAAGGCCTGCAGCTGTGTGTGCGGCTTTGAGGACTTGAAGGGATCTACAGCTGAGTGCGCAGATCAGAACTATGGTTTTTGTAAAGAGTTGAATAAAACACAGTTCTGTGGATGTTAGCCCTAAAACTGGGGGTGAACCATGTTATATCATGTGTTGTGTTTTTTGTTGTGTTGCTGTTATGTTCTTTATGCATTGATAAGTATATATCTGATAAGTAAGATCACTGCTAAATATTAACTTCGCTATAATTCCCAGTAAAGGGTTAAGCAAGTCACTGTTTGTTTATCTAACCGCGAAGCTAAATAAGTAACTATTAAAGCTCTGCATTGTGTGAGTATAAGTGTTAGAAACTAAAGGTACAGTAATATCCCTCTTCTGCTTGCAGAAACCTGATTCTACGGCACCCCATAGCTGTTTCGGGTGAGACTGCAACCTGTTCGCAGGTTGTTGCCGAAAGCGCCAACACTATGGGTCTTTTGTTGGTGCGAAGTGAATGGTATAAAAATTGGGTCTGCCCTATAGCCCAACAATCTAATACACTGACAAGAGATTAGAGGCAAGACCTGGAGCACACAACACATTATTGAACTTACCATGGTCAAGATCAATCCTTCCTTTTCCCAAACTGTCAGTGAGAGAGTCATCTCCCAAAACTATTGGTGGACCTTTCGACATGTCAAGAGAGGAGAATGCCTCTTTTGTCAAAACCATATGTCTAGAAGCTCTAGAGTCTATTATGAAGCTAGGTGAGCTTGATGTGCCAACAACCAAGGCATGTACTCTCTCTCTATCTTCTGAATTTGATCCTTCTTCCCTCTTCTTTGAGCAATCACAAAGGAAGATATTATTCTTCTCTAGGATTTGGGTCAACATGTCAATTTACTTCTTCATACAAGAGCTCTCAGGATGATAACCCTTACTGCAGTATGCGCACTTGTTCATTTCTCCTTTGTTCTTCTTCTTTTGAAGGTTCTTCTTAGAACCTTGGGGCTCCTCTTGATACTTGTTCTTGTCTCTCTTTTTCTCAGGTGGATTTTTAGCTTTTTTCTTTCTTTTTGAACCCACCCTTGAATCTCCAGCAACCAAAGCTTGTTATTTGGAAGGTTTGATGGTGCCCATCATCACCAACATTTCTTATTCCTATGTGAGGAATTCCATGAACTCTGCAAGCTTAGGCATCTTCTAGGATTGAGCTGTCAACTTGGTGGCATGGAAGGTTGAAAGAAACACTGAATATTCAAGGCCAAGCTTCGAGAGTATGGCCAAAACTAGTTTCTCTTCCTTCTTTTCGATCCCACACTGTTTTAGCTACAAAACAAGGGATTTAAACTTGGAAAAATAGAGTTACAAGGATTCAAATGTATTGGGACTCAAGGAGATCAGCTCATTCTTGATTTGATGTCCTCTCATCTCATCTGTCTTACCAAAAATCTCTACAATATTCTTTCACACTTCATTAGGTGATGTGAATCCATCAATATGGAAGAGGAGGTCTCTTGAAATGCTCAGACACAAAAGACCATAGGCCTCATCCCTCCTATTGTGCCATTTGATTTTCTCTGCAGCAGCATTGGGCTCTATCATAGTTTCCATAGTAACCCTGTAGAGACCTTTCACTCTCAACAATATCTCCATCTTAGATTTCCACTCAAATAAATTGAATGGAGTCAAGATGATCTTTCGAAGATTGGTCCATAGCTCAGATTTGTGCCCTTCAATCAGTAGAATATGCTCCCAGTCAAGATGTCAAACCTACAATAGAAATATGGAAGGATATAAATCGATCTACAAAGGCTCCGATACCATGTGGAAATTTAACCCAAGAGATAGAACAATTACACTCACAAAATTGCTATTTAAACATGCAAAATTAACATCAAAGGAGACTGAAATTGGAGCATAACACTAATCTGTATTGGATAAGTGTACAATATCCAACCTTGTGAAGTAATAGGTTGCTGCAATATATAATTACATGAGAGATTCGAATGCATAAATATGCCATTCGAGAAGGTCAAAAAGTAGGCTTACTAAATCTAGTCAAATCTCCCATAGGTGCATAAAGCAGTTTCCAAATCCACCAAGATGCTCATGAATTGGCTAAGTCAAGTAGGAAAGCTAACAAGGGATGGAAAGAAAACTCATACATTATTTTACTAGGAGAAAAGGAGGGAGGATGATGTGGGCAAAAAACAAGTCAACTACACCTAGTCTAGCTTTTCCTTTTTCCTTAATTCTCAATAAAAGAGACATCTTTTCAGAAGAAAAAAAAAAGCAGATATGGACTTTGGAGGATCTGGAATAAAGAAGACATGCTAAAATGGGTTCCCAAGAAGTTTCCCAAGTGCTCCATGACTCATTTTTGGCATTTCTTGACTTCTAGGACATGTAGAAGGAAACTAGCATAGAGTCGAATCTAGGAGACTAGGTAATAAGACAAAAATGATTTAATTAATGTCTAAGGTAGGTAACTATGGGTTGATTATTCTGATAGAACAATTCTAGATTAACGATTTGGTTTTGAAGTGGGATGCTCCTAGGTAAGATAAACATGGGAAGTTTGATCACATGTGGGTAGGTCCTTATATCATTGCAACATACAGAGGTGAGAATGCATTCATTCTACATCATCAAGATGGTTCTAAGCTAACATGAGGTCCAGTGAATGGAAGGTTTATCAAACATTACTTGTTCTGAAGGAGGAGGTAATTTTTGTATCATAGTGTATATATTTCTTTTCTTTTCAAACAATACAAAGGGTGAGCCAAAGGTTTTGAAGCCCGCAGAGAAGGCCCTAAGATCCAAAGGGGTATCCATGTTTCTATTATTCATTTCTTTATTTTTACTTATAGAAAAAATAATAAGAAGAAGTTTGAGGTCTAAAAAGTTGGGAACAACCCAATGGATTTGGTGCCTGGTCTACGGGGTTCTTTGCTACCTCGTAGGGAGGATAGAATCCCAATTTGGAGCCAGCTATTAGCACTATTTTGGGCTAAGTGTTTGGCAAGGAATCAAATCAGTGACCGAAAGGATAAGGCCTGAATATTTTCATATCATAAGAATTTAGAGATGTTAATAAGGATTTGTAGGGAATGTATGGCTTAGATGTGCACTAGAGAATATCAAATGCCGAAAATCATTTCCACCAAGGAAAAATTGAGAGAGGAAAGGAAAAAAAAGCAAGTTTCGGTAGTGAAAAGTGATAAAAACTGACTTCCTCTTTTTGGAGTCCAAGATCTATGGTCAAGAGGGTTTCCACCATAGTTCAACGGTCTGGAAAAGAGGTGGAAGTGGAAAAGGAAAAACATTTGGTTATCAAATATGGAATCCCTACTTCCACTTTCCATAGTACAAGATCCGATGGCTGAACGTTTCTGCCAAATATCAACGGTTCGAAAAGATGGAAGCAAAAAGATCAAAGTTAACCTTCAAAGAAGATAAAATCCACTAGAGGAAATTTGGGGTCTAAAATGGGCCTTATAAGAAAACACGCCAACAATAAATTTTGTGAGTTTGAATTCAAGAACCAATAGAATTTCAATAAAATTAGTCAACCATAATGGTTGAATTGACATATTTATCATAAAAGAAAACTACTTTTTTTTGTTTGTATTTTAGACATATCTTCCTATGTTTTTACTCAAATTTCAAGCAAGAGATCTCGTTGGATGCAAAATTTAAGTCTGCATCCAACGAGTACCCACAATGCATACTTTTGATGGACCCTGCTACCCCAAAAAGAAGAAATACCTGAAAAAAACGTGATGATGATGTCACCATCACATTTTTCAGTATTTCTTATTTTTGGGGTAGCGGGTTCCATCAAAAGTATGCATTGTGGGTACTCGTTGGTTGAAGAATTAAATTCCACATCCAACGAGCTCTCCTGCTCAAAATTTGAGTTAAAACACAGGGAGATATGTCGAAAATACGAACACAAAAAGTAGTTTTTTTCATTCTTCCTCCAAAATTAATAACTATTATTTTATTATTTTAACTATTATTTTATTAATTTAACTATTATTTTATTATTTTCCTTAGGAGGCCCATTTTAGACCTCAAATTTCCTCTAATGCCAATTTCTATTTTTCACTATTCAAGATACGATGGCTTAAAGTGCTTGTGCCAAAGATACATGTCTCGGATAAGAACAAAGGGCAGAGATCGAAAAGCGGAAATACCAAAGGATTTTATCGTGAAAAGTCAAAATACTTCTTTTTGCGATCCATAATATCTATGGTTAAGAGAGATCCTGCACAGATCAACGGTGTGGAAAGGAATGAGAAAGCGGAAGGAGAAAACATGCAATTTATCATCGTAAATGAAGAGAGTCTGACTTTGGTTTTCTGTATCCCACAAAATTAATATTTGATCAATGACTGAGAATGAATCTTGCGGAGATCCACAATGTAGAAAAGAGGAACATGTGCACGAGATAATTAAGTTTCCTGATATCCAGAACTTGGTAGACCTCTCAACATTCAACGACCCATATCAATGACAGATAAATATCCATGGCGGAGGTGGATTTTGCTGCCAGAACTTGCATGAAGAAAGTAACTTTCTAGATTTACGGAATTGTTTAAAGAGATGCATGTTTCAATGGTCAATATTGATGGTGGAGTAAGATCAACGAAGGAGAAAAATTCCTCGAACACAACAAGCATGGGGAAATGAAATTTAAAATCCACTAAATTTGGTATACCCCACATCTTTTGACAACCCATATCAACGAATGATGAAGATCAACGACGGAGGTTGATTTTGCTGATTCAATATGCGAGGAAAAACAAAGTTTTAAAATCAACAAAATTGGGTACAAGGTACAGGTTTCGACGGCTCAGATCAAGGTTTGATCTAGATGCATGAACGAGAAAAATTCTTCTAGTTCAAAGTGTCGTTGATTTAATTTTCTAGAATTCAGTGGAATTTTACAGAGTAGGAAGTTCAGACACGTGCTTCCACATCCTTGTCTTGACTAAAATATCAATGGCCCAGATTGTTTTTGCAATGGGAACAAGCAAGGAAGGATACGACTGTTATAGTTCATGCAAAAATTCTTAGATCTGTTGTTTTCATCAAGCGATCCTGAGTTCCTGCTGTCAAATTTCCCTAATTGATCCACCATGCGTGTTCCAGCCTGCTTTCTTGTTTTGTTTATGATCATGGAAAATCTTCTAGATCAACACTTGTTCGTATTTTGATTCCCACGTTGTAACTGAATTTGGATCTATTCGAGGTTGGTATCAGGAGCTTATGACACTACAAATATACCCTCAATAGAGGAATACATGGTTGGAACCCATGATTTTTTTTCTTATGCATTTTGTGATCTATCGTTAATAAAATTGCAGAGACAAATGTTGGCCTGTTGCTACAAATATTCATGTGTGTTTCGTAGTTACAGTCTATTATTTCCTTTCCTATGTGTATTCCCTTCCTATTAAACTTGTCATTATGTGTTCTTCATATCTGAAATATGTGTGTAATAGTTCATAATTCGTATTGTTATGCTCTGGATATTGTTTTAGGTATTCACCAATATTTCCTTCCAAAGTTGATGCAAAATTAAGCTTTTAGGTGCTATGTGTTGATGGACTGTTCTTGTTCCTTCTTTATAACTAGATAAACTTCTTTTTTACTGTAACCGAGTGCTACCTTGCCTTTGTATAATTTCACCTACAAATTGTTCTGTGTTTTTTAAGGATATTTGTGAATTTATAGCCCAATGTATGCTTTCCTTGTTTCAACCACCAATTCAATCTGAAACTTTATTTCATTTTATATCTGGCCATGTTAAAAATCAGTGACAAATCCCTCTCTAGAAAGGAGGAATCCAACTTCCTTTCTTAATGTGGTTTTGCTGTTACCTTGGGATTTACCATCCACAACCTTGGGTACAAGTATGAGTTCTAACAATCCCCTTATCCCTAACTACATACCCCTTAACCCCTTATCCCTAACCCTACCCCTAGATAACTCCTTACAAAAACTCCTCTTTTAAGATCATAGTTGGTTAGGGGTTGGAGGGTTCTACGAAAAACCATGACTATGAAGACCTAGTCTCTACCCATAAGCCCATTAACCCTTATCCCAAATTCCACACCACATCAACCCAATCTTAAAACCATGTAGTCTCTATATGTATTTACATATAATATATATCATTTTAAAACCCTACCTATCTATCTAGAAATGTATAGAAAATAAATGTCTTTTTTTTACTATATTGTGTCATATTATCTTAATATCCATTCTTATAGTATATTCATAATTTCTTATGGGTTATAGGTTTAAGGAATAACCTTGGTTGTGAACCCCTAACCTATACCCATGCCCCCTAATTGTGAACCATTAAATTATATCCATACCCACTAACTATGAACCTATAACCTCTACCCATACAACCTAATCACGAACCCTTAGTGGCTAATAAATATTATAGGGTTTTATAAAATTATTACATGGCACTATATAATAATGTGTATTATAGGTTTAAGCGTGGATTTTATTGACCAATCACATGCCATTCCAATACCATGCATGGATAGCTGGTGTTCCCAGGGTTCCAATACCTATCTAGAAGTCGAGTTTGATAGGGGATCCAACACTCTTCTTTGGGAGCATTTAGATCGAGCTCCAACACTCCATCTTCCCTCTCACAAAATCTCATAGAGGTTACATAGTTTTCATAAGAGGTCGATATAGGAGGTCACACAGGAGGTCAAGTAGTTAAAAAAGGAGGTCGAGGAGGTCAAGGAGTTCACAGAGCAAGTTGGGGAGGTTAAGGAGTTTGTAGAGGTCACCACAAAGTTCAAAAAAGAGGTCGAGGAGGCCACATAAGAGGTGAAGGCAGTTGAGGAGTTCATAGAGGAGATTGAGGAGGTTGAGGAGGCCACATAAGAAGTCAAGGATGTCTTCGAGGAGGTTTGGAATCCACAAAGGATGCAATGCCTCCAAAATCAGTCAGTACCCACACTTACTTCACTTGAAATTTCTAAGTTTGACAAAATGTTCTATAGAGTTTGGTTGGATGCCATTTTTGTGTGAAATGCACCTTTAATTCTTCACGAATCCTTATTTTTCAATCTTGGGTTTCTATGTTTCTATATTAGTTTTTTAGGTTTAGATTAGAATTTATTGGGAAAGATTATGTTTCTAGAGTTTCTAGGAATATATTAGGCTTCTAGGGTTTCTATGGCTAGATTAGATTTCTAGGGATAGATTAGGAATATTGAATTTAGAGAGAGTGAAAATTACTATCATTTATTATCAAAATTACACAAGGAGAATGAAACTGTGTGCCCACCTCAACAACTATCCTGTAGAAATTCAGGCCAGCAATAGATTAATTTTACCCACAACAATTATCAATTGATCATGCAAAATTGCTAACAATGGAGACTGAATATGGAGCTGTAACAAAAAATTATATTAACTGAGTGTACAATATCCAACCCTGTAATAACATAGGTTGCTGAATATATAGAATACATCAAGAGGATGAATGCATAAGGAGGCATCCAAAACTAGCATAAAGCAGGCTTACCCAAAATAGGCAAATCCCCCATAGGTGTAAAAAGCTGATCCCAAATCTATCATGAGGCTCACGAATTGGAAAGGGTGCATGGGCAAGCTAATGAGTGGTGGAATGGAAGCTCATACATGCTTTTGCATGGAGGAAAGAGTGGAGGATGAAAGGGGAAAAAAACAAGTTCACCTCACCTAGTCTTGCTTTCCTATGTGCCTTAAAACACTGAAAAAGCAGGAAATAAAGCAAAAAAAGCAGAAGGGCGCCTAGGAGGCCAGGAATAAAGAAGATTTGATTCCTAAGGCTTTCCCAAGTGCTACATGAGTCAAATATGGCAAGTTTGACCTCTATGG
>LPNX010182657.1:54458-132899 GCA_001517045.1 Pseudotsuga menziesii
AATTCAGGTCAGCAATATATTAATTTTACCCACAACAATTATCAATTGATCATGAAAAATTGCTAACAATGGAGACTAAATATGGAGCTGTAACACAAAATTATATTAACTGAGTGTACAATAGCCAACCCTGTAATAACATAGGTTGCTGAATACATAGAATACATCAAGAGGTTGAAAGCATAAGGAGGCATCCAAAACTAGCATAAAGCAGGCTTACCCAAAATAGGCAAATCCCCCATAGGTGTAAAAAGCTGATCCCAAATCTGTCATGAGGCTCACGAATTGGCAAGGGAACATGGGAAAGCTAATGAGTGGTGTAATGGAAGCTCATACATGCTTTTGCATGGAGGAAAGAGTGGAGGATGAAAGGGGCAAAAAACAAGTTCACCTCACCTAGTCTTGCTTTCCGATGTGCCTTAAAACATTGAAAAAGCAGGCAATAAAGCAGAAAAAGCAAAAGGGCACCTAGGAGGCCAGGAATAAAGAAGATTTGATTCCTAAGGCTTTCCCAAGTGCTACATGATTCAAATATGGCAAGTTTGACCTCTATGGATAGGAAATTAGCAACTTGCACATGGTGGGACTCATGAACTAGGAAAATAAGACAAAAATAAATGAATTAATGTCTAAGTGGGTAATACTATGGGTTTGATTATTCTAACATATCCTCACACCCAATTTTCATTGTTGAGGAGAATGAGAATTAAGGCAAAGTGGTTGCTGAGATGTATGGATAATTTCTCTATAGCCTACTATGGTAGAAAAAAGAAAAATGGTATGTTGTATGCACTCCCAAGTAAGATGTTCTATACCAAGGTTGTGTACATGATAACCATTAGTTATCTATTGATCATTATAGATAGCAAGGTAATTAGATTTTTTAAACAAAGGAAGTAACCCCTTTGTTTCTTTCTAGTTGCTTATGAAAGCCTTGCATAAAGTGAGAGAGTATACAAACAACAAAATAAATATGTAACTGAGTATTATTTATGTACAACAATTTTCCAACTATTCATTGGTACAAACTAGCATTCACTTGAGGAATGATAGGAAACTTAACCTTGCACTAAAAAGGGTTTATTGCTCTCTCTTTATATTTATATAAAAGGAAAGAAATAAAAACCAAAATGCACTAACTACAAAAGAAAGGTGTCGTACCATATGAGTTATGTGCAATAAATCACCAATTCATTGCTAATACAAACTAGCATTCACGTGAGCCATGATGCAATTTAATATTGCATTGAAAAGGGTTGGATACTCTTATTTACTTCAATGGGTAGTGATCAGGGCATCTCCCCAGCAGCTAGTCAGAGGAGTACAACTTCCTTGAGGAAGAAAGTATACATCTTTTTAATAGTACAAATATAATTTGAAAACAGAGTTTTTTATGTGTTTTTTTATGATTATATTCATTTTTTATATTATAATGTTATTTGTATATTTGTTGCAGAGTATTGATCGATAAAACCACCTGAATTTTGATCAGACTACAACATCCTTGGGGAAACATGTATACCTAATTGTAATTGTACAATTTAAATACATCAAAATGTTTTCTTATTATGTTGTTTCCGTGAGTATTTCATCTAATTTTTTCTACAAGCTAAGGAAATCAATGGATTGGTGATGTTTTGTAATTCACGATATTGTTAGAAAAATAATGTAGCCTTTACAGTTTTGGAATATATTTTCGATCTATTATCATCATTTTTCATGTTACTAATAATATTTGTAATATGGTGTATTTGTGAGGGACCTTTCATGAGGTCTTTCCATCCAAATAGAGAATCAGGAGAGGATTCCAACTATAAATATCTAGGTTTAACAAAAGCACAAGGGTAAGTTCAAGATGCCACCACTTCTTGTAAATGAGATGCTATTTTTTGAGCTTTTTGAATTCTTGTTATTATCTTGATTTCCCATGATTACTCGTATTTGGCGCAGGATATACAAAACTTCTATTGCTTAAGTTCTAAGCATAAGAAGCATCTATTGGATAATACAAACTAAATGAAAGGGTGTGTGAATCACTTAGTTACCATTATTTATTTAATTTTCTCTCCCTTTTAAATAAGACAAAACAATTAATAATTCCATAAACACTGAGACACATAAGTTTTCATGAGGAAACCCATAAAGGGAAGAAAACCCCTTCCTTTAGATGTAGGGAAAGCATCAACTTCTTACTACATCAATTTTATTTGAGTTAGTAACTCAAATGAGGCAACTACCTTTGTTTCTTCAACATCTACTGAAAATAAGCTTCTACTCCTTCTTTGTACAGGAATCAACTTGTATTGAATATTTATAGTCTTGTTTAGCTCCTCCCTTCCTCCCTGTAGTACAAGCATCAATTTGTTTCACAAATTTTCAAGCTAAAAAGTGTTACACTTTTTCAAACCCAACCTGTAACAAATATAAACTTTGTCAAATGCAATCCTGTCACAACTTCTCTCTCAAAATCATTTTGGTCAATACCATTTTGTCAATACCATCTCTATCAAAACATATTTGTCAAAAACCAACTTATCTCTGTCAGAAAGTCTCTTTCAAAAAACAACTTATTGTTATCAAACAATTCTTTCAAAAACCAATTTATATATGTCGAAACAACTTTGTCATTATGTCTCAAAATATCTGCATTTATGCAGCAAGTATTGTATATAAAACTCAGACCTTCAATGCCTGTGGTTAATTATATGAATTTTCTCAATTTATTTGCATATAGTATCTAATTAATCTCAGTAGATATACTTCATTTCAATGATCAAGGTGACTACTATGTTCCTTCAGTCTACATAAAGCTCATTATATTTTCAAATATTTGCATACCATTTTATCCATTTTACTTGATCAATCCACGGTTATATGAGCACACACACAGTGTATTTAATCCAAAGAACCGACAATACTCCTTTTGTCTCAACGTGTAGGAAACACACTCAAATCATACAATACTAACTATCAAAGAGGATTTTACAATTCAACATTTAACTCATTCATAATGTATGTTAATATATTAATGAAATTCAACGCATACCATTGTTTCTTTAACCAATACAGTCAACTCAAATATCCACCTCTTCTACAATTCATTCATTACTGAGAATTCAATGTTTTCTTCATTGCTCTGTATTTTCTTTATTGGTGAGACACTTCAGCAATTTCTTCATTGCTCAATGTTTTCTGCATTGCTCTGCATTTTTTTCATTGCTGAGACATTTCAACAGTTTCTTTACTGGTCTTCGTTTTCTGTGTATACAGATTCAAATTTTCTTAATACAAGATAGATCATGTCCATTTTTCTCTTCCCTTCTGTGCACACATCCACCTTTCTTTTTTCTTACAACATATTCATACATCTAAACAATTAGATACGGTTATTGAAATTGTGTAAACGAATTCTCAACTGACATTCAAATCATTTTGTCCAAATTGTGAATAAAACCAATCTTCAATAGATCAAAACTGTGTAAACTAAAATTCAACAAATATAAGAAATCATTTGTGGCCAAATCATGAATAAAACTTAACTGTTTGTCAACGCTAACCATCTCTGGGTTCTTGCAAACAATAGGAGACGAGGCGTCGTGAATAAACCTTAATTGTTTGTCAACACTAATCATCTCTGGGTTCTTGCAAAAAATATGAGATGAGGCATCATGAAAAACCTTGATTTTTTGTCAACGCTAATCATCTCTGGGTTCTTGCAAACAATATGGGATGAGGCACCAATATGCCAATATTCAACAACCCCAATATTTAACAAAGTTTATATATGTGAATATTCAAATGAATATTTGTGAGAAATTAGAACTAGCAAGTGAGTAATTTGAACCATAGGAGAATCTAGGAGTGTTAGTGAGGTTCATAAATCAAATTTGGGTGCAAGATTCAGCAAAAACCATCAAATTACAGTTAAATTACACACAATGATAGTTGGAAACAAGATAATTTTGGAATGTCTTACTCTGAAATTGTTATTAACAGGTTTATAAATACATGATAATTGTTTTGAATGGATTTGGAAGCCAATTGTGATAAAAAATCCCAAAATTACCAAATTGGCATCAAACCCCCCTAGGTGGGCCAATCTCATCCCAAATCTCTCCAAATGGCCACAAATTGATGAAGTGGCATGACTGATGTGTGATGGGTCAATTATTACACCTTGGACAATGTGGGTGTGGAAAAATGGATGGTTTAGATTCTCAATGCAACATTAATTGCACCAAATCAAGCCAAATTTGGGCAAAATCCCACTCTAGCACCCCAAGTCAACTTGCATGTACACAATCAATGAAAGGGAGTGCACCAGCAATGATGGATGTGCATATTTTTCTGGTTTACTAGTCTGGAGTACCCATGTGGGTCATAGAACCTCAAATTTACATGGCATATGTCCACCTAAGCACCCCTAGTCCACCTCATAGTGTATTAAAGCTTAAAAAAACAATAAAATTGACTAATTAGTGTAACTAAAGTAATAATGATGGATTAATGTTCTAACACACTCCCTTAATCCAACAACTAAGTATTCTCACAAAATGATGAAGGCCTTGGCAACAATGGCTCAAGTCACCTCAAGTACATAATCAGAAATTTTAATTTTGTTTTGTCCATGTGAACCGAGGAAAGAAGGAAAACCACATGGGAAAAACGTCCTCTCAAGAATGGACATGGGGACAGACCTGAAATGATATAATAGTAAATTACCATCCTTTACTCAACCCAAACAAACATATCAGGTAAGTGAAGGTCTTCTCAGTGAAATCCTTGGTAAAAATGTCGGTAGTTTGCTCGGTGGATGGGCAATACTGCAGTGAGATCACCCTGTCATGCACTAAGCCCCGAATGTAATGCATGTGAATCTCTATGTTCTTTGTCCTATGCTTCTGTACTAGATCAGTATATATCTTGATGGCACTCTGATTATCCACCCAAATGTTGGTTGGAGAATCAATTGTGACACCAAAGTTCTCCTGAAGAATTCCCTACAACCAAACACGCTGAGTTGCAGCATTCACTGCTGCCTTATATTCGGCCTCTGCTGATGAAAGTGAGATGATGTGCTGTTTGTTACTTGAAAAAAAAATGAGACCCTCAGAAAACATGAAGACAAAACTTGATGTTGAATTTTTGTCAATTGGATCACTAGCCCAATCTGAATCAAAAAATCCAGCTACTATTGAAGTGAGGAACTAGTTGTGTAATGTACTCCGAATTTCTTCGTTCGATGGACATACTAAAGAATTATTTTAGAATCCTTCCAATTGATCTCATGTGGCTGGTGCATGTTTCTTTCTACAACACTCACAGCATAAGAAAAATCAGGTCTTGTATGAGTGAGGTAGAGCAAGTTGCCCACTAGTTTCCTGTAGAGTGTGATATCCACCATTGGGGAATTGCCAAATTCATACAATTTAATACCAGAAAGAAAGGGATACTTGGCTGACTTACACTCAGCCGTATTAAAATTATTCATCAGGTATGAATCATACTATGGCTGACTCAGCATGATTCCCTTACCATTATGTTCAATTTCTAAGCCCAAAAATTGCCTTAGCAATCCTAGGTCTGTCATAGCAAATTCAATGTGCAAAGAGTTCTTAATTTGGCCAATTGAATTGGTGCAGCAACCTGTAATAAGAATATCATCAACATAAAGAACAATGACCTGCAAGTTAACATCATTTTTCTTCAAATATAAATTAGGGTCTGATTTGCATCTTGTGAAGCCAATTGAAAGCAAGAAAACATCCATTTTTGCATACCAAGCCCTACGGGCTTGCTTTAGTCCATACAGTGACTTTTCAGCCTGCATACCAATGAAGGATCCTCTTGGAAACCTTCATGCTGCTACATATATATCTCCTCCTGTAGTTCACCATGCAAGAAAGCACTCTTTACATCCATGTGGTGAACCTCCCAACACTTACTAGCTGCTAGTGCAAGAACTAGTCTAATTGAGTCCATCTTTGCAACCAGTGCAAAGGTCTCTGTGTAATCAAATCCATGGACCTGAGAATAGCCCTTAGCCACTAACCTAGCCTTATGTTTTATATCAGAACCATAAGTATCAATTTTGGTCCGGTAGACCCATTTACATTGAACAACTTTCCTCTTGGGAGGAAGGGGAAGCAATTCCCATGTATTGTTCTCTTGAAGGGACTGAAGATCATCTTCCATTGCTGACTTCCATATTGGGTCTGTACAAGCTTTCTGATATGTATGTGGTTCAGAACTGATCAGCATGTAACAGTGCTCATAAAGAGCACTATCACTAGCAAATGAAGCCTTACTAGTTTGTGATCTAGTTCTCCTAGGCTCTTGGGGATTGCCTGCCAATTCCCTGGCTGCTTGCACAATTTTTTCAGCCCATTTGGGCCTAGATGGTGAGTCATCTACAGAAATATCATCTTCAGCAATATTCATACCAGAATTATCAGAAAAAATAGAGCATGTTTCATCACTTACATCTTCTAATGGTTGAGGAGAGGAGTAATCCCTCGGTTCAAGTTCAAAGTCTGGAATTGGATCTTCTTCGAATTTGACACTTCTTTCAAAAAAAAATTCACCGGTGGATGTGTCAAAGAGCTTGTACCCTTTGGTGTCATCACCATATCCAACCATGATACACTCCTTGATTTGTGGCTGCATGGATTTCCTCTTCTCTGAAGGTATTCTTGCCCATTCTTTTGTCCTAAATATCCTGAAATTTGAGACATTTGGTTTTTCACCAAACCATGCCTCGTAGGGTTTCATCCCTTTCACTGATTTGTGGAAGGATATGTTATAAATGTGAGCAGCACAGCTGATGGATTCATCCCATGTCTTGGGATTAACTTCCCTCACTTCTATCATGCAAGTTGCCATCTCTTTGAGCGATCTATTCTTTCTCTCTACCACACCATTTTGTTGTGGTGTGTAAAGAGTTGAGTGTTGCATTTGGATGCCACACTCCTCACAAAGTTGCTGTACATTATTATTCACATATTCATTTCCATTATCAGTCATAAGGACTTTGATCTTCTTCCCACTCTGATTCTCTACTAGTGCTTTCCAAACTTTGAGTTGCTCAAACACCTCAGATTTTAATTTTCAGAAAATACACCCAACAAAATCGAGAGTAGTCATCAATAAATGTAAGCGCATACCTAGATCCACCATATGAGGTAGTGGGTAGTGGACCAATCAGATCAGAATGCACCAACCCAATTTTTTATGTTTCTCTCCTTTCCTTCCCCTTCTCATAGCTCTTCTCAGGATTCTTCCCAATCACACGTCCAATACATGCTCCAGTAGATGGCTGAATTTGTGGAAGACCTTCCACCATTCCTTCTTTGTGCAATGTTTGAAGATATCTGTAATTCATGTGGCCAAACCTCTCATGCCATAGTTTTCAAGCTTCATTGGCATGTGAGTGAAGTTCTGGATCACTAGAAGTAGTGAGGAAATTAGAGAATTTGTACATTCTCTCATGATGATCAGCATACCCAATTGCAACAACTTGGTCTATTGAGATTTGTTGGAGCAGAGTCCTGCAGCTACAGGAAAAGCTTCCATTTTGGCGGATAGACAGTTTTGGCGAAGACGAAGAGACAAGGAAAAGCTAAGACGTCGTAGCATGTTTCTAGCTGCAGAGCAGAGCCGGAAACCGTGACTGTTGGGACAGAGAAGTCAAGAAAGACAATAGTATCTGAGCGACTGAGAAGAGAGAGCTCAACCACTGCATTGAAGGCAGTGGCGAAGACAGGAGGGCTCGGCTACCCTCATAAAGGAAAAGGAGCAATGAGGCCGAGGTATTGAAGACGAAGGACAGAAGAAGGGAAGCGGTGCATAGTACCCATGGTCAGCGCCGGGAAGCATGGAAGACTGCAGAGAGCAATTGTGTGATGGAAAGCGGCTACCCCAAGTACAGATATGCCGACTGTCACTAGTTGGGGATTTGGGTTACTGTTGGGACAGGCCCACAGTGTTGTAATGGTGAGACCTTCGGGCCGCCTATAAAGGGATGTATTTTGTATTGTAAAAGGTTAGCTAGTCAGTCCTTCTGGAGCTATTAGGGTAACCTGTAGCTAGTCAGTCCTTCTGGAGCTATTAGGGTAACATGTAGCTAGTCAGTCCTTCTGGAGCTATTAGGGTAACCTGTAGCTATTCAGACATCAGCGAGCCTGAGATTCCAGTAGTCTATTAGCTCACTGTTATTTTGTATTGTAACAATCCACAGGGATTGACAGAGAGAGAAAGAGAGTGAGAGTATATTGTAAGAAGGAAATATAGAGAAGAGATCTAAGAGAGAAGGGATCCAGGCTGTGTGCAGAGTTACCCAGAAGATCTCTAGCTGCATATGCGGTGCAGCAGAACTGTGTACCTCTCTCAAGTTATAATATAGAAACATAGTTCTGTGGACGTAGCTTCTACCCTAGAAGTGAACCATGTAAAATCAAAGCATTATGTGATTGATTCATGTGATTGTATGTACTTGTTATATCTGTCATTCATTACATGAACTTTGTTTACAGTAAATGTATGTATGTGTTATTCAATTCACAGCATATTAAAAGGATAAATGCAAGTTGAAGTCTTTAAGTATTCTGTATAAGAGTTTGTCTAAGTTTAACTCAAGACAGTTAAGAGTAAAACAGCCTTGTGTGTTGAGTCCTGTAAGTTGAACACCAGTACGCTAAGTACGTTGAGCCACAGCGGTAGGATATCGCAGGGAGGCGATATCGCACCATCAGAGGAGCTGGGGTGTGCGATACCGCAGGTTGAGGATCGAGCGTAGGAGGAAGTTACATGTTTCCCAGGACGCGGCGATGTGATAAAGTTTGGAGTCATCGTGAGAAAGAGGAAACTGTGCACCATAGAGAGGAGAGAGACATCTCATGGATAAGAAGAGCTGCGAGACGCACACAGGATGCCATACAGAACCTGGTCGAGACACTTGAGTCTTTGGCCAACCCATTAGGATCACTTCGGGTGAGACTTCAGGCCGCTCCGCGGTCTGTTGCCGAAAGGGCCAGTGAGCTAGGGGTGTTGTTGGTACATTATAGTAAACCCGCGTCTGCCCAACGACCAACAAATGGTTCCGTTGCTGGTTTTGAACAAACTGAGCACTGATGTTCTGTTGGAATCCTACTAGAGACGAACTCAATGAGTGGGTTGGGTCTAAGGAGAAAGAGTTTTCCAAACATGAGAACAAGATTCCTAGACTGAGTACAGAGGACTGGTTACAAAAACATATCGTTACAGACCTGCATGCGATATTTTTTGCGACCTTTGGAAACGAGCTTTGCGATTGGCTATCAAAGTTGACTGAGATGAGCATATTCAAGAAGAAAAAAAACATTGTCTGGACACCATAGCTGATTCATACTGTGAAGAACCTTGATAATCTCATTACAAGGACAGTAGACTTCTGGCTTGCGAGTGTGCTAGAAGGCTTCGTCACAGAGTTTGCAGTTGAACAGAGAAAAAGCTTCAGCAAGGTTGAGCGGTACTTCTTCAAAGGATATCGCGATAAGTACCTAAAATCTTTAAACTTGTCCATTAAGATGTTCTTACATGAAAAAGGAACAATGGATCTAGTTTCAGATGAATAAGTAAAGATAGTAAAGTCACAAGAGTTTGAAAGTGATTTTGATGACACTGGACGTACACGTAGTGGAAAGAAATACAAAGTAGATTTTAGCTCTCCCATACTTGAAGACAGTTCAGATAATACTAGACAACAGAGTCACAGTACCACAGAAAGAACAGAAGGGGGTATCCCTTACCACCCTTATACCCCACAGAAACATATCGGGACTCAAAACAATCCCGTAGGAACTCCATCTAGTAGCTCCCAGACAGTACATACTACCGCTACATCACCTCCACCTACACCACCGAGTGGTAGTAACACAGCAAATCAACATCCACCACGTAGAAATAGAATGGGGGATGATATGAAGCTACCTATATTTAAGGGTACAGGGGCAGAGGACCCAGAGCAGCATTGGTTTCTATGTGAAGCCGTGTGGACCATTAAAGAAATCAATGATGATAATAGTAAACTTGTACAGTTGGTCACCACACTGAGAGAACGAGCCTTAACATGGTATATGAAGTACACCACAACGGTACCCAGAACACTTGTCCAGGTCAGGACCACCATGATTAAAGAGTTTAAGAAACCTAAGTCTGAGTCATAGTGCATTACAGAGCTCAAAGACATCAAACAGTTACCTACAGAGTTAGTGTGGGACCTTGATTAGAAATTTAAAGCCCTTATAGACCAAGTCAGCTTTGAGTTTGCGCCGGAGCAGCATAAGGAATGGTTTATTGCAGCACTGCTCCCTCACATCAGACTACCATTAATGCAGCAAAAACTCCAGATGTAGGACGACGCATTGGAGATGGCGATGAAACTAGAGACTTACACTCTAGCTGAAACCAGCACAGGTATGACAAATCGGCAAAACCAGTTGGCTAATCTCACGATACATATGCATGAGCTTAAGAAAGGGAAAGAGGTTGCGCAAGACATATGGTGTGTAAAGTGTAAAGCACAAGGCCATACTAAAGATAATTGTCCAGTCTTTGTAGAATATATAGAAACTGGGGCTCCTAACCCCTTACCATAGACCCATGGGCCGTGGTGTGAAATATGCAAAACAAGAGGACACCTACCTCACTAGTGCCCTCTACTTCAGAAGTACGTGCAGACACCTAAGAACTTATACTGTGTCTTCTGTAAGTCCGTAGGCCATGATGAACACGATTGCCGAGCCTATTATCTCATGGTCGGGACCAAGCAATACTTGTACAGAGTCCAATCAGAAACACAGGGTCCAGCAGTAGGACCACAGCATGATCCAGCTTATGGTGGCCATGGAGGAGGATTCAGAGGACGAGGACATGGAGGAGGCTTAGACCAGGGAGAAGGCTTTGGCCGTGGTCGCAGACCAGTCACTTGTTACAACTGTGGAGTTCTAGGACATTATGCTAGGGACTGTCAGAGCCGTACCACCACATGTAACTATTGCAAATCTTACAGTCACGCTATGGAAGACCGTCCTACCTTGATAGCTAAGATCAGAGAACCTAAGCCAGTAGTACACCAGAAAATCCAACTTATTGCTGCTGAGCAGGAAGAACCAGAACCAAGAATCAACATTGTGACTCGTAGCGGTGCTTCCACCAATGGGACATCGTAGGTTACTGAAAATACCATGGGTCGGGAGTGGGTGTGCAAAGCTCCTAACAAAGCAACACCACTTGACCTACAGAAGAATAAATAGACATTTCAAGAAGTTAAGACTTTCTTTGATGACCCTATGCAATCAGGATCATAGGTACCGCCGTCTAGGGGCGTACTGTAGCAAGCACCTTGTGGCTTTAGCCCTGTACAGATATCACAGGCTACCACATCGGGCACATGCGACGAGGACGAGTTGACAAGAAGTGTACAATTATTCCTGCGGAGTTGTTTAAAACTCATGAGAAATGAGAAAGATATCGGAGAACTTCAGCGCATCATAGATCATTGTCAACCATCTTCTTCCGTGAGCAGTGCACAGCGTGCTGTTCATAGTATTATGGGACATACAAGAACAAGAAGAGAGATATGACTCACAACACAGGTTGGAGAATTTGAAATGGACAAGGTGATCCTAGATCTAGGATCAGAGGTAAATGTTATGACTAAGAAGACATGGGAACAGATGGGTAGCCCTAAGTTAGTCAGATCTCCTATCCATCTCACATTAGCTAATCAGCAGTGGGTATCACCCCTGGGTCGATTATCGCAGGTGCCAGTTGACATTGACGGAGTTTGTAGCTCTGCGGACTTTGAAGTTATAGAAATCATTGGCGATAGTAGACCATACCCAGCGCTACTAGGCATTGATTGGGCGATCGGTAACATGGCTGTTATCGACTTAAAGAGAAGACAAATGAACTTTGAAGACACGCAGATCTGGGTCATCGCACCGTTAGATCCTCTTCAGGGTCCTAGATACATTGAACCTATCCGAGTAGAGGAAGAGGCACGTAACATGGAGAGTCTCTATCAGATGACTGCGAACCAGGGTGACTACATCAATCCAACCGCGGAAGGGAACATTAGTTGGCGATGCGACAGCTCATGCGCATCGGATTCGGATGTTGGTCTAGAGAACTAGCAAAACAAACTTTACGAAGTCTCAGCGTGTAGATGTGCGTACATGACTAAGTCACTACGATGGATTGGCGCAGAGATCAACGAGATTCCATCATTTCATGGTTTAACAGATATCCAGGACTTTCTCACACAGTTTGAACAACAAATTCCTCACGAGCAGAGGATCGCAGCTATGGACCTTGCAGTACGAGCCACACCTGCAAGATGGTGGTATGCACATAAAGAGAATATCGCATCATGGGATGATCTAAAGAGATTGATGGTGATCAGATTCTCTACCAACAGAGAGTATGTCCAGCAGAGATACACAGGAGAAAGTGACCCCAGGTCACATATTCAGACATGTGAACAGAATTGGTCGGACATTCCCGAGGATGAATGGGTTCACCAATTCATTCACACTTTGGACACAGTTCCACGGAACTGGTACATAGAGACTGAATTGCGCAAGGGAATGATTACATGGCCACTTCTAATAGACAGCTTTCTACTTACCTTCGCTTTTGAATCTGAGTATCCAAATGTTGATCAGGCCCTAGATGTAATAAAGATTAAGGTATTTGAGGATTGTACCCTATCAGTACATACTCAACCTGAGTGGGCCATCTAGTTAGAAGAGGAGCTCGAGTGCTATAACTTCGAAGCAGAACCAGAGGAGGAGGATGAGGATCCTCGCAACATCAACATTCCGGAGTCAGAAGGGACTCGCAATGTTGATGGAACGAAGCTACATATTGTAGCAATCACGGATCCTATCACGATTAAAAAGATCAATATTGGCACAGACAAAGAACCAAATTATGCCTCTATTGGAGACTATTGGACCGATGAAACAGTCAGAAAGATTGCAGACTTGCTACATGACTATCAGGACCTATTTCCCACCAAGTTCACAGAGATGAAGGTAATAGTCGAATACCTGGGAGTAATGAGGATACCATTGAAAGAGGATGCTAGACCAGTCAAGCAGCGTCCATATAGATTAAATCTGCGCTACAAAGAAAAATTTAAGGATGAGATCGATAAGATGCTAGCAGCAGGAATCATTGAGCCTGTAGAAGAGAGAGAATGGGTTAGTCCCATGGTCGTGCAAGACAAGAAAACTAAAGGAGACATCAGGATCTGTGTCAACTTGCGTAAACTCAACAACGCATCGCTTCATGATCCATTTCCGACACCTTTCACTGATGAAGTACTAGACAATGTGGGAGGACAGGAGGTCTACTCCTTCACTGATGGCTTCTCAGGTTATCACCAGATCAGAATCCACCCAGAATATTGACATAAGACCACTTTTGCAATAGAATGGGGCTCATTCCAGTATACGGTAATTCTCTTTGGTCTTAAGAATGCACCAGGTATGTTTTCTAGATTAGTAGTTGCCGTATTTAAAGAATACATCCATAAATTCCTAGAAGTTTATTTTGATGATTGGACTGTATTTGGATTAATTGACAAGCACATAGGAGATTTAAGACTGATGTTAGAGAAATGTAGGCAATACCAGATTTCTCTAAACTTGAAAAAATGTATATTCTGTGCGCCATTCGGTATTTTGTTGGGTCACATTGTCTGCAGGCAAGGCTTGATGGTAGATACCGCAAAGATTGCCATCATTGTAAATCTTCCTGCACCCAACTCAGTCAAACAATTGAGGACAGTACTTGGTCATACCGGGTACTACAGAAAATTCATCAAGGGATACGTAAAGATTACAACACCGATGGAAAAACTGTTAAAGAAAGATGTAAAATTCCTATGGAATGAGGAATGCCAGTAGAGTCTAAACACACTTAAAGAGAATATGGTTACAACACCCATCTTAGTATTTCCAGACTAGACTAAGCTGTTTCATGTACACGTGGATGCATTTGGCATCACACTAGGGGTTTTTTTAACGCAACCAAGAGAAGGAGGTATCAATCATCCTATTGCATACTCCAGCAGAAAGCTATCGACAACAGAAAAGAACTACACCACGACAGAAAGAGAAGGCTTAGCTATGGTGTACGCGCTACAAAAGTTCATGCACTACCTGTTGGGTGCCTCGTTCAAGATGTTTACTGACCATTCCGCATTGAAGTATCTAGTCAATAAGCCAGAGTTAGGGGGAATAATCTACAAATGGTTACTCCTCTTTCAGGAGTATGATTTTGAAATCATTGTCAAACCAAGAATATTGAACGTCGGACCTGATCATCTGTCGTGAATAGACTCAGGAGAAGAGCCAAGTAATCTAGAGGTCAATTTGCCAGATGTGCAGTTGCTCTCTATCCAGATCACAGATGAATACTATGCTGATATCATTCACTTTCTCACTACAGGAAGGGCACCTGAGGAGTTTACCAAGCATCAAACGAGGCAGTTGGTTGTTAAAGCAGCATACTTCACCCTAATCATAGGACAGTTATACAAGTTAGGTCCAGATGAATTCCTACGTAGATGTGTGATGCCACATGAAAAAGAGGCTATTATCAGAGAAGCACATTCAGGTACCGCAGGAGGTCATTTCGCAGGAAAGTCGACTGCACAGAAAATCCTAGCTGTAGGATTATGGTGGCCTACGTTACACAAAGACACTAAGGACTTTTGCATATGCTACGATATCTGCCAGAGGGTAGGAAAACCTTTGCGGCGAGATGAAATGCTGCTGCGACCGTAGATTACGTTGCGCGCATTTGACAATTGGGCTATAGACTTTGTGGGTCCTATCAACCCACCAGGAAAACGAACTGGTGCGAGATATATCATCTCTGAAACAGAGTACCTCACCAGGTGGGAAGAGGCCAAAGAAGTAAGAAATTGTGATGCTGCTACAGCCGCACAGTTAATTTTTGAAAACATCATCACTAGATTTGGATGCCCAGTAATTTTGATGAGCGATCAAGGCACACACTTCTTGAATCACATCATTGAGGCCTTGACGAAATAATTCCAGACACAGCTCCATAAGAGTACTCCCTACCACCCACAAGCTAATGGTACGGTGGAGGCCTTTAACAAGATTTTAGAAAATGCTCTTACTAAGATCTACAACAGCCAAAGGAATGATTGGGACCTCAGAGTTAACATTGTATTATGGGCGTATAGGACTACATGCAAGAAACTTATAGGACACACACCTTTCAGCTTGGTGTATGGATAGGAGGCTGTTATGCCTATGGAGTATATTCTTCCTAGTTTAAGAACTGCTCAGATCACTGGAATGGTTGATACAGACAAGGTGTAGGAAAGGATAGCACAGTTGCTTGCCTTAGAGGAAGACAGATTCATTGTCGGATTCCATCAGAAAGTGCAGAAGGCATGAGAAAAATCTTGGCATGACAAACACATTAAGAGTAAGACTCTTTAGATCGGAGACATAGTACTCCTCTATGACAGTAAATTTATTAAGTTTCCAGGGAAGTTCAAGACGCATTGGTTGGGGTCGTATCAGATACAGCAAGTCACAGAGGGAGGAGCCATTCAGCTCAGCAAACTGAATGGGGAGCTTCTTCTCATGATGATCAATCGCAGTAGGCTTAAGCTCTATAGTGATAGCCACTCCACCTCTCAGTCCTAACTCAGAGTCGCGAGCGGTGCAGATGTCCAGTGTAGTTGAAAGGAGGCATCACACCAGGAATTAGTCTACACTGGCAGGTATTCTAAGTATCAGGAATCGCATAAGGAAGGTTCATTTTGTGCAAGTAAAAAAAAAAAATGATTAAGTTTGTTTTGTGTAAGTGATGCGGTTTGGAATCGCAGCAACGCGATGTTTCTCTGTGCCATGTACCTAGTTTGCAATGAGACAGAGGGCTATTCAAGTTGCCTTCTGACAGACAGTTAATGAAGAAATGACCGGTATACCTTACCGTATATTTGGCAACAGCATAATCAATTGTCCAGATTTGGCAAATCTTTGATGAGACCGACGCCTGCATACACACACTTAGAGGGAAATTGATCGGATTTCAGCTTTTATTGAGGATCGGGATGATGGGTGTGGTCTCGTCCAAGCAATTAATACGACCGATGGGTTCATCCTAGATGACCGTTGCGTCTGGGATTATCGCCTTCGGCATAAAAGCATAAATTATTCATTTGGGAGGGTTACATTTTCAAAGATCCGAGAGCTATAGAGTGCATTGTTAAGTTTTCCCTGTGCAGATCTAATTTCGTTACAGAGTGCTGTGATTTCCATAGTTTACAGCCATTGCCAATCCAAAGTATAAAACCGAGTGGGTTCTGTCCCAAGAAGAACCCATAGAAGACATTTTGGAAAGGTTCGAACGAGGTGGCCTTACAGCTGCCATGACGACGCCGTCTAAGGGTGCCACGCCAAGTTCATCACAGACCGGACAGCTGCTAAGGATGAGGAGCCAAGATCAATTAAGAGAAGAATCCAGTCCGGAGCTGGAGGAAGAAGTTCATAATGCAACAGACTACATCATGCCACGAGTTGACGACGCACTAGAGGTAAAAATTCCCAAGAGTGGTAAGTTTCCTGTTCCTATACCACAGATTGATTCTCGAGTAAAGGAAGATGGAGATCTATTAGGATATGCCGTTTTTGTTAAATTTGTAGATTATAACCTGGGCGATATTAAGACATATCCTCAGTTTCGGCTAGATCAGTATCTTACGATTCAGAAGAACCCAAGGACAGGTGCAGATGAATATGTTCCCATGGAACATGTCTAGATTCTTGAGTGCTCATGCCTGCTCAATCTGTTAAGAATACCACATTTTGGACGAGGTGCAGAGGTTAATGCCATGGTGCACATCCTACTTTCATGCATACATGGGGGTTACCTCCAGCTTGGTAACAAGGTCGACCAAAACATCGACTTGATACACTGCATCACCGGGCTGTCCAAGACTGGTCAAGACCCAAAGACAAATATAACAGGAAAGACCAAGGATTCCAAGCTATCACCAGCCCTAGTCGCCAAGTATAAACTACAGAGAGGAGTTCAGGCTTACGACATCGCAAGCTTAACAGACAATACACTTATATTTACAGCTAGTCTTCTTGTAGGGAGAATGTTAACCAAGGTTCGCCCAAAGGAAGTCACAGGATCAGTAATTAACCTGGCCATACAAGTTGCAGAGGGGGAACAATTCAATTGGTCTTTATTTTTGTTAAATATGTTTCAGCAAGATTGTTTGCAAGCTCAGGATGAGGCAAGCCACCCCTTCCATTTCTTGTGATTGTTGATACTCTGTGCATTTTTCGGGTGGAAGGAGCCACCCCATACCCGATTTCGACAGCTAGCGAGTGGCGAGCCCAGAGGTGCGCACTGCACAAACTTATGGGGGACTACTAGCCCCACCAAGAAAAAGGTCAATGCGATAGTATTCTATGAATACTATAGGCTGTTGAGGAACGTCCTCCAAGAAACGCCACGGATCAGCAAGGAGATCTTGGACACATATGATGAATGGCTTGATTTTATGATGGACCGCCATAGAATTTACCTGAGGCCAAAAAGGGATACAAGGGACAATTGGGCTAATGGTTGGTTCAGGATGACAGCAAAGGATGTCGAGGACGTCATCAAAGACTTTGATGATGACTGGAAGCAAGCGTTAGAAGATACCACACCCCTACCATCAGGTACCGCACAGACAGACCCATCGGACAAAGGCAAAGACAAAGTGGAGACCCAGACACAAGATACAACACAAGTTCCACTACCAAGAGAAAAGAGGAAAGATTCACAGCAAGTTCCACTAGAGGCACAGATGACAAAGGATGGAGAAGAAGAGACACCAGAGGCACAGAAGAAGAAAAAGCACAAAGCCACAAAACCACCTTTGAAGACTGCACTGACAGAGGATGATTATGAACTTATTGCAACAAGAATGCATGACACGTTGAAGGACTCATTTGAGGCGATGCAAACATCGCAGGCAAAGATACAGAGTGTGGTAGAGAAGCCGCTTCTGGACTTAAAAGCAATTACTGAGAAGAATGCCATGATACAGGTTCTGCCAGTAAAGGTGACCGTAGGAGAAAGTTCAACACAGTCAATTTGCCGTGAGGAAATCTTGGCAACGGATCGCATCAATACAGTCTTGATACCACCAGGGAGCATCCAATTCCCTGCGTCAATGATGGATGTACCGATACAGATTAGGCAAACTATCGAGGTTAACCTCGCAGAGTTCCACATTGATCAGTTACAGATGATCCAGCAGCAGCTAAGCGCAAAGATCAGAGGTAGAGAGCTTGCAACTTATAAACAAAACACACAGCTGAAACAAAATAATGCAGCACTCGCCACCAGCTATTAGAAAAAGGCAGATGAGTTAAGCACATATGAAGAAAGAGAACAGAATCTCTCTCAAGTCTTACAGAGCATCGCATTGGAGTTAGCCCAATGTAATATTGAGTTTGCCTTGCCTCTCCCGCAGAAGGTAAGAAGAGTTGCAGATAGAGCAAAGGCTCTGGAGGAAACAGTAACCAGGATGGAAGAAACAGTGGCCAAGATGGAGGAAGATCACAAAGCATAGATTGCTGAGCTTGAGGCGAGACCACCGGGAACCCCCCAAGTAGACAAGGAAGTCAGAGTATAGGCCTTTCGACTCACTTCCACGCAGATGAAATCTCGCATAGACGATGCACTATCGGTGCTAGCTGATGCGACGAACACATGGTCGGAGTTAGATGAGCCTCCCGAGAAAGTAGAAATACAACAAAGTATTCAACAAATAGAGAATACCACAGTAGCGATGAAGGAAGAAATCAAGAGCTTAGAAGCTCTTCAGAAGATGAGAAAGACGATGGAGATGAACCGCTTAGAGCAGGAAGCGCAGTGGTTGAGAGCAAAGGAGATACACATCAATGACCTGCTTCAACCATATCAGGAACAAATCACAGAGATAGTTGATGCGGTTGAGCAGAAAGTTGGGGAGTTCACTGCCACCAGAAATGAAATTGATGCAACAGAAGACTCAAGTATTAGTCAAGCTATGCTTGACTCGGCATAGGAGCATGTCGCAACTATGCAGAACGAAGTCATAGGACTTTGGGACAAGCTTCAACGCACTTCGTAGGAAGCCAAGGAGAAGTTACAGCAGGAGAATCCCGCTGGTAGTGGCTCAGGGACGAGCCACAAGTAAGTGTTAGGGGACTGTTGGAGCAGAGTCCCGTAGCTACAGGAAAAGATGCCATTTTGGCGGATAGACAGTTTTGGCGAAGACGAAGAGATAAGGTAAAGCTACGACACCGTAGCATGTTTCTAGCTACAGAGCAGAGCCGGAAACCGTGACTGTTGGGACAGAGAAGTCAAGAAAGACGACAGTACCTGAGCGACCGAGAAGAGAGAGCTCAACCACTGCATTGAAGGCAGCGGTGAAGACAGGAGGGCTTAGCTACCCTCATAAAGGAAAAGCAATGACGAGGCCGAGGTATTGAAGACGAAGGACAGAAGAAGGTAAGTGGTGCATAGTACCCATGGACAGCACCTGGAAGTATGGAAGACTGCAGAAAGCAGTGGTGTGATGGAAAGCGGCTACCCCAAGTACAGATATGCCGATTATCACTAGTTAGGGATTTGGGTTACTGTTGGGATAGGCCCACAGTGTTGTAATGGCGAGACCTTTGGGCCACCTATAAAGGGATGTATTTTGTATTGTAAAAGGTTAGCTAGTCAGTCCTTCTGGAGCTGTTAGGGTAACCTGTAGCTAGTCAGTCCTTCTAGAGCTAATAGGGTAACCTGTAGCTATTCAGACATCAACGAGTCTGAGAGTCCAGTAGTCTATTATCTCACTGTTATTTTGTATTGTAACAATCCGCAGGGATTGACAGAGAGAGAGAGAGAGTGAGAGTATATTTTAAGAAGGAAATATAGAGAAGAGATCTAAGAGAGAAGGGCTCCAGGATGTGTGCAGAGTTACCTAGAAGATCTCTAGCTGCATATGCGATGCAGCAGAACTGTGTACCTCTCTCAAGTTACAATATAGAAACACAGTTCTATGGACGTAGCTTCTACCCTGGAAGTGAACCACATAAAATCAGAGCGTTATGTGATTGATTCATGTGATTGTATTTACTTGTTATATCTGTCATTCATTACATGAACTTTGTTTACAGTAAATGTATGTATGTGTTATTCAGTTCACAACATATTAAAAGGATAAATGCAATTTGAAGTCTTTAAGTATTATGTATAAGAGTTTGTCTAAGTTTAACTCAAGACAGTTAAGAGTCGCAGTGTAAAACAACCTTGTGTGTTGAGTCCTGTAAGTTGAACACTAGTACGTTAAGTACGCTGAGCCGTAATGGTAGGATATCGCAGGGGGGTGATATCACACCATCAGAGGAGCTGGGGTGCATGATACCGCAGGTTGAGGATCGAGTGTAGGAGGAAGTTACGTGTTTCCCAGGACTTGGCGATGCGATAAAGGTTGGAGTCATCGTGAGAAAGAGGAAACTGTGCACCGTAGAGAGGAGAGAGACATCTCGCTGCTAAGAAGAGCTGCGAGATGCACACAGGATGCCATACAGAAGTTGGTTGAGACACTTGAGTCTTTGGCCAACCCATTAGGATCACTTAAGGTGAGACTTCAGGCCACTCCGCGGCCTGTTGCCGAAAGGGCCAGTGAGCTAGGGGTGTTGTTGGTACATTATAGTAAACCCGGGTTTTCCCAACGACCAACAAATGGTTCTGTTGCCGGTTTTGAACAAACTAAGCATTGATGTTCTATTGGCATCCTACTAGAGATGAACTCAATGAGTGGGTTGGGTCTAAGGAGAAAGAGTTTTCTGAACACGAGAACAAGTGTCCTATACTGAGTATAGAGGACTGTTTACAAAATCATATCGTTACAGACCTTCATGCGATATTTTTTGCGACCTTTGGAAACGAGCTTTACGATTGGCTATCAAAGTTGACTGATACAAGCATATTTAAGAAGAAAATAAATATTGTCTGGACACTGGAGCTGATTCAGATTGTGAAGAACCTTGATAATCCCATTACGAGGACAGTATACTTCTGGCTTGCGAGTGTGCTAGAAGGCTTCGTCATAGAGTTTGCAGTTGAATAGAGAAAAAGCTTCAGCGAGGCTGAGCGGTACTTCTTGAAAGGATATCGCGGTAGGTAACTAAAATATCTAAACTTGTCCATTAAGATGTTATTACATGAAAAAGGAACAATGGATCTAGTTTCAGATGAATAAGTAAAGATAGTAATGTCACAAGAGTTTGAAAGTGATTTTGATGACATTGGACGTACACGTAGTGGAAAGAAATACAAAGTAGATTTCAGATCTCCCATACTTGAAGATAGTTCAGATAATACTAGACAATAGAGTCACAGTACCACATAAAGAACAGAAGGGGGTATCCCTTACCATCCTTATACCCCACAGAAATAGATTGGGACTCAGAACAATCCCATAGGAACTCCATCTAGTAGCTCCCAAATAGTACATACTACCGCTGCATCACCTCCACCTACACCACCGAGTGGTAGTAACACAGCAAATCAACATCCACCACGTAGAAATAGAATGGGGGATGATATGAAGCTACCTATATTTAAGTGTACAGGGGCAGAGGACCCAGAGCAGCACTGGTTTCTATGTGAAGCCGTGTGGACCATTAAAGCAATCAATGATGATAATAGTAAACTTGTACAGTTGGTCACCACACTGAGAGAACAAGACTTAACATGGTATATGAAGTACACCATAGCGGTACCCAGAACACTTGTCCAGGTCAGGACCACAATGATTAAAGAGTTTAAGAAACCTAAGTCTGAGTCATAGTGCATTACAGAGCTCAAAGACATCAAACAGTTACCTATAGAGTCAGTGTGGGACTTCGATCAGAAATTTAAAGCCCTTATAGACCAAGTCAGCTTTGAGTTTGGGCCGGAGCAGCATAAGGCATGGTTTATTGTAGCACTGCTCCCTCACATCAGACTACCATTAATGCAGAAGAAACTCTAGACGTAGGATGATGCATTGGAGATGGCAATGAAACTAGAGGCTTCACCTCTAGCTGAAACCAGCACAGGTATGACAAATCTGCAAAACCAGTTGGCTAATCTCACGATACAGATGCATGAGCTTAAGAAAGGGAAAGAGGTTGTGTAAGACATATGGTGCATAAAGTGTAAAGCAAAAGGCCATACTAAAGATAATTGTCCATTCTTTGTAGAATATATAACAACTGGGGCTACTAACCCCTTACCACAGACCCATGGGCCGTGGTGTGAAATATGTAAAACAAGAGGACACCTACATCACTAGTGCCCTCTACTTCAGAAGTACGTGCAGACACCTAAGAACTTATACTGTGTCTTCTGTAAGTCCGTAGGCCATGATGAACACGATTGCCGAGCCTATGATCTCATGGTCGGGACCAAGAAAGACTTGTACAGAGTCCAATCAGAAACACAGGGTCCAGCAGTAAGAACATAGCATGATCCGGCTTATGGTGGCTGTGGAGGAGGATTCAAAGGATGAGGATGTGGAGGAGGCTTTGGCCAGGTAGAAGGCTTTGGCCGTGGTCGCGGAATGGTCACTTGTTACAACTATGGAGTTCTAGGACATTATGTTAGGGACTGTCAGAGCCCTACCACCACATGTAACTATTGCAAATATTACGATCACGCTATAGAAGACTATCCTACCTTGATAGCTAAGATCAGAGAACCTAATCCAGTAGTACACCAGAACATCCATCTTATTGCTGCTAAGCAGGAAGAACTAGAACCAACAATCAACATTGTGACTCGCAGCGGTGCTTCCACTAATGGGACATCGCAGGTTACTGAAAATACCACAGGTCAGGAGTGGGTGCGCAAAGCTCCTAACAAAGCAACACCAATTGACCTACAGAAGAATAAATAGACATTTCAGGAAGTTAAGACTTTCTTTGATGACCCTATGCAATCAGGATCATAGGTACTGCCGTCTAGGGGCATACCGTAGCAAGCACCTTGTGGCATTAGCCCTGTACAAATATCGCAGGCTACCACATCGGGCACATGTGACGAGGACGAGTGGACAGGAAGTGTACAATCCTTCCTGCGGAGTTGTTTAAAACTCATGAGAAATGAGCAAGCTATCAGAGAACTTTAGCGCATCATAGATCAGTGTCAACCATCTTCTTCCATGAGCAGTGCAAAACGTGTTGTTCATATTACTATGGGACATACAAGAACAGGAAGAGAGATGCGACTCACAGCACAAGTTGGAGAATTTGAAATGGATGAGGTGATCCTAGATCTAGGATCAGAGGTAAATGTTCTGACTAAGCAAACATGGGAACAGATGGGTAGCCCTAAGTTAGTCAGATCGCCTATCCATCTCATATTAGCTAATCAGCAGTGTGTATCACCCCTGGGTCGACTATCGCAGGTGCCAGTTGACATTGACGAAGTTCGCAGCTCTGCGGACTTTGAAGTTATGGAAATCATTGGCGATAGTAGACCATACCCAGCGCTACTAGGCATTGATTGGGCAATTGGTAACATGGCCGTTATCGACTTAAAGAGAAGACAAATGACTTTTGAAGATGCGCAGATCCGAGTCATCACACCGTTAGATCCTCTTCAGGGTCCTAGATACATTGAACCTATCTGAGCAGAGGAAGAGGCACTTAACATGGAGAGTCTCTATCAGATGACTATGAACCAGGGCGACTACATCAATCCAACCGCAGAAGGGAACATTAGTTGGCGATGCGACAGCTCATGCGCATCAGATTCGGATGTTGGTATAGAGAACTGGCAGACCAAACTTTACGAAGTCTCAGTGCACATATGTGCGTACATGACTAAGTCACTATGATGGAGTGGCGCAGAGATCAACGAGATTCCATCATTTCATGGTTTAACAGATATCTAGGACTTTCTCACGCAGTTTGAACAACAAATTCCTCACGAGCAGAGGATCGCAGCTATGGACCTTGCAGTACGAGCCACACCTACAAGATGGTGGTATGCACATAAAGAGAATATCACATCATGGGATGATCTGAAGTGATTGATAGCGATCAGATTCTATACCAACACAGAGTATGTCCAGTAGAGATACACAGGCGAAAGTGACCCCAGGTCACATATTCAGACGTGTCAACAGAATTGGTCAGACATTCCCAAGGATGAATGGGTTCACCAATTCATTCACACTTTGGACACAGTTCCACGGAACTGGTACATAGAGACTGAATTGCGCAAGGGAACGATTACATGGCCACTTCTAATAGATAGCTTTCTACTTACCTTCGCTTTTGAATCTGAGTATACAAATGTTGATTAAGCCCTAGATGTAATAAAGATTAAGGTATTTGAGGATTGTACCCTATCAGTACATACTCAACCTGAGTGGGCCATCCAGTTAGAAGAGGCTCTCTAGTGCTATAACTTCGAAGCAGAACCAGAGGAGGAGGATGAGGATCCTCGCAACATCAACATTCCAGAGTCAGAAGGCACTCACGATGTTGATGGACTGAAGCTACAGATTCCAGCAATCATAGAGCCAATCAAGATTAAAAAGATCAATATTGGCACAGACACAGAACCAAAGTTTTCCTCTATTGGAGACTATTGGACTGATGAAACAGTCAGAAAGATTGCAGACTTGCTACATGACTATCAGGACCTATTCCCCACCAAGTTCACAGAGATGAAGGGAATAGTCGGAGACCTGGGAGTAATGAGGATACCATTGAAAGAGGATGCTATACCAGTCAAGCAGCGTCCATATAGATTAAATCCGCGCTACAAAGAAAAAGTTAAGGATGAGATCGATAAGATGCTAGCAGCAGGCATCATTGAGCCTGTAGAAGAGAGTGAATGGTTTAGTCCCATGGTTGTGCAAGAAAAGAAAACTAAAGGAGACATCAGGATCTGTGTCGACTTGTGTAAACTCAACGACGCATCGCTTCATGATCCATTTTTGACACCTTTCACTAATGAAGTACTAGACAATGTGGGAGGACATGAGGTCTACTCCTTCACTGATGGCTTCTCAGGCTATCACCAGATCAGAATCCACCCAGAAGATCGACATAAGACCACTTTTGCAACAGAATTGGGCTCATTCCAGTATACGGTAATGCCCTTTGGTCTTAAGAATGCACCGGCTATCTTTTCTAGAGTAGTAGTTGCCGTATTTAAAGAATACATCCATAAATTCCTAGAAGTTTATTTTGATGATTGGACTGTATTTGGATTAATTGACAAGCACATAGGAGATTTAAGACTGATGTTAGAGAAATGTAGGCAGTACCAGATTTCTCTAAACTTAAAAAAATGTATATTCTATGTGCCATTCGGTATTTTGTTGGGTCACATTGTCTGCAGGAAAGGCTTGATGGTAGATCTCGCAAAGATTGCCATCATTGTAAATCTTCCAGCACCTAACTCAGTCAAACAATTGAGGACAGTACTTGGTCATACTGGGTACTACAGAAAATTCATCAAGGGATACGCAAAGATTACAGCACCGATGGAAAAACTGTTAAAGAAAGATGTAAAATTCCTATGGAATGAGGAATGCCAGTAGAGTCTAAACACACTTAAAGAGAAGATGGTTACAGCACCCATCTTAGTATTTCCAGACTGGACTAAGCCGTTTCATGTACATGTGGATGCATCTAGCATCGGACTAGGGGTTTTTTTAACGCAACCATGAGAATGAGGTATCGATCATCCGATTGCATACTCCAGCAGAAAGCTATCAATAGCAGAAAAGAACTACACCACGACAGAAAGAGAAGGCTTAGCTATGGTGTACATGTTACAAAAGTTCAGGCACTACTTGTTGGGTGCCTCATTCAAGATGTTTACTGACCATTCCGCATTGAAGTATCTGGTCAATAAGCCAGTGTTAGGGGGAAGAATCTGCAAATGGTTACTCCTCTTTCAGGAGTATGATTTTGAAATCATTGTCAAACCAGGAAGATTGAATGCCGGACTTGATCATCTGTCACGAATAGACTCAGGAGAAGAGCCAAGTAATCTAGAGGACAATTTTCCAGATGCACAGTTGTTCTCTATCCAAATCACAGATGAGTACTATGCTGATATCATTCACTTTCTCACTACAGGAAGGGCACCTGAGGAGTTTACCAAGCATCAAAAGAGGCAGTTGGTTGTTAAAGTAGAAAACTTCACCCTGATTGCAGGACAGTTATACAAGTTAGGTCCAGATGAAGTCCTACGCAGATGTGTGATGCCGCATGAAAAAGAGGCTATTATCAGAGAAGCACATCCAGGTACCGCAGGAGGTCATTTCGCAGGAAAGCTGACTGCGTAGAAAATCCTAGCTACAGGATTATGGTGGCCTACATTACACAAAGACACTAAGGACTTTTGCAGATGCTGCAATATCTGCCAGAGGGTAGGAAAACCTTCGCAACGAGATGAAATGTCGTTGCAACCGCAGATTACGTTGCGTGCATTTGACAAGTGTGATATAGACTTTGTGGGTCCTATCAACCCACCAGGAAAATGAGCTGGTGTGAGATATATCATCACTGGAATAGAGTACCTCACCAGGTGGGCAGAGGCCAAAGCAGTAAGAAATTGTGATGCTGCTACAGCCGCACAGTTCATTTTTGAAAACATCATCACTATATTTGGATACCCAGTAATTTTGATGAGCGATCAAGGCACACACTTCTTGAATCACACCATTGAGGCCTTGACGGAAGAATTCCAGACACAGCACCATAAGAGCACTTCCTACCACCCACAAGCTAATGGTACAGTGGAGGCCTTTAACAAGATTTTAGAAAATGCTCTTACAAATATCTGCAATAGCGAAAGGAATGAATGTTAACCAGGGTTCGCCCAAAGGAAGTCACAGGATCAGTAAATAACCTGGCCATACAAGTTGCAGAGGGGGAACAGTTCAATTGGTCTTTATTTTTGTTAAATATGTTTCAGCAAGATTGTTTGCAAGCTCAGGATGAGGCAAGCCACCCCTTCCATTTCTCGTGGTTGCTGATACTCTATGCATTCGGCGGGTGGAAGGAGCCGCCTCATACCCAATTTTGATAGCTAGCGAGTGGCGAGCCCAGAGGTGTGCGCTACACAAACTTATGGGAGACTAGCATCCCTGCCAAGAAAAAGGTCAATACGATAGTATTCTATGAATACTATAGGATGCTGAGGAACATCCTCCAAGAAATTCCACGGATCATCAAGGAGATCGTGGACACATATGATGATCGGCTTGATTTTATGGTGGATCGCCATAGAATTTACCTGAGGCCAAAAAGGGCTAAAAGGGACGATTGGGCTAATGGTTGGTTCAGGATGATAGCGAAGGATGTCGAGGACGTCATCAAAGAGTTTGATGACGACTAGAAGCAAGCGTTAGAAGATACCACACCCCTACCATCAGGTACCGCACAGGCAGACCCATCGGACAAAGACAAAGACAAAGTGGAGACCCAGATGCAAGATACAACACAAGTGCCACTACCAGGAGAAAAGAGGAAAGATTCACAGCAAGTGCCACTAGAGGCACAGACGACAAAGGATGGAGAAGAAGAGACACCAGAGGCACAGAAGAAGAAAAAGCACAAAGCCACAAAACCACCTTTGAAGACTGCACTGACAGAGGATGACTATGAACTTATTGCAACAAGAATGCATGACACATTGAAGGACTCATTTGAGGTGATGCAGACATCACAGGAAAAGATATAGAGTGCAGTAGAGAAGTAGCTTCTGGACTTAAAAGCAATTACTGAGAAGACTGCCATGATACAGGTTCCGTCGGTAAAGGAGACCGCAGGAGAAAGTTCAACACAGTCGATTTGTCGCAAGGAAATCTTGGCAACGGATCGCATCAATATAGTCTTGATACCACCAAGGAGCATTCGATTCCCTGCGTCAATGATGGATGTACCGATACAGATTAGGAAACCTGTCGAGGTTAACCTCGCAGAGTTCCACATTGATCAGTTACAAATGATCCAGCAGCAGCTAAGCACAAAGCTCAGAGGTAGAGAGATTGCAACTTATAAACAAAACACACAGCTGAAACAAAAGAATGCAGCACTCGCCACCAGCTATCAGAAAAATGTAGACGAGTTAAGAACATATGAAGAAAGAGAGTAGAATCTCTCTCAAGTCTTATAGAGCATCACATTGGAGTTACCCCAATGTAATATTGAGTTCGCCTTGCCTCTCCCGCAGAAGGTAAGAAGAGTTGCAAACAGAGCAAAGGCTCTGGAGGAAACAGTAACTAGGATGGAAGAAACAGTGGCCAAGATGGAGGAAGGCCACAAAGCACAGATTTCTGAGCTTGAGGCTAGACCACCGGGCACCCCCGAGGAAGACAAGGAAGCCAGAGTAGAGGCCTTTCGACTCACTTCTGCGCAGATGAAATCTCGCATAGACGATGCACTATCGATGCTAGCTGATGCGACGAACACATGGTTGAAGTTAGATGAGCCTCTCGAGAAATTAGAAATCCAGCAAAGTATTCAGCAGATAGAGAATACCATAGCAGCGATGAAGGAAGAAATCAAGAGCTTAGTAGCTCTTCAGAAGATGAGAAAGACTACGGAGATGAACCGCTTGCAGCAGGAAGCGCAGTAGTTGAGAGCAAAGGAGATACACATAAATGACCTGCTTCAACCATATCAGGAACAAATCACAGAGCTAGTGGATGCGGTTGAGCAGAAATTTTGGGAGTTCACTGCCACTAGAAATGAAATTGATGCAGCAGAAGACTCAAGTATTAGTCAAGCTATGCTTGAATCGGCACAGGAGCGTGTCGCAGCTATGCAAAATGAAGTCGCAGGACTTTGGAACAAGCTTCAATGCACTTCACAGGAAGCCAAGGAGAAGCTACAGTAGGAGAAGCCCACTGGTAGTGGCTTGGGGACGAGCCACAAGTAAGTGTTAGTGTACTGTTGGAGCAGAGTCTTGCAGCTACAGGAAAAGCTATCATTTTGGTAGATAGACAGTTTTGGAAAAGACGAAGAGATAAGGTAAAGCTATGATGCCATAGCATGTTTCTAGTTGCAAAGCAGAGCCAAAAACCATGACTATTGGGACAGAGAAGTCAAGAAAGACAACAGTACCTGAGCGGACAAGAAGAGAGACCTCAACCACTGCATTGAAGGAAGTGGTGAAGACAGGAGGGCTCATCTACCCTCATAAAGGAAAAGGAGCGACAAGTCCTAGGTATTGAAGACGAAGGACAAAAGAAGGGACATGGTGCATAGTACCCATGGTTAGCGCCAGGAAGCATGGAAGACTGTAAAGAGCAGTGGTGTGATGAAAAGCGGCTACCCCAAGTACAGATATGCCGACTGTCACTAGTTAGGGATTTGGGTTACTGTTGGGACAGGTCCACAGTGTTGTAATGGCGAGACCTTTGGGCCGCCTATAAAGGGATGTATTTTGTATTGTAAAAGGTTAGCTATTCAATCCTTCTGGAGCTATTAGGGTAACCTATAGCTATTCAGTCCTTCTGGAGCTATTAGGGTAACCTGTAGCTATTCAGACATCAGCGAGTCTGAGAGTCTAGTAGTCTGTTAGCTCACTGTTATTTTGTATTGTAACAATCCACAGGGATTGACAGAGAGAGAGAGAGAGAGAGTGAGAGTATATTGTAAGAAGGAAATATAGAGAAGAGATCTAAGAGAGAAGGGCTCCAGGCTGTGTGCGGAGTTACCCAGAAGATCTCTAGCTGCATATGCGGTGCAACAGAATTGTGTACCTCTCTCAAGTTATAATATAGAAACATAGTTATGTGGACGTAGCTTCTACCCTGGAAGTGAACCACGTAAAATCAAAGCGTTATGTGATTGATTCATGTGATTGTATTTACTTGTTATATCTGTCATTCATTACATGAACTTTGTTTACAGTAAATGTATGTATGTGTTATTCAGTTCACAGCATATTAAAAGGATAAATGCAAGTTGAAGTCTTTAAGTATTCTGTATAAGAGTTTGTCTAAGTTTAACTCAAGACAGTTAAAAGTTGTAGTGTAAAACAACCTTGTGTGTTGAGTCCTATAAGTTGAACACCAGTACGCTAAGTATGTTGAGCCGCAGTGGTATGATATCACAGGGAGGCGATATCGCACCATCAGAGGAGCTGGGGTGCGAAATACCACAGGTTGAGGATCGAGCGTAGGAGGAAGTTACGTGTTTCCCAGGACGCGGCGATGCGATAAAGGTTGGAGTCATCGCGAGAAAGAGGAAACTGCACACCACAGAGAGGAGAGAGACATCTCACGGCTAAGAAGAGCTGCGAGACGCACACAGGACGCCATACAGAACCTGGTCAAGACACTTGAGTCTTTGGCCAACCCATTAGGATCACTTCAAGTGAGACTTCAGGCCGCTCCGCGATCTGTTGCTGAAAGGGCCAGTGAGCTAGGGGTGTTGTTGGTACATTATAGTAAACCCGGGTCTGCCCAACGACCAAAAAGATTTCAGAAATCTCTACAGAGTCAGGAATAAATATTACTCTCTTTGGTTCTCCTGTATGGTTCATCTGGTAGACTGACAAAAAATTTACTGTAAGGTCTGGTACATATAGTACATCACTGAAGAACCCATGGTCTAAATCAATTCTCCCAATCCCTTTGGTCTGGAGTTCAGAATCATCTCCCATTTGAACTGTCGGTCTAACATTCAAACTCATGGAGGAGAAGAATTCTCTCTTGGATACCATATGCCTGGAAGCACCTGAATCAATAATAAAGGATGAGGAATTAGAAGTACCTACCACCAATGCATGACATTTCTCCTTGCCTTCAATTAGACTAGAGTTTCCATCTTTCTTCCTAGCGCTGTCAAGAACTGGAATGTTGTTCTTCTCCAGTAGCTGCACCATGGTGTCTATGGTTTTCTTCATGCATGAGCTCTCTAGAACCCATTTGGACCAACTTTTCCTGCTCTTGAGTGTGTCTCCATGAAATTTTCCAGACTTGGCATTTTCCAGTTTCGAAGGGTGAGTTTGCCTGAGTAAAATGTGCTCACAAAGACTAAGAACTCTGGCCCCAACCTCGAAAGTATAGACAAGATCAGTCGATCTTCCTTCTTTTCAATCCCACATTGTTTTAACTACAATACAAGTGATTTGAACTTGGTGAAGAAGTCTTGGATTGTGTCATAGTGCACTAGGCTCAATATTATTAGCTCATTCTCAACCTGGTGACCATGTAGCTCATCAGTTTTTCCAAATAGAGACTCAAGTTTCTCCCAAACCTCCTTTGGTGATGTCAAACTATCAATATGGAACAACTCTGTTGAGATGCTCAGACATATCAAACCATATGCTTCATCCAATTTGTTAAAATACTTGGCCTTTTCTATAGCAGAATTTGGTTCCACTTCAATGCCCATAGTAACTCTGAAAAGCCCCTTGGCTCTCAATTGAATCACCATATCTTCCTTCCATTCAAAGAAGTTGAAAGGTGTTAGCATTATGTGGGTATCCTCCATTACTTCCTGCACTGATGGTGGTGAATTTCTAACTGGGTTACACACAACAATTCGATTTTATCTGGAATTCACTAACAAAGCAGCTCAAATCCACTAAGAATTTGGTCTGAAACTCAAAAATATCCAACCAGATCTAATACCATGTGAGAAATTCGAACCAAAAAGTGAGTAATTAGAACTACAGGAGAATCTAGGAGTGTTAATGAGGTTCACAAATCAAATTTGGGTGCAAGATTCAGCAAAAACCATCAAATTACAGTTAAATTACACACAATGATAGTTAAAAACAAGATAGTTTTGGATTGTCTTACTCTAAAATTTTTATTAACAGGTTTATAAATACATCATAAGTGTTTTGAATGGATTTGGAAGCCAATTGTGAGGAAAATCCAAAAATTGCTAAATTGGCATCAAACCCCCCTAGGTGGGCCAATCTTGTCCCAAATATCTCCAAATGGACATGAATTGCTGAAGTGGCATGGATGATGTGTGCTAGTTCAATTATTACACCTTAGACAGTGTGGGTGTGGAAAGATGGATGGTTTAGACTCTCAATGCAACATTAATTGCACCAAATCAAGCCAAATTTGGGAAAGATCCCACTCTAGCGCCCTAAGTCAACTTTCTTGTCCACATTCAATGAATGGGAGAATACCAGCAATGATGGCTGTGCATATGTGGTTGGATGACTAGGCTGGAGTACCCATGTGGGTCATAGAACCTCAACTTGACATGGCATATGTCCACCCAAGCACCCCTAGTCCACCTCATAGTGTATTAAAGCTTAAAAAAGCAATTAAATGGACTAATTAGTGTAAATAAGGTACTAATGATGGATCACTATTCTAACAATATTATAAAAGAAATTTGGAAGCCAACATTTAGAAGAAGAACTTTGAAATCATAATATTGACGCATGTTTACATCTATGACATGTTTACATCATCAACTCCATGTTTACATCAATGACAAGAAAACTCATTCAATTGAACAAAAAAATCCCCCTTTTTCATTTTTTTCAAACATATACATGCTCCCCCCCTTTTACATTGATGGAAAAATAAAAACAACACCTTATGTGATCAAGTGTAGGAACCAATAATGCTCCCCCTAACACAAGTCCTTGTTCTGGAATATACCTGTGCAAGTTGTAACCAAAACTGCGTAGAAGCTAATAATTCAGATAAAACTGAACCCTTAGAATTACTAAACCAAAAATTTGCATAGCAGAGAAGCCCCCAATAGAAGTCTGCCATTGAAAAACTGCAAGTTTGAAATATAATTATAACCGGTTGTTCATCACTTTAATAACAATATGAAAAGGAAATGGATTACATAGAAAAAACACTTAATTTTCCCTGATATTTTCAAATTGCACTTGAGGTAAGGGCATAGTGAATATATCAGCAATTTCACTCCGTGTGCCAACATATTCCAACTTGATAAGATTGTTTAAAACCTTCTCTCTAAGAAAATGAAACTTAATTGGAATATGCTCTATTTTTTAGTGCATAACTGGGTTCTTGGAAATGCTAATGGCACTTGTATTGTCACATAAATAGGAATAGGATCATCATAAGTGACATGTATATATTCTAGAATTTGTTTCATCCATATTACCCATGTACAACAATTTGCAGCAACAATATATTTTTCTTCGGAAGTTGAAAGAGATACAGTTGATTGTTTCTTGCTAGACCAACTTACCAAGAATCCTCCTAGATAAAATGCTTCCCCACTTGTACTTTTATGATCATCTACGCAACCTTCCCAATATGCATCAATAAAATCATATAAATCAAGATTCTTACCTTTGGGATACCATAAGCCATAATCTATTGTTCCTTTGAGATATTTAAGAATCCTATTAACTGCAAGCAAATGAGAATCTTTGGGATAAGATTGAAACTAAGCAACTTGACATAATGCATTCATAACATCCGAACTTGTAGTTGCTACATATAAAATACTACCAATCATAAATCTATATATTTTCTACTTAACATTCTCAGAGCCATCGGTGTTACTTAACTTGCATCCAGTAACCATGGGAGTTCCGACTGGTTTAGAATCTTGCATTTGAAATTTCTTTAGCATTTCATTTATGTATTTGGTTTGAGAGATAAAAATTCCTTTATCAGATTGTGAAATTTGGAGTCCTAAGAAAAACTTTAATTCGTCAAGCATAGACATTTCAAACTCACTCTGCATACTTTGTGCAAACTTTTTACTAAGATGATCATTACCACTCCCAAATACAATATAATCTACATATATTTCAACAATAATCAAGCTATCATGTCCTTCTTTAATGTAGAGATTACTGTCAGTATTTCCTTTTTTGTATCATTGTTTCCTTATATATTTATCAAGCCAGGAATACCAAGCTCATGGAGCTTGCTTTAGCCCATACAGAGCCTTTTTTAACCTGTAAACATAATTTTCTGCGTTAGACAGTTGAAATTTTCAGGTTGTTCCATGTAAACCTCTTCTTCTAATTCACCATTTAAGAAAGCAGACTTGACATCCATTTGATAAAATTTAATTCATTTAGAACAAGCATAAGCTATAATTAATCTAATTGCTTCCATCCTTGCAACAAGAGCATGAATTTCACCATAATCTATTCCTTCTACCTGAGCATAACCCTTACAAACTAGTCTAGCTTTGTTTCGAGTCACCTTACCTGCTTCATCTAACTTGTTTCTAAATACTCACTTAACCCCAATAATATTTTTGTTTATAGGTCGAGGAACAAGTTCCCATGTTTCATTATTTTTTATTTGACTTAACTCTTCTTTCATGGATTTTACCCAATGTTCATAATTAATTGCCTCTTCAACATTCTTGGGTTCAAATGAAGAAATTAATGATACATGTTCTTGATTTGTAATTGATTCTTTTCTTTTTCTTCTTGTCTCAACATCTACATTTATATCACTAATTATTTGATCTTCAAGATGATTGCTTTATATCCTTTTACTTGAAGTTTCAGATGGATTTGAACCTTGTAACAGAGTAGAAGGAGTCAAAATTTCATTTTTTACCGATTTAGTTTCCTCTTTATCACTTGATTCTTCTTCCTCCTTAAGTTTGTCATATATTTGATAATGTTTCTTTTCTAGTTTTTGATTTCTAGAACGAGGACTCATCAACCTTCACATCTATAGATTCAACAATTTTCCTTAGCCTGAAATTATAACATTTATAATCCTTTCTTGAACATGAATATCCAACCAATATGACTTCATTAGTTCTAGAATCCAATTTACCAAGATTTTTATCAATTCTTTTAATATAAAACTTACTCCAAAAAATTCTAAAGTGCTTTATACTACTTGTTCTACCTTTCCATAACTGATAAAGTGTTTTATCATTATTATTTATTAACATGATTCTATTCAACATGTGTACAACAATATGAACTGTTTGAGGCCAAAACATATCACTTAATCTAGATTCATTTAGAATTGTTCTTTCCGTTTCCCTAATAGTTCTTTTTTTCCTCTCAACAACACCATTTTGTTGAGGTGTTTCAGTAACAGAGAAATGTATTTTAATTCCATTTTCATCAGATTAATTGTTGAACTCATTTGATACAAACTCTCCCCCATTGTACGATCTTAAACACTTAATCTTCACATCAATTTCATTTTCAGTCAATTATTTGAAAACTTGAAAACAATTAAATGCTTTAGTCTTTTTTTTTTCAGGAAAAATAACCAAGTCATTCGAGTGAAATCATCCACAAATAACATAAATTACCTTTCATCATTTAATCATGTTGCCCACATGGGTCCACAAGTATCAGTATGTATGATTTCCAGGGGCTTTGTTGTAGAAAGTTCCTTTGTTTTAAACTTGACTCTGGTTTGTTTACCGTGTTGACACTACTTGCAAATAGAGATACAAAGGTTCTTTATAACAAGTAAGTATATTATTTCTTCCTTTTTATTTAACTGAATCAAATTATCAAAATCAATATGTCCGAGTCTTTTGTGCCATAACCAACTTTCATCTCCACTCCCAAGGTAACAATTTCCATCCTTCTCATCTAATATGTAAATATTATTTGGTGTTCTTGTAGCTGTGAACAACTAACTGATTTGTTTTGACATATCTAATTTGACACTTCTTGGAATCAAATATCATAAAATTCCCTTTATTACATGTTTGGATTACACTTAACATGTTATGTTCCATGTCTTCAATCAATAAAAAGATTTCAGCCATTATGTTTTTATTACTTAGACACAATGCCTTTTGCAATTATTCGAGCTGTCAGTTCATTACCAAATGTGACTATTCCTTCTTTACCTTCATCTAAAGTAATAAAATTATGTTTTCTACTTGTAATATGTTTTGAACACCCACTATCAACACACCACTTAACTTTATGGTATGCTTGTAAAGCAAGATTGCAATCTTCAATGCTTAGGTGCTGATTTTTCTTTTTTCCGGCATTTAGTTTTCAAGTCTGTGGTAGTTACACCAAAACCTGCATATTTTGAGAAGTTTATAGGGAATTTTCTTATTAAATGTCCAAAATTATTGCATTTGTAACATTCAAGTTGAAGGTTTAAGACATCAAAACTAATGTATCATGAATTGTTCATAGTGTTTTGAGTTCTTCTTCCATACTTAGATATAGAGATATCACAGTTGTTCCATGCAATTATGTTTCTTAACAAACCATTACATAAAATTTCTTTATGCCCATACTTATAGCAGAAAAATAATAGCCGTCAAATATATTTTGATACCTATCATATATTCTTCTTTGAACTGTCATGAAATCTGATTTCTTTCTTGCTTTATTGATCCAATCTACATACTGGTATTCTTTTGCCATGTTCCTATTTTCTCAAGAGTTGTGCTTGTATTTTCATTACTAGTCTCTTATTTATACCCTATTTTGTTCTTGTTAGTGCTTGTACTTGCATTAGTAGTCTATGATTTATACCCTATTCCAGCCTTGTCATTAGTAAATTTTGACAACTAATAATCTGATTTAGAACTTTTGAACTACTATTCATGTTACTTTCTTGCAACTTCTTTCTTAATGAAACAACTTTAACCTTCAAACATTCATTATCTTTATCTTTCTCTATAAGCAAATTTTTTAATGCTTCTTCAATTAATCTAGCCTCTTCTATTTTATTTTTTAAATCAATTACCATTGTCCCAGTACTTTCTATCAATGTGCTAGATTTTGGTAAGTCATCTTCAACTTTCTTTATTTATTCCTTAAGAGACTTATGTTCCCTTCTTGTTTTTCTAAGTTCAGTCAGTGCACTTACAATTTATGCTTCTAAATAATATTCAGCTTCTTCTTGTTCAATAAATTTTTCATTCTGATTATCTAAAGCCATAAACAGTCTAATGTCCTAGATTTCATCACTTCCATCTATATGTGACGAATCACTATCATTTTTTATGAATATAATCTTCTTTTTATAAAAATTTATTTGAAATTATTTCTTGTATTTTTTCTTGTATTATTTAGTCTTTCTATTACTTTCTTCTTCACCATCAAAATGTTTATTGAAATGACACTTGGAAGAAAAATGTCCTATTCTACCACAATCAAAGAATTTGATGGGAAGTTTACCTTTTTACTTGCCACTACCTCTTCTTATATTTTCGACAAAGTTAGCTTCTTCCACATCTTATTCTGAGTCTTCATGATTGCTAATTTCGGTTTCAAATTTTTTCTTCTCTCTCTTTGTTTCCTTGAAAGTTGCTTCTTTTATGGAAGGATTCTCATGAGAAGTCCTCATTTCATACGTTGTTAGAATTCCATGTAATTAATCCATTTATAAAGTATCAAGATCGGTTCTTTCTTCTAAAGATGATACTTTTGAATTAAATCTTACAGGTAAATATTTAAGTACCTTTTGAACAACTTTGATATTTTTAATCTTTTCTCCTAAACCTCTCATGGTGTTAACTACTTCATCAATGCATAAGAAATAGGCTTCTATATCTTCATTTTAATCCATCTTTAAGCTTTCAAATTGACTCCTATTAGATTGTAGTTTAAAATTATTTACCTTTGCATATCCTTCATAAATATTTTTAAGTTTGTCCCATAACTCTTTTGCTGACTCACAGTGCATTACCTTAACAAATTCAGAACCTACCAAGCCTCCAAGAATTGCATACATTGCTTTGGAATTACTTTCATAGTGTTTTTTACCTGCGGAATATGTTAATTTCTTTATTTTTTTATTCATTCAACACAGCTTGCCAAACATCAACTCCTTGAGACTGCAAAAACAACTTCATCCTAAAACTCCAAAAATCATAGTTATGCCCATCAAATAAAGGTAATCCATGTTTAGTAAACTTAGATTTCTTATCCATCATAAACAATCAAATACTTCCAGTAGTTAAACTGACCCTGAAGCAACCAACTCTGATACCAATTCTTGGATAAGACAAACTAACTGAGAAGGGGGGGTGAATTAGTTAGTTACCAGAATTTTATTTTTTCTCTCCCTTTTAAAATAAGAAAAAACAATTAATCATTCCATAAACACCGAGGAACATAATTTTTCATGAGGAAACCCATAAAGGGAAAAAAATCTCTTTCTTTAGATGTAGGGAAAGCATCAACCTCTTAATACATCAATTTTATTTGAGTCAATAAATCAAATGAGGAAGCTACCTCTGTTTCTTCAACATATACTGAAAAGAAGCTTCCACTCCTTCTTTGTACAAGCATCAACTTGTATTGAATATTTATAGTCTTCATTAACTCCTCCCTTCCTCCTTCTAGCACAGGAACCAATCTGTTTCACAAATTTTCAAGCTAAAAACTGTTACCTATTTCAAACCCACCCTGTATCAAATATAAACTTTGTCAAATGCAATTCTGTCAGAACTTCTCTGTCAAAACTATTTATGTGAATACCATCCTGTCAATACCATCTCTATCCAAACATCTTTGTCAAAAACCAACTTATCTATGTCAAAACATCCATGTCAAAATCCAACTTATCCCTGTCAAACAACTCTGTCAAAAACCAATTTATCTATGCCAAAACAACTATGTCATTATGTCTCAAAATATCTTCATTTATACAACAAGTATTGTATATAAAACTCAGACCTTGAATGCCCGTAATTAATGATACAAATTCTCTCAATTTATTTACATCTAGTATCTAATTAATCTCAACAGATCTACTTCATTTCAATGATTAAGATGACTACTCTATTCCTTCAGTCTACAGAAAACTCATTATTTTTTCAAAGATCTGCATACCATTTTATTCATTTTACTTGATCAATCCACATCTATATGAGCACAAACACAATGTATTTAATAAAAATAACTAGCAATACTTCTTCTGTCTCAATGTGAAGGAAACATACTCAACTCATACAATACTAACTATCAAAGAGGAATTTACAATACAACATTGAACTCATTCATAATGTATGTTAATATATTAATGAAATTTAATGCATACCATTGTTTCTTTAACCAACACAATCAACTCAAATATCCACCTCTTCTACAATTTATTCATTGTTGAGACTTCAATGTTTTCTTCATTGCTCAGCATTTTCTTCATTGCTATGCATTTTATTCATTGTTGAGACACTTCAACAATTTCTTTACTGCTTTGTGTTTTCTGTGTATATAGATTCAAATTTTCTTAATACTAGACAGAGCACATCTGTTTTTCTCTTCCCTTCTATGCACACATCCACCTTTCTTTTATCTTACAGCATATTCATACGTCTAAAAAGTTAAATATGGTTATTTAAATCGTGTAAACCAATTCTCAACATACATTCAAATCATTTTGGACAAATCGTGAATAAAACCAATCTTCAACAGATCAAAACCATGTAAACTAAAATTCAACAAATAAAACAAATCGTTTTTGGCCAAATCGTGAATAAAACTTAATTGTTTGTCAACTCTAATCATCTCTAGGTTCTTGCAAACAATATGAGATGAGGAATCATGAATAAAACTTAACTTTTTTTCAATGCTAATCATCTCTGGGTTCTTGCAAATAATATGAGATGAGGTGCCAATATGCCCATATTCAACAGCATATGCCAATATTCAAAAGCCCCAATATTTAACAGAGTTTATATATGCCAATATTCAAATGAATATTATAAAAGAACTTTGGAAGCAAACATTTAGAAGAAGAACTTTGAAATCATAATATTGATGTATGTTTACATCTATGACATGTTTACATCACAAACTCCATGTTTATATACATGACAATCAAACTCATTCAATTGATAAATAACATCAGTACAACTTGATAAAATTGTATGCTATTTAAATAACATGTTGTATTATGGACATGAGTATATTCATGTGAACCTATATAATATATATTGACATGATGTGTGGCAAGTCCCATATATAGCTTCATCCTTGGGGAGTGTCAATATTGGAACAAATGGTCATACATACATGTTTGACTGGGTCACTATACAACTTACAAAACTTAATTATCAACGTGATATTGTACAAATTTTGAAATCGACATTCCTTTCTCTACATGTATGACATATTGTACTAGTTGTCTATATTTTTCTATAATCATTTTCTTTGGAATATTTCATTGAAAATGCTATGGATATTAGGACAATTCATACTAGTGCATATCCCTTATGCATCCAACCCATTGAAGCTAAACATGCCACTATTCTCCATCTTGAAACATATCCAAAAGGATATGTGGTCCTATTATAAACATTCAGTGGCCATCTCATTTATCACCATGTTGAAATTGAAAGTGCTAAAATATATAAGAAGATATGCTCTATTCTTGATCTAAGATCTATGAATAACATGTGTCATAGACACACAACTATATTATCATCCCAAATCAAATGCATATCCTATATATATTTTATGCTAACTAATGCTATTTTTTATAATTATTTATCCATGCAGGCCTCATCTCAAAATAAAAATTGACTTAGGCATATTAAAAAAAGATCCCAAACCCATTCATTACATCATTCATCCCAACAAAAGTTAATCGTCCTAAATTCCATACACCTGTTCATAAATTTCAAAGTATCCCCCCCCCCCCACTTCAATATTCTACTAACCCTTAGTCATGCTCGAGGAGTCTAGCAACTTAAGTCTAGGTTGGAGGTGTAGAAAACATAAAATATGTAGAGGTGCAAAGGAACATGGCATGGAGATCACTTGGTTGTAAAATATAAATCCATTGAGGCATAAATGGGAAATATCAAATTTAACTGCAAAGCACATAGTTGTAGATCTCACCAAGGAATAAAGGAGTGGAAATTAGTGTCTAGTACAAGGTGAAAATTGAGTATGCACCACCATAATCAATGAAGTCTTATCATTAATCTTAACTCATATCCTTCATCTCTTATTATTAATATTAGCTCATATTCATCAGCTAAAAGAACATTTTTCAACCTCATGCTCAACACATAAATCCATTATGCTTATATGCAACACCACATGGTCGAAACTTGAATCTGGACTATAGAAAATATGGTGACATGGGATCAAGAATGTAGTTCAAAATTAACTTTAACAACATCATTGAAAAATAATTCACCCCACACACCATAGGACTGGTATTTTTTTATTATTCTCAAATGTGGTCAAAAAGTGAAAAGAGATTAAGGCTAGTGATACCAGAAAGGGGAGAACAATCAATAAAGAGATAAAGGAAAAATATTATGTAAAAGATACACATTAGAAAAAAAACATAATATGAGAGAAACACAAACTTTATTAATCAAATTAGTTTCTTCCTTCAATGGACTCATTAGTGATAAAAAAATTGTTTATAATGCATCCTTTATAAAGAAAATAGGAGTGGGTGGAACAATCTGGAAACTATACCCATTAGGAAAAAAAGTTGGAAGTTTCCAAAGAATCTGGAAGTTTACTTGGAAAATATCAAGAAAGTAACTAAAATGGTTACAAAGAAACAGTCAACAATAAATGTGGTCAGAATCCTGAAAATAAGGTCGAAGAATATTCTGATGTAAAATGGCTAAAAATAACATAGAAACTTGCTAAAAATAGCTTTAAAATATCCAAAAAATCCCCCCTCAATGGGAATTTTTTGGCCATTTTTAGCTAAAACTATCTAGGATAGCTTGTGTCAAAATCATAAAGATGGACTGGTCCAAAACACTAAAACAACTACTGAGAAATTTAACGAGGATCTGAGCTACTCATGATGAAAGTTCCAAGATTACATGGATTTATACAAAAATTCATAGGTCTAGGAATATGCTACAATAGAGGGTTACACTGGAAGTCTCCATGTAGTTTAGGGTTTAGGGTCCCCCCAAGGTTCAAATCTCTAGTAGATTCACAGTAATCTATCTTTAACACCAAGGGATCCCTCTTGAATCCTGAATAAAGAAGAGTCCCATGCACATAAACCTGAAGCAGTAAAGTATCTCTCCGATCCCAATGGACTTGAGTGAATTAGGCCTGAATATAATCAGGTGGACATGCTCAAGAATGAAGCCAAGAGTAAAACAATATTCTGAGTCGAAGAAAACTAGACTGACTACTTTCATGAAGCAAATATCTCCTAAATTCATTGATTAAAATTGAAAATTTTTGGTGTCATGGATGCCATGAAGTGAATGAAATGTATTGATATGCATTGATTGGATTTTGATATCATTTTTGTGGAAATTGAACCCAATTTATAGATCAATTACACTCACAAAATTGCTAATCAAACACACAAAATTCACACAAAAGGAGACTGAAATTGGAGCATAAATTAATATTGTATTGAATAAGTGTACATTATCCAACCATATGAAGTAATAGGCTTCTCAAATATATAATTACATGAGATATTTGAAAGCACTAGGTTTCTATTCGAATTGGTCAAAAAGCAGGCTTACTAAAACAAGTCAAATCCCCCATAGGTGCAAAAAGGACTTTCCAAATCCATGAAGTTCCTCACGAATTAGCTAAATCAAGTGGGTAAGCTAATAGGTGTTGGAAATAAAACTCATTCATGCTTTTTTATGGAGAAAAGGATGGAGGATGATGTGGTCAAAAAACAAGGCAAGTTCCCCTAGACTAGTTTTTCCTTTATGCCTTAAAACAGTTGTAAAGCAAGGCAGGTTTCCGAAAAATTAGATATGCGCTTTAAGGAACCACGAATAAATTAGACATGCTAAATATGTTTCTAGTATGATTCCAAAGTTCTCCATGACCCAATTCATCAAGTATTGACTTCTAGGAATATGTAGAATTCAACTAGCATAGAGAGGGAATCTAGGATTCTAGGAATAAGACAAAAATGATTTAATTAATGTCAAATATGGGTAAGTATGTTTTGATTATTCTAACACCCCCCCTTAATCCTGAATTTATGAGAAAATATCAGAAAATTATAGGGCCTAGCATCAATTCTTAGTCACCCTTTTACATACTGCATGTCCATACAACCAAGGAAAGAGGCAAAAATCCAGTGGGAAAATCCTCCCTTAAACATGGACAGGAAAACAAAATTCTGGAAATATTGTCATCAATAATTCTTCACCACATGATAAAAAATCCCCAGTAGTGATTTGAGATTACTGAAGGTCTTCTCATAGAATACTTTGGTGAATATTTCTGCTACTTGTTTTAAAGATGCGCAATATAGTAGAGCAATGGTACCATCATGCATAGTCTCCCTGATATAGTGAATATGGATCTCAATGTGCTTGGTTCTTTTTATTTGAACTGGATTAGTGGAGATTCAAATGGTGCTTTGATTGTCACAATATATGACTATTGAAAACTATTATTTGAAACCACATTCTCCAACTATCCCCTGCAACCATAAACATTACGTAGCTGCATTTACAACTCCTCTATACTTTGCCTCTGTAGATGAGAGTGCTATGGCACTCTGCTTCTTACTTGACCAGCTGATTTTTCCTTCTAGAAGCATGAACACATATCCTGAGGTTGAATTTTGATATGTGTTATCACTTTCCCAATCACTGTCAGTAAATCCAACTAGCTCTAACTCAGATTTTGCTTTGTAGAAAATCCCATGAGTCCTTGTTCCTTGAACAAAGTTTAGGATCCTCTTGGATTCTATCCAATGGATCTCATGAGGCTTATCCATGTATCTTGAATCCACACTAACTGCATAATATAATTCAGGTCTACTATGTGTAAGATAAAGCAAACACCCAATCAATTGCCTATACAGTGTATTATTTACCATAGGAGAAGAACCTGCTTCTTCAAGCTTAAATCCTGAAAGGAATGGAGTCTTGATTGGATTGCAATATTTCATGTTGAACTTGATGAGAAAATATGAATCATAGTTTTACTTATGAAACTTGATTCCATGTTGGGATTGATCAATTTCGAGACCCGAGAATTGGCTCAACAATCCCAAATCTTTCATAGAAAAGTCATGGTCCATTGCATCCTTCAAGGAGGCCATATATTTCTTTGAAATTCCTGTAATCAGTAGGTCATCCACATAGAGAACAATAATAATTAAATAACCATGAATCAACTTCAAATAGACATTAGGATCATACTTGCATCGAACAAAACTCAGTGACAACAGAAAGCCATCAATCTTGGCATACCAAGCCATGGGGGATTACTTGAGCACGTACAATGATTTATTCAACCTACACACTAAAGATGGATTAGATACAAAAAATTATGGTTTCTACATAAAAATCTCTTCATTCAGATCTCCATTCAGAAAGGAACACTTTACATCCATGTGATGTACCTCCCATTGCTTCGAAGCTGCAATGGCTAGGGAAAGCCTTATGGAGTTCATCTTTGCCATTGGTACAAAGGTCTCATTGTAGTCAATACCATGTAACTGAGAGTATCCCCTGGCTACCAATATTTCCCTATATTTCAAAGGTGAACCATCAGCAAAAACTTAGTTTTGAAGACCCACTTACACTTCACTAGCTTCCTCCCTGGGGGAAGATCAACCAATTCCCATGTGTTGTTCTTATGGAGTGGGATGAATTATTCTTTCATGGTTGTTTTCCATATTGGATCATGTGCTACATCTTCATATGTCTATGGATCAGAATCTATCATCAAATAACACTTCTCATAAAAGAGAGGATCTTTCACACAAAGGGCACTCTCAAATTGAGATCTAGTCTTCCTAGTGTCATTAGGATTTCCAGCTAGTTCCCCAGCTGCATCAATGGTCCTTGCTGCCCAATTTGGTCTTGTAGGGATGTTAGGATCTACAATTAATTCATCATTATCAGACATATCAGAATCATAAAACTCATTATCCTTTTCACTTACAATCTACGGCTGTGGTGGTGAAGAGGACTCTCCAACTTCAACTGTTGTTAAAGGCTATTCTTCGAACTGAACACTTTTTTCAATGAAATATTTGTTAGTGCTCAAGTTGATCAGATTTTACCCTTTTGAATATTCAGAATACCCAACAAATAGGCACTCTTGGATTTGGGGTTGCAAAGCCTTCCTCTTTTCAGTTGGAATTCTAGCCTAAGCCTTTGAGCCAAAAATCCTGAAATGGGTCACATCTGGCTTGTGCCCACTCCAAGCTTTGAAAGGAGTCATACCATCAACCTGCTTATGTGGCACCCTATTCTCAATATAGGATGCACATTTTATATATTTAGCCCAAAACTTTGGTGGCAAAGTTTTAGCCTCCATCATACAAGTTGTCATCTCCTTCAGTGATTCGTTCTTTCTCTCAGCAACACCATTTTGTTGTGGTGTGTAAGGAATAGAATGTTGCATATGGATACCTACATATTTACAATACTAGATGGATTCAGACTTGACATACTCACCACCATTGTCAGATCTGAGGATCTTGAGTTTCCTCCCAGACCAGTTTTCAACCAAGTCTTTAAAGACTTTGAAGAGGTCAAAAACTTCAGACTTATGCTTTAGGAAGTGAACCCAACAATACCTAGAAAAGTAATCTATGAAGGTGAGTGCATATTTGGCTTGAACCATGGACATATGGGGGAATGGACCAGCAATTTCACTGTGGATTAACTCAAGAGGTGCATAGGTTCTCTCATGACTAGCTCTCTCATACTTGTGCTCTGGGTGTTTTCCTAGGATACAACCTTGGAAGACTCCCTTAGAAAACCTGATCTTTGGTAACCCTATGACCATGTATTTTTCACTCAAATCAAAAAGATACTTTTAGTTAATATTGCCAAATATTGCTTGCTTCATTAGCATGAATAAGAAGAGCAGGGGGGTTTGAATAGGGTAGAAAATGGGAAAACATGTATACCTTTGAAGTGTGATCAACAACACCTTTTTCTATGACTTTACCATTCGAAATATCAGTGATTTCAACTTCATTGGGGGGAGAAGATGACTTTCTTAGGAGACCTAGTGTGGGTCATCTCATACACTGACAAGAGATTAGAAGCAAGACTTGGAACATACAACACATTATTGAAATTACCATGGTCAGTGTTGAGCTGCAAAAATGACCACATTTTACTCACCTTTTATATACCATTTGTCACCTTATTCCTATCTTATTCTTCCATAAAACCATTAATATTCACCACTTTCATAATAAATATGGGTTTATATTGGTATATTACCATTTTCCAAATCATTTATTTTTTAGTATTTTGAGCGAATTTGTGGTTAATTATTGAGAAAAATAACATATTTTCATTACACTTTAAAGTTGGATGAGTTTGGTGATGCTTACGGGTGTATTTGAAGACTTTAACAAGCTCAAAAGTGACCACCTAGACTCATATTTGAATTTCATTTTCTAGATGTAAGTTAACTTCAAGGAGAAGATCATGGAAATGTGGAGAGAATATCTCATCCAACATTTGTTGAGGATTTGAAGGGATGAGTTGTAGATTTGTTGAGGATTTTGAGGGATAAGTTGAGAGAATAGTGGATCTGCAATTATGATTAGTTATATTGAATTCATGTATAAATAGGAGGGCTCTCTCCTCATTTTGGTTAGAGGCCTCTCTAGTGGTTTGGAAGTAGAGAATAGTTTAGAGTTAATCATAGAATGGATTTCTGATTGTAGTGGAGATTATGCTTTGATGCAAATCCTATAATCTTCCATGTTAATATATATTTTCAGCACTTTCTTTCTTATGAGTTGTTCATAAAGATTTTCAATTATGTTTTGCTTATGAATTGTTAGTATAGATTTACCGTGAGCTCACAAGTTAATGCCGATTTCTTTATACTAGTTTATTTCATGCAATTTCATTCTTTCTTTATCAAGTTAATTTATGCAATTTCATGTTTTTTGCAATTAGATTTATTTCCATACAATTTCCTGTTTTCATAACTTAGATTCAATTTTAGTTGTAGAATAGGTTAGCAATACTCTTCCCCTGCATATATTTTGTATGTACCTCACAATTTTACGCTCTCTCCGGGTTGACAATTAAATCGTTGGATATATGTTATAATTTGTTTAATATTTTCCCCAACATTTTGGCATCGTTGTCGGGGAGGTGCTAAAAGGGATCAAAGTTTATATAGATAGATAGATTACTTTTACATTACATACCAAGAGGGAGGGGAAATGGTAAGATGCAAGGACAACTTCACTACGAAATTTCTGAAATGTCCGTGGTGTAACAACCAGACACATCCACTATAGTGGGGTGCCCCAAAGCCTTGTTGTTCCTTTGTTTTCACAAGTGTGTTTATTTTTCTGCAAATGCGAGTTTGTTTTTATGCAAGTTTTATTTTACAATTTTGTAATGCAAAGTTTTGATTGTTTTCATTTTTGGGCGGCTTTATTTCATACTAACCTGCTTCTAACTTTTTATCTGTTCATTCTTTGTTTTGTACAGATTGTTGTGTACCTTTTTATTTATGTTTTTGCACTCGTTTTGTGCTACTATTTTTGTGATTGTCATGTACTCATTTTTTCTAGTACTTTATTTGATTCCAATCAAATGATTTTAGGATGAGCACAAGTCTAGATCAACTCTCTCAACTCCTAATAGAAGCAGGGATCTCCATCTCCCCTTCCCCAAAAAAGGAAATCTTGATAGCAGCTAAAAGATTTACTACTCCTCCTGAAGTGAAAGAAGAGTTGATATTCGAAGAATCATGCATATTAGATGAGGAGAACCTGTTCAAACTAGAGAGTGAAAGGGAGGAAGAAGGAATCTTGGGTGATCAACATCTTGAAGAATATCCTACAAACGAAAGCTGCATCAAACAATGGATCCAAGTAAGTACTAGTTTAAATCAGTTTTGTTTTTGCTTTTATTTCATTAACTTACATTTTCAGCACTTAGTTTCGCATGTTTTTATACATCTTAGATTTCATTTTGTAAAATTAGAATTGAATTTTTGTTTACTTTTGTTAGATAGATGGTTACATTGAAAATTTCATTTTATGTAACTAATCTTTAATTTTTTAGAGTAGGTAGGTTTTAGTTTTTATTTATTTTTAGTTGAAATTTAGCTTTGTTTTAATTTGCTTTAATTTTTCTATTTGTTAAAAATTTTATTTCTAATAATCTGAATTACTAGTATTGTTGATCTTGTTAGGAATTAAAAAATAGTTTTAGTATTTTAAATATGAAAATTTTATGAAGTTTTTTTCCATTTTCATTTTCTATTTTTAAAATTTTCTAATCATACTAGGTATAAAAATAGATTAGATTTCTTCTAAATCTACGAACCAGTACAAAAATAAATAAATTAAATAACAAACAAACAAATAAATAAATAAAAACAATAAAAATCTATATAGTTTTTGTTTTAGTTTTAAGATTTTTCTTTGTTTGTTTCGTTTTTAAAATAAATAAACAGATCTAAATCGTATAGTTAGTTTCTCTGTTAGGTTTTTAGTATTTTATTACAATTATAAATATTGAAACCTTAGTATGTATATAAAATTTTAAAAAATGAAATTTATAATAAACATTATATATATATATATATATATATATATATATATTAAAACAACACCATTTTTGAAATATTAATATAAATATTAAAAAAGAAAAAAGTTAAAAAAAAAGTTAAAAGATTTAAAATAAATAAAACAGGTTGTTCATCCCTCCATACGAAACCTGCAGATAGTGTATCATACGAAACTTGCAGGAATTCTATCATAAAAAACCTGCAGGCAGTCTATCATATGAAACCTATAAATGACACAAACTTTCAGACTTCCATGTGTAGCCTGCAAACAGTCTTTCATTCACAACCTGCAAATATAAATTTAATTTTTCTCCACATTTGCCTTGAAGGAATTTCAGTTGATTGTGTAAAAATCCTTGGGCTGCAATAGTATCTCAGCCAGGTCCTAATCGCACTAGCAACATCTATTAAAACTTAGTTAACCCTACAAATATAAAAAAAAAAAACAATAAAACGATCGACTAAGTGTTAAGCATGACTGTAAATCTGAAGCTTGTTAGATATGAAGCAGACTTTTCAAAGCTATTCACGATTTCCCTTTGACTATCATGGGTTATCAATGAAATGGTTCTACCTATTTTTTCGCTAAAAACTGCTCCTGAGAAGGCTTCCACCGTTTTTAAACTGAGATATATGCTCTGGAGTTATTTGTGATTTCAACCGCAAGTCCTTGAAACCTACATTCAAGTGCAAGATTGATCTCACATATATGATTTCCAGAATCGATATACCTTTTGTTACGAATGCAATCTTGTGGAGTGATGGGTATTTATATTTATTGTGATTTAGAGTAAACTGATATAGTCTATGAGAAACCCTAAACTGGCCTAAAACTGTCAATGAATTATACCTAGAAAATCTAAAACTGAAAAAAAATATATGTGTTGCCATGCATTGAAAAATATTGATTTTGCTGCATATCCTCCAAAATTTTCATTGGCTTCTACTAGATGTTGTAGGTCTCGCCAGTTTTTCCCACGATTCCTGTGGGGATTTGGCTTAAACACTGGAACTAAAGCAATAAATATCCTCCAAAATAATATACGCTATTAAGTAAACATGACCTGTTTGCATTAATATTGTTACATTTATTAAGGAAGTTATGAAATCAGTTGTAATATTAATAGAACAAACACATCAACAAATGGATCGATTATTGCTTAGACTTTATTGGCGACATCAATCAAAATAAAATCATCTTCAATTGACACGTCAAATTGGCTGGAACGAAGAAAGTTACTGGTTGGGTTAGCCACCAAGGCGGGCTATGAACAGTAAAAGTCTAGATTTTGAAGCTTCCTATATAAAAAAGAGTAACCTCATAGCATCCTTTAACTGTCTTCTTCCCTCATTCGGATAAGCAACCCTCCCTATGACCGAAACCCAAGCACGATTCCCTATTTACTAAACCCGCTAAGCACATCTCCCTTGTGCACCGCCGAACTTGCTAACCCCCCTCTAAGCTCTCTGCAATGCTCGGGGATAGAAGTTATTTGTTGGATGGCCAGGCCTATCCCTCCATGACTGGGAAACATAGTAGCCTTATTCTATACAACAACTTGGATTCAATAAACAAAAAGGTTTCCATGATATAAATATAAATGCAAACGGTACCAGAAGTCGGAATCACTAATGCAAATACTGATCGCCAATGACCCGTATCTATCCCTCTATTCCACGGTGAACCCTCCTAGAATGTTGTTGGGAACAAAGTTATGCGTCTGTGTATTTATTTATACATAGTTCAATATATTGTCCCACCCACCTAGCTAACTTGCTCCTATAGTTTTTAATTTAAATGACCTGGGTTTTCAATGGATAACCCAAGCTCCTGTACTGATAAGAAGAAGTATTACGTCTCACCCACTCCAGCTTTGTATAGGAACTCATTTCATGGTGCACCCTACTTATAAATTGAATAGAAAAAGCTCCTGCGATACTCAAAGAATACAATGTAGAGTGTTATCCTCGGTCTTCCTTAGCAGCTAGAGTGACTGGTATCATGCGTAAAGAATATGGTTCCAAGGTGAGGGTTGAAACCTTTTAAACCAAAAAAAGAAACCTAAAATCTTAGTAGTGATAGACACATGCTATGGCTATTGTACAAGAGGCCAATACTGTACAGGAGGCTCCAATTTATAGTGGCTAGTCCAAGCCTGCAAGGACTAATCGCTGTTGTCAAAATCCGTCACCTTCTCAAGTTGAAGTATGCGCCTCCGATATTTGTAAAGGCCGAAAGAGAGGAAGTATTCAAATCAGCAATGTAAGATTCGAGAAACATTGTACTTCTTCCATTGAATGTTGTAATTCTAATAAGCACGTAGGCCCATCTCTATCAGCTGATCATTAGCAGAATGAGATTGTTGTTGAGGTTGAACAAGAGCCACAGATTGTTCTTGAAGTTGATCAAGAACATGATTAATAGCATTGAAGTTGGAGGAACATGAGGAAGATTACCTCCAATTTTTTTTAACCAGGACGTTAGGTTTTGAGCTGAAAATGAACCCAAACTTCAAGATCAAACAGTTTTCAAATCTTAAAATACAGACACCAAGCCAAAATTAATCAGGTCAAGGAGGCTTTCACGCAAATATCGATTTGATTGGCTCCCACTTTCATTGGTTTTAGCTAAATCAATCTTCCTCAGCGGAGTCCGATAATTGATTGTCACAAGGATGGTCATCAAACAAGCTACAGGTTTGGTAGTTTGAACATTGCAAATTGATAAGAACACTGAAAATCACCTCAGAGACAACGTATTCTAAAGCTCTGCAAAATAATGGAATAAATTACTTGAAATATTTATTTCATGTGTTTGGCGAGTGGCATATAAGAGAGAGATCCTAGTTTCCTTCACTTCGTTATGGGGGTTCAATCAATCAAAACAACATTACTATTTTTTTCATCAACCCTGTTGTAGTCCCATGCCTTCTCAAATATTGCTCTCACCTGAGCCTTAATTATATCACTGTTTATATCGACTTTGTTCTTATATCATGGTGCCTCCATTGTATTTGTCGATACGTTATGGTAGAGACTCTGTTGGCCTTCTATCCTTTAGAATTAGGCTCAATTGGCTTAGAGATAAGTTATACCCAAAAAGGTTTATTTTGTCTTTTTAGGAATTTGTTATTTGTACTATAGTGTTTTTAGTTAATATATATTTATATATTGTTTCATTTATTATTTAGCATTATTTGTATTTTTAATAAAAAATAAAAATAACACAAAATCAATAAATAAATAAAATAAATTCAAAAAAAAAATATCATGAAAGTTTATCTATATATATACTGTATATATATATAAACTTATCAAAATTAAAATAAAGACAGTTTTTTTTGTTTTTATAAATAAATAAAATATAAAAATATATAAAAACCAAACAACAATAATAAAGGTGTTATAATTATAACACCAAAAATAAATAAATACAAATTAGCATTAGGAAAATAAACAAAATATAAACATACACAGTAATCTTAGAAACAAATAAAATAATGTTACAAAATTAATATGCGTCTTTGAAATAGAAGTCTTAGCTGTTGTCGCAACTAAGCCTTCTTCTTGATTTTTATTTTTTCACAGTAGGACCTGGCACATCTTTCTCTTAAGGGAGGTAGGTAATTATTTCAAGCTGCTAAACTCACCATAAAAAAATCGTTTGTTTGCACACTCCTCTCTATTTAGATCATTAAGTTAGCCTACTTTTAGAGGGGTCGACCCTCTCTCCCTATTGTGCAACCATTACATAAAGATGCATATTCATATCTATATATATAAAAGCACATAATTTTTTTTTGGTAAATAAATCAAATATATATATATATACACACAAAAACACTTTAGAAATAATAATAATTAAATTAAATTCAAAACTAAACATATAAATAAATAAAAAGTATTACGTAATAAATAAAATTATAAAATTTTAAATTTTAAATGAACTTGGAATCTTCTCAAAATTTTATGATTACTGTGCTAACTTGTTTTCGTAAGTCACTCAGAAACATGTTTTGACAAGAAGGGTTGCTACTTTCAGGTATAAGAGCATTTTATTTATTTTCTTTAACTTTTTGTTAAGCACATGTTTTCATGTACTTTCAATGCTCTCACAAGTTTGTTGCAGGGAAATACTAACATTTTACAGATTTAAAGATGAATGAATGGTGTGCAAAAATAATTTCCAGAATCACATAATATTTTCAGAAAAAATATTCCATTGAAAGCTTGAAGGAGTTGAATTTCCACCATGTATGTCATGACATTCTGCTGCCACCAAGAAGCCTTTCTAAAACCAAATACATCATGTCATGATTACTTATCCTTCTTCTTCCAAGATTATTCGTCATCCATGTTAGAGTCTGCCTTATACATCGTGACTTCCCGCATGTCTACCTTTCTAAGTCGCACACATTTTTCTTCATTTTCAATTTATCTTTTTCCTTATGAATAAAACCATTCAACTTCGTTTCCATGACTACATTGCTTTGTTATCCCTTCCATAAAAACTATTTGACCATGAGATCTTTAATCCATAGTCCTACCACTCATTATGTACAACTCATGTTGACTGATGTGGGATTCCTTAAGGCTCACCTTTCAACAAGCCTTTCCCCATCGACCTCAGCACATTATTTAAGATAAATACTAGAGTTAATTTTTAGTACCTTGAGTCTTGCATGCCTTAATGGCAAGTTCTCTTACTCACAATCATGGGAATACATCAATGTCCCTTAATCGTTAGATCTTGCAAGTGGCTCAACATCATCTCATCTATTCGCACTTTGCACGATGTACTTAGGTACCTTGGTTCGCATGGTACGAATTGTACCATCGAGTTTTGTAGCAGGTGAAGACTATATACTTTGCATGAATCCATCAGCAGTTTTACAATATCATACTTCCAGCCATATGAGACTACTACAGTTTTACTTTCAGCTTTCATATTTTACTTCATCCAACCAAGCATGAGTTCAGATCCTTCACTTCACATTCTGTTATTCAGCAGCAGCAGCCACATTCCTATTGTATAAATTCATCAACTTTTTGGGTAAGTGGAGGTATGTTGTTTTTTAATATTTAACCATGTAATTCCTTAAATGCTAGAAAATGAATGAATTTGGAAAATTCCCTCACTACATCCCCTTTCTCCTTTTCATAAACCTAATATATCTTAAGTTGGGGGGGGACTATTCATTACCATTTTACATATTCATCCTCTCATTTACCCTTAACCAACATGTCTTTCCCAAACTATGGTATATATATATTGGGATGATTCATAATATGAAGAAAAGGATTTATAATATACATTGATGGTTCATCATTTCTAATGCATAAATCTTATGTATTGCAATAAAAATACAAGTAAAAAATGATGAATGTTGTTAACACAAGAACCAACATTTGTTATACTTATGGTTGTTAACACAAGAACCAACCATAAGGAAAATCATTGCTACACATGTATTTCAAAATGATGGAATGATTTACTGTTACATACCATCATCATGTAAAGCCCAGCTATAAAGCCAAAAGTTAAAAAAGAATCAATGCATAGTTGCATGAGGACATGCAACTAGTCAAGTTGGGGGGAATGTTGAGCCGCAAAAAGAACACATTTTATTCACCTTTTATATACCATTTGTCACCTTATTCCTATCTTATTCTTCCATAAAACCATTAATATTCACCACTTTCATAATAAATATGGGTTTATATTACCATTTTCCAAATCATTTATTTTTGAGTATTTTGAGTGAATTTGTGGTTAATTATTGAGAAAAATAACACACTTTCATTATACTTTAAATTTGGATGAGTTTGGTGATGCTTACAGGTGTATTTGAAGACTTTAACAAGCTCAAAAATGACCACCTAGCCTTAGATTCGAATTTCATATTCTAGGTGTAAGCTAACTTCAAGGAGAATATCATGGAAATGTGGAGAGAATATCTCATCCAATATTTGTTGAGGATTTGAAGGGATGAGTTGTAGATTTGTTGAGAATTTGAAGGGATGAGTTGTAGATTTGTTGAGGATTTTGAGGGATAAGTTGAGAGAATAGTGGATCTGTTATTATGATTAGTTATCTTGAATTCATGTATAAATAGGAGGGCTCTCTCCTCATTTTGGGTAGAGGCCTCTCTAGTGGTTTGGAAGTAGAGAATAGTTTAGAGTTAATCATAGAATGGATTTTTTATTGTAGTGGAGACTATGCTTTGATGCAAATCCTATACTCTTCGATGTTAATATAGATTTTCAGCACTTTCTTTCTTATGAGTTGTTCATAAATATTTTCAGTTATGTTTTTCTTATGAATTGTTAGTATATATTTACCGTGATCTCACAAGTTAATGTTGATTGCTTTATACCAGTTTATTTCATGCAATTTCAGTATTTCTTTATCAAGTTAATTTATGCAATTTCATGTTTTTTTCAATTAGATTTATTTCCATACAATTTCCTATTTTCATAACTTAGACTCAATTTCAATTGTAGAATAGGTTAGCAATACTCTGCCCCTGCATATATTTTGTATGTACCTCTAAAGTTTACGCTCTCTCTGGGTTGACAATTAAATCGTTGGATATATGTTATAGTTTGTTTAATATTTTCCCCAACAGTCAATATCAATCCTACCCTTTTCCATACTGTCAATCAGAGAGTTATCTCCCAAAACTATTGGTGGACCTTTCGATATGTCAAAAGAAGAGAATATATCTTTTGTCGAAACCATATATCTGGAAGCTCCAGAATCAATGATGAAACTAGGCGAGCTTGAGGTGCCAACAACCAAGGAATGTACTCTCTCCTTGTCTTCTAAATTTGATCCTCCTTCCCTCTTCTTTGAGCAATCAGGAAGGGAGATGTTTTTCTTCTCTAGGAGTTGGGTCAAGATGTCTATCTTTGTTTTCATACAAGATCTCTCAGGATGATAGCCCTTACTGTAGTATGCACACTTTCTCATTTCTCTTTTCTTCTTCTTCTTCTTCTCGGGGTTCTTCGTGGAGCGTGAAGACTCCTATTGAGACCTTGTCTTGTCTCTCTTTTTCTGAGGTGGATTTTTATCTTTTTTGTTGCTTTTTGAATCCACCTTTGAATCTCCAGCAACCAAATATTGGTCTTTGGAAGGTTTTATGGTGCCCATCATCACCAATTTATTGTCATCCTGAGTGAGGGATTCCATGAACTCAACAAGCTTAGGCATCTTCCAGGTTCGACTATCAATTTATTGGCATAGAAGGTCGAAACTAATAATGAATAGTTAGGACCAAGCTTTGAGAGAATGGTCAAAAATATTTTCTCCTCTTTTTCAATCCCACATCGTTTTAACTACAAAACAAGGGTCTTAAACTTGGTAAAATAGAGTTACAATGATTCGAAGCTACTGGGATTCAAGGAGATCAATTCATTCTTGATTTGATGTCCTCTCATATCATGTGTCTTTCCAAAAATATATTCAATATTATCCCACACCTCATTAGGAGATGTCAATTAATCAAGATGAAATAGGAGTTCTCTTGAAATACTCAGACACAAAATACCATAGGTCTCATCCCTCCTATTGTGCCATTTGATTTTCTCTGCAGTTGCATTCAGCTCTACCTCAGTAGCCATCGTAACCCTATAGAGAGATTTTGGTATCAATAATATCTCCATCTCATATTTACATTCAAATAAATTGAATGGAGTCAAGATGATCCTTTCAGATTGGTCCATATCTCGGCTCATGTTCCCTTTAATCAACAAAATGCGCTCCCAGTCAGTGATGTCAAACCTATAATAACAATTTAGAAGGATAGAAATCGATATACAAAGGCTCTGATACCATGTGGAAATTTAACCCAAGAGATAGATCAATTACACTCACAAAATTGCTAATCAAACATGCAAAATTCACACAAAAGGAGACTGAAATTGGAGCAAAACTTAATCTTGTATTGAATAAGTGTACATTATCCAACCATATGAAGTAATAGACTACTCAAATATATAATTACATGAGAGATTCAAAAGCACTAGGTTTCTATTTGAATTGGTCAAAAAGCAGGCTTACTAAAACAAGTTAAATCCCCCATAGGTGCAAAAAGGACTTTCCAAATCCATCAATATCCTCACAAATTAGCTAAATCAAGTGGGAAAGATAATATTTGGTGGAAAGACAAATCATTTGTGCTTTTGTATGGAGAAAAGGAAGGAGGATGATGTGGTCAAAAACCAAGCTAAGTTCCCCTAGAATAGCTTTTCCTTTGCCTTAAAATAGCTGTAAAGCAAGGAAGCTTTCAGAAAAAGTAGATATGCACTTTAAGGAACCAAGAATAAAGTAGACATACTAAATATGTTTCCAGGATGATTCCAAAGTGCTCCATGACCTAGTTTAGCAAGTATCGACTTCTAGGAACATGTAGAAGTCAACTAGCATAGAGAGGGAATCTAGGATTCTAGGAATAAGACAAAAATGATTTAATTAATGTCAAATATGGGTAACTAAGGGTTGATTATTCTAACAATTTGGTAGAAATATTCCTAGAAGTTTGAAAATTAGGTCCTTTGAAAAGAACAACATCTAGTAAGTTTACACTTGTATAAGAAATACAAGAAGTGATGTGAATGTCATGAGGATAAGTCGACTCATAGCATTCAAGGTAAGCGTGCATTTGATCTTGAGAGATGGAACAAACCAAGAAACCATCATCAATAAACCTTTTGAAGAATTTTATTTCTAGAGAATAAATTCTGCGATTAACTTCTTTTTCTAAGTGACAAAGACAGAGATATGCGTAAACAATTGCAAAATTGCTACCCATCACATTGCCTCTGATTTGATGATAAAAAGAGCCATTAAATTACAGAAAATTCCATTTAAGGACCAGCTTAGCAACACTAACTAAAAATTCCACATCTTCAGGTGAAAACAGAACATAGGTACTATGTAGAAGCATGTCTCGAAGAGCAAGAAGACCTTTTTGAGTAGGAATGCTGGGGTACAATGATTCTACATCAAAAGTGACTAACAAAGAATTTGTAGGAAATCATTTTGTTTCAATAGCTTGAAGAAGACAGAGAGAATCAGAAGATTCTTGGGTTTTTCCAAAAGAGTACTCAGAAGTTTGTGATGCATAAATTTGGACAAGGGTTCCAACATGAAGCCACTATAGGAGCAAATAGGACGTCCTATATGAGGGTTTTTCTGCACTTTCCAGATGAAGTATGCACCACCGTAATCAATTAACTCTTCTCATTAATCTAAACTCATATCCATCATCTCTTCTTATTAATATCAGCTCATATTCATCAGCTAAAAGAGAATTTCGCAACCTCATGCTCAACATATAAATCCATTATGCTTATATGCAACACCACATGGTCGCAATTTGAATCTGGACAATAGAAAATATGGTGACATAGGATCAAGAATGTAGTTCAAAATTAACTTTAACAGCATCATTAGATGAGAATTCACCCCACACACCATAGAACTGGTATTTTTTTTTAAATATCAATTGTGGCCACATATCTGACGACGCTTCCCACAATATCCGATGAGTATGCCATAACACCGATGGAAAATGTTGTCGATTTTCTTCTTTTTTGTTTGTATCTGTATCGGTTATGTAGTCGGATTTCCGACCATCTGTAAATTATTGGGGGTCGGTTATCTTTATTGGAAGATATCATCCCTTTAGTAAAGTATTCTAAGTCAAATATCTGATGGACATGTGGTTGGATATTTGACTCACATGTGTCGCATATCCGATGTGTATATTAAGAGATTTGTGGTTAGATATCCAACAATGATAAGTTGGATATCCGACGTGACCATGTGTCTGTCGGAAATCCGACGAAAATAAACTGACGTTTATAAAATACGAGGCTTGTCAAATTGACAACATCATAATGTTGAAAATCAGAAATATATGATGTCGGATTTTGGGTTCATATTTTCATGTGTGTGATAGAAGAAGAAGTATACATTGAACAACCTCTAGGTGTTGAAACCCATGATGTAAAATCATATGTATGTAGATTTAATAAAGAACTATATGGGTTAAATCAATCACCCAGAGCGTGGTATGGAAGAATTGATGGATTTCTAATGAGCTTGGGATCCACTAAGAGTAAAGTAGATTCCAACCTTTAGTATAAGGTTGTCGATCAAGGTCTCATGATTCTATTGTTGTTTTTTTATGATCTATTCTTGACAGGGGAAGAGAATCTTATTGATGAATGTAAGAAGAAGCTTGTTGCAGAATTCAAAATGAAAGATCTTGGCATGATGCATTATTTTCTTGGTCTTGAAGTATGGCAGTTCCTAGATGATATTTTCCTAAACCAAAGAAAATATGTTGTTTAAATAATAAATAGATTTGGCATGCTAGATTGAAAAGCTATGTACAGCCCGATGGTGACCAACTTGAAGCTGTTGAATGATGATTCCTTAGATAGAGTTGATGTTACATTATACTGACATATTATTGGATCTCTAATGTATTTCACAAATACTTGACCAGATATATGTTTTGCTATAGGAACACTAAGTCAGTATATGGTGGAGCCCCACCATGTTCAGTTAGTTGCAACAAAACATGTGATGAGGTACCTTAAGGGTGCATTGTATTATGGACTGAGATACGCAGCCGATGGTGATATTATACTACATGGCCATACAGATTTAGATTGGGCTACGATCATCGGTGAAAAAAAGAGTACCTCAGGATGTTGTTTGGGATCAGGTGTGATCTCTTGGCTTGACAGAAAGCATACTTATGTTTCTCTCAATACAAAAAAGGAAGAATAGATTTCCACATGTTCATCCTATAGTGAATTAGTTTGGATTCACAAGTTATTGACAGGATTGTTTGATACAGAGATGGATGTGACTGATATATACTGCGATAACCAGAGTTGCATCAAATTGACATAGAACCCATATTTTTACGATGGGTCAAAAGATAGAGATAAATTTACATTATATTCAAGACATGGTGTAGAGGGGAGATGTACAACTCCAATATGTTCCTATAGAGGAACAAGTGGAATATGTATTGACTAAGACTCTATCTCATGTAAAGTTTGAATAGTTTCAAGACAATATTGGTGTAGTTCGTAAGGACCTCCCTTGAAAGAGGCAGTGATGATGTGGATGTGGTAGAGGTGCCTGTTGCAGTGGTGTGGAATCTCAGTATAGTATTGGTATGTCATCCTAATAAGGCACAGTTGATCCCATTGGGATTGGTATATCAATACTGACAAGGACTAGTTAATCATAGGGAGATTAGTATGTATGTGTTAACACCAATAATTGTTCACATAACTCTCTATTGTCCAAACCATAATTATACATCATAATCCCACCATTAGTTCCTCTATTTTGACCTTCACAATTAAATTCCACCAAATTGGTCCAAAACACCATTATTCCTTCCCTCATAAATACAGGAAAGATGGGAATTTATTGCAACATAACCCACATTCTCCCAAAAAGGACCGAAAAACCTTGAAATGAGAATGGGTCAAAAACAATGGATAAAATACCATACACTATGAAAACCATGGGTCAATACCATGGGAAATAAAATATTGGATCATCCTATAAATTCATTGTGAAGGTCTCCCCACAACATCTTTACATTACAAAACTCTTATACTTTGGAACCCTAGAAATTCCATATTCCTACACCTTTCGCCACACCATCCCACTTTTCACGTTGAGTTCAATCCAACGTGTAAACCGTGATTCGTTTCCTGGTGACAACCCTTGTTGGAGAAAATTGGAGACCTGGATCATGGAAGCTGTCGGACCACCTCCCCAAACAGTTACAGTGGCCCATCTTATTGAAAGGTATGCTACATTTATGTTTTACTAGTTAGATCATAAAATAAAAAAATAAAATAAAATTTTTTGCATGTTTCAATAGTTAAGCTTGATCGCTTCCCTTGCACCATGAAATCTATCCTTAGATCTGGTTGATCTAAAGTAGGTGATTTTGCACATAGATGGAGAGAAATATCCACTACAGTTTTGGAGACTCCACCAGATCGATCCTCATGGATATTTGTTTTTGCAAGTGTTTTTGTTGGTGTGTTCTACTTGGGTATGTTCATCTGTCACATATATGATCCCATTGCAGCAGATCCAAAACAGTCCCTTCACAATGAATACCCCCCACCTCGACCCTACCCGACATTTTTCCCTTAAAAAAATTTCAATTACGGTCGAATCACACCTATTCAATAGAAATATGCAAACCAGGTCACACCTTTCTTCTTGATAAGGGTGACCTAGGTCATGCCTTTTGCCCCGATAAGTGTGACCTAGACCTAAAGTCCAAATAGCGCTTATCCAAGATTCAGAGTGACCTTGGTCACTTCTATGACCCATTTTAGTATGATTTGTCGCGTGGAAACGCTTGTAAAGTGAGACCTATGTTTTTCTACTGATTTTTTGTCTCGGTTGCAACTATTTTATAGTTCTGTGTGACCCCAACCACACCTATTTTTCTAACATGTGAAACCTGCATTTATCTAGTTGTTTGAGGCATTTGAGATCCATTCCAGACCCCCTGTCTGTGATATGCCCTTGTACTGACTATTTGTTTCCTAGATCTGATTTCCTATAGTCCCTTAGTATGTTTTGTAGTCCTCTTTTTCTTTTATGTGAGCCTATATGAGTCGAGCTTAGTAGTTGAGACACCCCCCGTGTGTTTCCTACACCCTACAAAAGTTCTTTATGTGCTTGTTTACTTGCATTTGTTCTCATATATGGAATAATTAGTTTATGTGTTAAAAATCATTTACTTTCAGTAAGGTTGTTCTTTATTTTTCTGCATTTGTGTCTCTGGCATGAGAGCACTAGGTCTGTAGAAATCACACTCCACTTATGCACACATGGCACACCTTAAAATAAATGCTTGGTTCATGACCCCAAGCTGAGCTTAAAATTGATCTGAACTCAACCAACATTGTAACCTCATTTGAGGACCAAAAAAATATTGTAGTTAAGTAAGGACACTAGGGATAGGAATCAAAATAACACCCCTTTGTCACTTACATATGAGACATAGTTTTTTTCTTCTAGGGAGCCAAAATCCTCTATCATTTGTTGACACCATCAAAAACAGTTTATTGAGGGGCCTCTTGATTTGCAGGGTAAGCCACAACGAAGGGGTTCCGGAAGTCAGGATGGAATACTGCACTCCATTTTGTACCGAAGGCTAACCCACCATAGTCCTCCTCATGCATGTCGAGGACCATATCGGGTGTCGAGGAAAAAAGCATTGAAGTGCCAGGAAACCATCCTAAATGTGTCATGAACGAGGTAGCCTAGTTTCCAATCTCTTAGGGATATTTTACTTGAGGTCCCTCTCAGTAGTGGGATTCTCTTATCCTTTGGTTCTTCCATTTCATATTGTTTGACTGTGGATTTCACCACCCAGGAGAGGATATGATTTGCAAGGGGCTTCCATCTTGTAGCTAGGAGCTTGCTTACACTTATACCTCATATGTTAGTGCATCATTTTCTTCAGAGGTAGTGTTTCTTGTTAGATTTCTGACCATTTTATTATAGACTATCCTGTTGTGATGCGTTGTTGCAATTCAGAGATCTTGATTTTTTGTTCATATGCCACCATTTATCATCTCTCCTTGTGCACACTCAGTTGTAGTTGGGATTTTGATCTTGATTTTGACATCCTTGAGCCTTCATTCATCATATATCACATTATCAGGCCATAATTTATCCACCACATTACTCCCAGATACTTAGGGGCAATACCCCTCAATTAAGTTACTTGAATCGCCATCGTCGAATCCATATTTCGCATTGTTCATCACCTTCAAAGCCATACATTGCATCTGAGTCAGATTCATATTCCTATCAACCCTAACCTACCTTTTTCACTTCCCCATATAGGCCCCTTGTTGGTGCACCTCCCAACACCTTCTAAGGGGGGATTGTTGGTAGCGGACTTGTGAACGCTCCACCTGTCATACTAGATATCACTTATTTTAGCCCTACAGGCCTTGGTCCTAGTGGTCCCCTCACCACCACACACACCATCGTTGGTTTGATACCCACTAGTGGTGGACCCACTATAACCAGCATGGTTCACACCATTCCTACATTCATGCATGGCCTCCTATTCCTACCAAACTCCCTTCGAAAATCCCTATTTTTGAGAGAAAGACAGGAGAAGAACCTCAAACCATATTATTTCCTTGTGAAAACATGATTCAAAACAAGATATAGGAACTAAGAGAATCCTCACATCTAAATAATTTCACAAAACATGAAGAAAATAGTGTAAAAGAGCAATATTAACACATAGAGATTGTTCCAATAACTGATTTTTCTATTACTTTCCAACATGAAAATATGTCTGGAACATAATTATAATACAATATGATAAAATCATTAGCCTTTGGAGGCAAATTGGTGCCATACATGTGGCAAGCTTATATTGGACCTCAAACCCCCCTAGGTGGACCAAAGAGCCCCCAAGCCACCTAAAATGGTTACTAATGGCCATGTGAACGTAGGTGAAGCATGTTAGGTCATAAATAAGGGTATTCTAGGCATACTGGTGTGCATGGGTGAGTGGGAGTGGCTCTAGGAAGCATTTAATGGTCCAAAAGAGAAAAAAACACTCAAATACAATGCATGGGAGTCTCTAGTCAAACCAGTTCCCTGTTTTAAGGAGTGGGAGTGCCCTAAGAGACCAAACTATCATTAATGAGGGAGATCATTCTCCTAAATGATCAAAATGTGGGAAATGGTTGTAATTAATGGTCCAAAACCCCCAATTACCTTGTGAAGTTAGCATAACCAAAGTTTGGACTATGCAACATGAGTGAAAAACAAATGAAGGTGTGTCCTAGGTGATATGTGACCATGGTAATAGGTGCTATGATTTTCTAACACCCCCCCTTAATCCCAACTTAGTATAACCACATTAAAATTTGAGGCCTTGGAAACTAAGGCTTAAGTAACCTCTTACAAAAATTTATGTATCCATATAACCAAGGTACGAAGGAAAACCACATGGGAACAAAACCTCCCCTCTAAAATGGAGATGGAGAAAAAGATGAAAGTGAGTATAATTCATCACCATGTGTCACCCACTCCAAGAAGTGACCTCAGATAGGTGAATGTATTCTCTATGAATTTCTTGATGAATGTGTCAGCAATTTCCTTTGTAGATGGGAAATACTGCAATGATATTACTTGCTCATTAACCAAGCTCCTGATGTAGTGCATGTGAATATCAATTTGCTTGGTACTTTGCCTCTATACCGAGTCTATGGATATTTTGATTACACTTCGATTGCCATACCAAATGACAATGGGTGAATCAAATGCAAAACCAAGTTCTCTAAGAATACCTTGCAACCACACACATTGTGTAGCTACATTCACTGCTCCTCTGTACTCAACCTCAACAGATGAAAGGGATATAGTGTTGTTGGAGACATTTACCACCATACACACTCATTTTGTTCAATTTGGCCTAGTTAAACCACTATCCTAAGTATTATCGACTTAATTAACACAAGAGGAACACTAGATGACATCAGCTAGATCACACCCACGCCTACCTTCAGTCAAGGAGGCTAACTTAGCCTTCTCCTACATTCAGGGAGGCTAATTGGAGCACTCCAAGGGTGATCTGAGTGTCATTAATGCCCCATATTGCTAACTGATGGTTACAATTAGTTAAACAGAGTAGTGTAGGTGCCCTCCTTCATTAAATTGATTATTTAATGAATTGGAGTCAACAGAGGTGCCTCCAACCACTTATGATGTTTAGTTACACTTCAGTTAACCCCATCAGGGTTCATTGGAGTCATTGATGTGCTACCACTTGTTGGTTGGCTTGTTGTGACATGTGTTTGACCTACTTTCAGTTAGACTCAATCATTATTGCACTTTGACTTCAGTTAGGGCTCAGTTGAGTCAATTAGGGTTTTGATTAGTGGTTAACTTGAGTGTTGATTGTGGCTTACATTCAGTTAAGCTAGACTCACTCATTCAATTCAAATGACCTCCTTGGGAATTCGAATTGCTTTGTCATTCATGCTTGCAGCATGATCACTGTATTGTATTACTCATTTCTTGTGTGAATATATAGAGTGGCTACTCATTTTGTAGCACTATTACACCATTTTCATGTCTTATTGTTATTAATATTTGACGAGACTATGTTCTTGTCCCTAGGTTACTATGGTATATTAATATGTTATCAAATCTCATGGCGGGACGAATCTTAGATCTCTCAAAAACAAGGTTTTTGACAGATCTTGCATGAAAATTGAGCAATAGCTCAAAAATCCAGCGCTGCACCAGATGCCAAGGCTTACCACTTAATACCCTAAGTAAAGAACTTGTTGATCAAGCTTACTTGATTGACTATGCTGGGTGTGATGAAAGCCTAAAATGTGCAGGCTATCCGACCTTACATTGCCCTTTTTGTTTTGATTTTCAGGTTTTTAAGAGGTGAAAGAATTTGCTCCAGCAAATTCAGATGGCTTCTTCCATAGATCTTTTGACTTCATTCAATTTCCACTCATGGAAAGGAGACATGGAGATCCAGCTACATTTCATAGGACTCTATAGGGTCACCATGGACACTGAAGAAGAGCCTAGTTCTGCAATAGACAAATCTAGATTCTTGAACAAGAAGGATGAAGCATGTAGATTCTTGTGCCTCTCTATTTCCTGGGATCTTCTTTTCCATCTTTCGGGATTGAAGACTCCAAAAGAAATTTGGGACAAATTGGAAACCCTGTATGGAAAGTAGGATGATTTGAGAGTTTACCAGCTCGAAAATGAATTGATGTCTCTCCAGCCTTCCAATTTCGAGACCTTGAATGACTTTTTCAGAAAGTTCAAGCACATTGTCTTACTGTTGAAGCAATACAAAGTGTAGAAGGAGGATGATCAGCTCATCCTCGCCATACTCTCCAAACTTGGAGCTGATTATTTAGTTTTTGTCTCTATATTTCGTGCGGGGAAGCTCACAACCCCTGGATGGAAGATGCCTACACTCAATGCCTTCATTGAGTCCCTAACAAGTGAACATGATAAGCTTGTCTAGATGGGGATCATCAGATCCTCCCGTGATCAAGCCCTCCATGTCTTGGGGCCCAAATATCTGAAGGGTAAAGGAAATCAGCAGAATAACCCAAAAACTAAATTCGAAGCTCCTAAGCCTAAAGTTGAAAACCAGTAGCATGATGAGTCTTCTGGCTCAAAAAAGAACAAAGGGAAAGGGCATCATGGAAAGGAAAAATTCAAGTGTTCATACTGCAGGAAGGGATTCCACCCTGAACATGATTTCATGAAGAAGAATCTTGATGAAGCTACCTCTCTCCTTGAGATAAATCACATCAATATTCTAGAAATATTTCGGAGGAGAGATCAGCAAGATCGCGAACCACAGCATGAAAAAGGTCATGCCCTCATGGCAAGCACTTCGAATTCCAAAGCACTCTTGATTGATTCTGGAGCTTCAAACCACATGATGGCTGAAAGAGACTCCTTTTCATCCTTGGAGACCAACAAATCCATCCCCATCCACATGGGAGATGACTCCACCATCATTTTAGAAGGACAAGGTACGGTTGATCTTGAGAATGGCTATTTTTCAAATGTTTTGTATGTACCATCTCTGGCATCAAATCTCCTTAGTGTCTATCAGATGACACATACAAAAGTTCCTAAGAGAGTATCTTTAGCCCGAATGATGTTGAAATAACAGAACTTGCATCCGGGAAACTCATTGCTAAAGGCCTTGCAAACCATCATGCAAAATCCTATGAGTTCTCCCACTTTGTGGCAGATGCAAAGCCCACCGCACTGCTAACTCATGGAAATGAAGTTAGTAGGCTGTGGCATGAAATTTTTGGCCATATAAATTTCAAATATTTGCAGCATATACATAAAAAATCCATGGTTGAATGCCTCCCTCTCATCAAGGCAACCACTAGAATTTGCAAGGGCTGTGTGGTTGGAAAACACCCTGAGCACAAGTACGATCGGGGGAAGGCAAACCGAGCTACATGCATATTGGGGCTGATACATTCTGATATCAGCAGTCTGATGCCTATCACATCCATGAATGGATCAAGGTATCTTCTGAATTTTATTTATGATTTTTCAATGTACACATGGGTCTTCTTTCTCAAAAAGAAGTCTGAAGTATGTGAAAAATTCTCTGAACTGAAGGCCTTGATCGAGAATGCCTCTAGGCTTAAGATCACGATATTGAGATCTGATAATGGAAGGGAGCATGTCAGTAATTATTTGCTGCATATATTATCCCAAACTGGTATTCAGGTCCAACATCCAATTCCCTACACTCCCCAGCAGAACGGTGTAGCGGAAAGGAAGAATCAGTGTCTCAAGGAGATGACCACCTGTATGTTGGAATCAAAGAAGTTGCTGCAAATTTGTGGGATGAATCCATGCATGCTGCAGAATAAATTCATAATAGAGTGCCACACTCATTCATGAAAGGAAATACCCCTTTCTAAGCATACTTCGGACATAAGCCAGATGTGTCGAACCTGCGGGTGTTTGGGTCCACTGCATGGGCCCGAATTCCACTTGATAAAAGGAGGGATTTGCAACCGCAAAGCATATAATGTATTTTTATTGGGTATCCTAATGGATCAAAAGGTTTTAATCTTCTAGATATAAAAACAAAATATATCATCATCAAGAGAAGTGTCGAGTTCGATGAGCCTCTTCAGGACGTGGAACTAGTGCAGGAGAAAACTACTGAATTTCTTTCCTATTCTACTGAATATTTGGATGATGAAATTGGGGGTGATGACCCTAATTTGGATCCTATGATTTCTAATATCAGTGTACATCAAACATAAGATACTGAATAAAAACATGAAGTACAAAATCATCTTCCCACATGGGCCCGACAAACACTCTCCTCCGCAGGAGATAACATTGGAAATCTAGATGATCTAAGGAGAACTCGATCTGATTTCCAAAGAGCAGGTATTGTGCTCTCTTGTCCTGATAATTTGCTGTCCAAAAATTGTTATTTGATGATCATTTCAGACCCAAAATCATACTACCATTCTCGGAAGGATCCGAGATGGCAATTTTCCATGGATGAAGAGATGAATTCTTTTCAGAAAAACGCTACTTGGGAGCTAGTTTCTCTTCCTCTGAGAAGGAAATTGGTACAATGAAAGTGGGTGTTTCAAACCAAGGTTTCTGCTGATGGAAGCACCTGAAAAAATAAGGCAAGGATGGTGGAAAATGTTTTCTCTCAGGTCCAAGGTGTAGACTACCATGAGACCTTTGCACCGGTTGCAAAAATGGACTCCATCCGCCTAGTTTTGGCAATTTCGGCATCTAAGAACTGGGAAGTGCATCATATGGATGTTAAGTCAAAATTTATACATGGAGATATTCATGAGGAGATATACATGAAGAAGCCTGAGGGATACATCTCTGATCCATATTTGGTTTGCAAGCTAAAGAAGTCACTATATGGGTTAAAACAGGCCCCAAGAGAGTGGTATTCCAAGATGGATGCCTTCCTTCTCTCGCAAAACTTCCAAAGGTGTAGATCAGATCCAAATGTGTATATACAGTAGTATGATGGTAATTTTATTAGTATTGTTTTATATGTTGATGACTTACTGATCACAGGTAGCACAGTTGCTTCTATTTCAACCATCAAAACTGCTCTCCACAATGCCTTTGAAATGAGCGATTTGGGGCTCCTAAAACAATTTTTGGGGCTCGAAATTGAGCAAAATTCTGATGGGATAATGGTCACTTAGTACAAATATATATCAGAAATATTATTCAATTTTAACATGGATGAATGTAGCCCTGCACCATTCCCTTTGCTTTTAGGTATCAGCCTTGAAGAAGGAAAAAGCACACCTCCCATGGACTGCACTATCTATCGACAGCTGATTGGTAGCTTGTTGTACTTGACACATCCTTGGCCTAATATCTGTTATGCTGTGAATGTTGTATCAAGATACATACAGAAGCCTCATGATATTCATTGGAATGCAGCCAAGAGGATCCTCCAGTATATTCAGGGAACCAAGACCTACGACATTCACTATGCTGCAGACTCCGAGCTAGAGCTGGTTGGATACACAGATTCCGATTGGGCGGGTGATTCTATTGATCGGAAGTCTACTTCCAGATATGTATTCATATTTGGTGGTGGATCCATTTTCTGGTCTAGCAAAAAGCAGGCTGCCATAGAATTATCTTCAGCAGAATCCGAGTATCGAGGAGTGGTGAATGCTTGCATCCAAGCAGTTTGGTTGCAAGGCATTCTTTCAGAGTTTGATCTTGGTAGTGCTTTGTCCACTGTCCTCTTTTGTGACAATCAAAGTGCTATGAATATATCCACATATCCAGTTACCAGGAAGAGGACCAAGCATGTAGAGATCCACATGCACTATATCAGGGAGCTAGTGCATGACAGGACCATCATTCTGCAATTCTGCCCAACTGATGAGCAAATTGCAAACATATTCACCAAGATATTTTTAGAAAATAAGTTCACTTACCTCCGTTCACTGTTGGAGGTGACTCCATCAGGGTGATCAGACTACTTTCAGTGTTCAGCTTGAGGGGGGGCTTTCCCACTGGGTTTTCCCTCTTTTCCTCACTCAGTTTTCTTTTAGCATTGTTCCAGTTTCAGCATTGTACAGGTTGAACTATGGCCTTAGTTGCTGGGGCCCTAGAATTTTTATGCATTTTATGTTTTCTACTCCTCCTGAGTATAGCTTAAGGGGGGGTGTTGGAGACATTACCACCATACACACTCATTTTGGTCAATTTGGCCTAGTTAAACCACTATCCTAAGTATTATTGACTTAATTGACATCATAGGAGCATTATATGACATCAGCTAGATCACACCCACGCCTACCTTTAGTCAAGGAGGCTAACTTAGCCTTCTCCTACACTTGAGGAGGCTAACTGGAGCACTTCAGGGGTGATCTGAGTGTCATTAATGCCCCATATTGCTAACTGATGGTTACAATCAGTTAAATAGAGCAGTGTAGGTGCCCTCCTTCATTAAATTGATTATTTATTGATTATTTAATGAACTATAGTCAACAAAGGCGCCTCCAACCACTTATGATGTTCAGTTACACTTCAGTTAACCTCATCAGGGTTCATTGGAGTCATTGATGCGCTACCACTTATTGGTTGGCTTGCTGTGATGTGTTTCTGACCTACTTTCAGTTAGAATCAGTCATTATTTCACTCTGAATTCAGTTAGGGCTCAGTTGAGTCAATTAGGGTTTTGATCAGTGGTTAACTTGAGTGTTGACTGTGGCTTACATTCAGTTAAGCTAGACTCACTCATTCAATTCGAATGACCTCCTTGGGAATTCAAATTGCTTTTTCATTCATGCTTGCAGCATGATCATTGTATTGTATTACTCATTTTTTGTGTGAATATACAAAGTGGCTACTCATTTTGTAGCACTATTATACCATTTTCATGTCTTATTGTTATTAATCTTTGATGAGACTATGTTCTAGTCCCTAGATTACTGTGGTAGATTAATAAGTGTGTTGTTTCTTACTTTACCAGCATATGGGACCATGTTTAAGCATGAATACATAACCTAAATTGTACTTTTTTTCAATGGAATCTCCATCCCAGTCAAAATCAGTAAATCCAACTAGTTATAGTGGAGAACTAGAAGCATAGTGTATCTTGAAGTGTTTGGTTCCTTGCACATAATGCAAGCTCCTTTTAGAATACTTCCAATGGATCTCATGAGGCTCCTGCATGTACCTTTCAATAGCATATACTGAATAAGACAAATCAGGTCGAGAGTGTGTGAGATACAACAAGATCCAAACTACTTGTCTACGCAATGAGTTGTCCACCAATGGAGATGAACCAAAATCACATAGTTTAAATCCTGAAAGGAAGGGACACTTGGATGGTCTACATTCAGATATTTTTAAATTTAATAACAGGTCTGAAGCATACTTTGATTTTCCAACCTTAATACCTGCATCAGATTGCTCAATCTCTAAGCCAAGAAATTGTTTCAACAATTCAAGGTATGTCATTGAAAACACATTGTACAATGAAGACTTAATTGAGCCTATATAAACAATGCAAATTCCAGTGATAAAAATATCATCAACATACAATATTATGATTTGACCAGAGTCATCTAAATGCTGCAAATATAAACTAGTATCATATTTCATCTTTCAAACCCTTGCGATAGAAGAAAGTTGTCCATCTTGGCATACCAAGCCCTAGGGGATTGCTTGAGGCCATAGAGACACTTCATCAACCTGTAAAAAAGTGAAGGATCATGAATTAAACCTTTAGGATTCTACATATAATTATCCTCATGAATAAAATCACTCTTTACATCCATCTGGTGCACCTCCCATCGCTTATATGCAACAATATCCAAAACTAGCCCGATAGAGTCCATCTTTGCAACCGATGCAAATGTCTCTACCTGGATTTATACTTCAGATCTGAACCATTAACAACCATCTTTGCAACTGGTGAAAATGTGGAAAAGAACCTTGAAATATACTTTAGATATTAACCATAAACAACCATCTTGGTCCTATAAACCCACTTACATTGCACTAGTTTCCTCTTGGAAGGTAGAGGAACCAACTCCCAAGTTTCATTATCTTGCAAAGACTTGAACTCTTCTTGCATGTTTGTTTTCCATATTGGATCATGTGATGATTATTCATATGAATACGTATCATATCCAACCATTATAAATTGCCTCTATGGAAGAATCAAATCACAAGTGAAGAAAGCATTGTGAAACTAAGATCTAGTCTTCCTACAATCTAGTGGATCTCCAACAAGATCACCAGCTACTTGTATGGTTTTCTCATCCCATTTTGGCCTTATGGGTTAGTCATGATCTGCATGCATCCATCTAATCATTTTCATCTTCCATATTAGAATCATAAAAATCAGAGAGATAATCGTCACTTACATCATCATTGAGTGGAGGGTGTGAGCAATCCCCCTTGACTAGTTCGATCTCTTCCATGGGCTCTTCTTCGAACTATACACTTCTCTCCATAAAAAAATTTTGAGATGAAGGATCAAAGAGGTTTTAGCCCTTTTCATATTCATAATATCCAACCATTATGGACTCCTTTCTTTGATTTTTCAAGGACTTTCTCTTTTCGGGAGGAATTCTATCCCAAGCCTTTGAGCCAAAAACCTTGAAATGATAAACATTAGGCTTGTGACGACTCCAAGCCTCAAATGGATTTTTCTATTACAATTCTTAGTGTGAATATATGTTATAAAAAATTCATCATAAGTTATGGCTTCATCCCATATCTTAGGAGACAAATAATTATCCTCCAACATGCATGTGGTCATCTCCTTCAATGCTATATTCTTGCACTCTGCCACACCATTTTGTTGTGGTGTGTAAGGCACTGAATGTTGCATTTGAATTCCATTTTACTTGCATAGATGTTGTAGGTTCTTAATTACATATTCATTTCCATTATCAATCCTTAATACATTGACCTTCTTCCCACTCAAGTTCTCAACCAAATCCTTGAAAACTTTGAAGATTTGAAACACTTCAGATTTTTGCTTGAGAAAATACACCAAACAATACCTTGAGAAATCATCTATGAATGTTAAGACATACCTTTAGTTTCCATATGAGGGTGTGGAAATAAGTCCTATTAGATATGAATGGATCAAATCAAGCTTTTGGACAACCCTTCTTTCCTTTCCCTTCTCATACTTGCGCTTTTCCTGCTTCCCAACTTTGCATCCCTTGCATGTGACTTTGGAAAACTTAATTCTTGGAAGTCCTTCAACCATGTTTTAATTTCTAAAAGATTGAATATATCTATAGTATAGGATTCCAAACCTATGATGCCATATGTCTCTGGTCTCATTGGCATGTGACAAGAGCTCATTCCCTAAGAAGTAAGGAAGAAAGTGTGAAAACTTGTACATCCTTGACTCATGATCTGCAATATCCACTGCAACAACTTGGCCTGTAGAAATTTCTAAAATCTCCACATCATCTTGAGTGAATGACACTCATACGAACATGTATGTGTGATTTTATAGACAGAGAGTAGGTTTTCTGCAAGATCAGGAACATACAACACATTGTTGAAATACCCATTTTCAAGGTTGATCATGCCAAATCCCTTTTGCTAGGATCTCAGAGTCATCATCCATGAGGATGGATGGAAAATTGTATGTATGTAGGTCCAAGAAGGAGTCTTGTATTGAATCCATGTTCCTTGAAGCACCTTAATCTATGATGAAGGAGGAAAATCCAGAATATCCGGCAACCAGTGCATGGCATCTATCCTTGTTCTCAGAATTCGAACCTCCCTCTTTCTTCCTTGTGCCATCTAGAAGAGGAATGTTGTTCTTATCAAGGATTTGTGCCATCATGTCAATGGTTTTCTTCATGCATGCACTCTTTGGATTCCAACTTTTGTGACAATAAGTGCATTTTGTCTTCTCTTGCTTCTTTCCTTTGTCCTTTCTACGATTCAAATCCCCATCATAATATTTGGGCTTCTCTTGTTCCTTCTTCTCTTGATACTTAGAATCCTTGGGATTCTTCTTTCCATTTCCTTAATTCAAAACACCTGCAGCAAGGGCTTGATCCTTGGTGGATTTGATGGTATCCATTTGAACCCATTTATCTTGTTCTTGAGTCAAGGACTTCATGAAGTCTTCCAATGTAGGAATTCTCCAATTTCAAATGGTCATCTTGCCTGAGTGGAATGTTGATACAAACACTGAATATCCAGGACCTAGCTTAGAAAGAATGGAAAATATCACCTGCTCTTCCTTCTTTTCAATGACACATTGTTTCAGCTTAAGTGCCAAGGATTTGAACTTGGTGAAGAAATCTTGGATCATCTCAAATTGAGTTGGAATCAATGTGATCAACTCATTTTGGAGTTGGTGCCATCTCATCTCATCTGTCTTCCCAAACGATGACTCAACATTGATCCACACCTCATTGGGTGTTGTAAGGATGTCTACAAGAATAAAAATATCCATTGAAATATTGAGACAAAGCATTCTGAATGCTTTATCCAACCTGTTGAAATAATTAGACTTTTCCACAACATAGTTGGGCTCATTCTTTGATCCCATGGTTACTTTGTAGAGGACTTTTGAACTCAACCGGATCACCATTTCAGCCTTCCATTCAAAATAATTTAATGGGGTAAGCAATATATGAGTCTGCTCCATTTCTGCTTGCACACTGAGTGACAAAGAACAATGGAACAACATGTAATGCAAACTCTCAAATTTTCTGGAGGAGACCCTAGCTAGCAATTCAAACCCTCTAAACTCTCTAAATTTGACTTGCAGCTCCAAATATCTCTGATACCATGTGAACATATGATTCAAAACAATATCTAGGAGCTAAGAGAATCCTCACATATAAATAATTTCATAAAACAGGAAGAAAACAGTGTAAAAGAACAATATTAACACGGAGATTATGCCAATAAGTGAGTTTTCTATTACTGTCCAACATGTGAATATGTATGGAACATTATTATAATCAAATAGTATAAAATCATTATCCTTTGGAGGAAAATTGGTGCCATACATGTGGCAGGCTTAGATTGGACCTCAAACCCCCCTAGGCAGACCAATGAGCTCCCAAACCACCTCAAATGGTCACGAATGGCCATGTGAATGCAGATGATCATGCCATGTCATAAATAAGGGTATTCTAGGGGTTTTGGAGTGCATGGTTGAGTGGGAGTGGCTCTAGGAAGAATTTGATGGTCCACAAGAGAAAATAACACTCAAATACAATTGATGGGCGCCTCTAGTCAAACCAATTCCCTATTTTAAGGAGTAGGAGCACCCCAAGAGACCAAATTGTCATTAATGAGGGATCTCATGCTCTTGAATGATCAAAATGTGGGCGTTGGGTTTAATTAATGGTCCAAAACCCCCCAATTACCTTAGGAAGTCAACATAACCAAATTTTTGACATGTAACATGAGTGAAAAAAATGAAGGTGTGTCCTATGTAATATAGGACCACGATACTAGGTGGTATGGTGTTCTAATAGTCCTTCCACTTATGGTGTTCCTCCAACATCATAATGGAAAACTCTATCTGATTGCGGCTATTCCAGTGCACACTCACTAGTGTTGAAACCAAATGGTACATTGAGTTTCCCCATGCCACTTATCTGGATTTTTCCTCTTTAGACTCGATGTTCCTCCAGTACTTCCATATACTCATCTGTTACGATGATGACATTGAAATCCTATTATACTGTAGACAGAACATTGCTACCCATATCACAGATCACATCCATGAGTGGCATCATTGTCGTAGTTTGTGAAAAATCTAGTCAGATAACAAAATATTCATTGATTGGTTTCTTAAAACCTTAATCCCCCTAGCAGCAAGGATTTTGCATCCGAGCGCACATAGAATGAGGAATAAGTAATCCTCAAAGAACAACAGTTTGAACTTATCTATGCCCAATCAGGTTACCTTTATACCATCATACCTGATGCTCCTTGTGATGGATCCTCACAACACGATACACCAAGGGCATCCCATGATGCTTATGGATTCATTGGCTCTATCACCCAGCACCCCCACCTATACACGAACTTTGCTTTGATTCCAACTCACTTCTGTAAGGCCCCTAGCATTTCCCAACCCGGCTATGCCCCTGACTTTTCACGTAGAGAATCTCAATTTGGAGACACACCTTCATATGCATATCTCACACCTATTCCTCACATTCATGGACCAAATTTCTTGAAACCTACTTGTAATGGCCATATGGTAGGATTTATAGCACCTCCAGCTACTCCACCCTACTACTCACCACTTGTGAAACCTACACTTGCTTCGGCCCCGGCTCCTCTTGTTCCACAAGGAAAGGTCTATGCTAAGAACAACCTCCCTAATCAACCCGCCCCCAATAACAAACAAGGGCAGGGAAGAAGACAAAGAGGTAGGAACCGGGGAAACAACCAACCTCAAGGGGGACGTCAACAATCCAACCACCTAATAACAACATAGCCAATTCCCTTGCACAAAATCCCCAACGTTCACCTAGACCAAGGAAGAACCCTCAGTTATGGACTAACTATCAGTGTACCATTTGTGATGTTTATGGCCATTATACACAACATTTCCCCCAACTGCATCAAGTCTGTGACTTATTACAAGTCAAAAATCAAGGTGAAACCAATGTTGTCGCTCCAACACAACTAAAACTAGCACCACAAGGTCCTTCGCCTATGGTGTTGCAGAACCCATTACCAAATCAAGGAATGGTTGCAACCCAACCCTTGGTACCACAAAATATCGCAATTGCTTGTTTAAATCAACCCTTTGATCCTGTTGTCCATTAGCTTATGACATTGTCATCTGATGTCAACTTACAAACTCAAAGAAACTAATATGGCTCCACCACGAAAAAATTGTTAATCCCTCTAGGGTGTCTACCTCCACTTCTCTCTATATTTGCTTACATTTACTGAGACCCCCGACAGAAAGGGCTACCAAAGTCCCTAGGTTACCTTTGTGTCGTGTTGCGAGCAACCTCACTGCTGCATTTGCTCTCAATTACAATATTATCGATGACTTGGCCTAGTATCCCTTTGCTATGTCTACTTTGGAAGTCCTGAGAACTTGTAGTTCACAATGAAAATCCTTTTATATGCTTTAGGTGTCTCTGACCCCTCTGATTCCAAGTTGATCACTTTCAACTTGGATCAAGAAAAACCCCAGATGTCATCATCCATAGCCTTCTAGGTTTCAGTCACTATTTTAAATTTGTTCATTCATCGATGTATCATTGATGAGGGTGCATCCACTTGTGTCTTGTCAACCTTCATTTGGTAGAAACTTGGATCCCCAACCCTTCATCCCTCAACCACCACCCTTCTTGCTTATGTTGATCATGCTTCTCAACCACAAGGACTTATCATGAACATCCCCATTGAGTTGGCTGTAAAAACTGTGTTGATTGACATCGAGGTTGTGAACACATAGCTAGATTACAACCTCCTTGTACGTAGTTACATGTACGCAATGTGAGCCATTTCTTCTATCGTATTCTAATTCCTGATGTTACCCCATGATGTAACACCCCGGTTTTGACCCCATTGCATTAAATGTACATGATGTATATATTGTAATTAATCATGGTGTGGAGCTAAAGGCAAAATCCCCACCATTGATTTGTCTGTGTTATGTTTCGGTGATTGGAATCATTGATGATGGTTTATCATGGTACATGGCATATATTAAGTTTTGTCATCATGTAAATATGCATCTTTAATTAAATAACCCCAACCAGCTATGTTTGTGTCAACTAAATTGAGAAGGGGCATGATTCTCATAAGGATAAAGGGGGGGATGTCAAACCTTGAGCCATGAGGAAAAATCCATGTGTCACCACCCTGTTTTATTGCTCATATTTCCTTGTCTTATCCAACTACCATTAAAAGTTCTGCTATTAGTTGGGGAAGTTATGGCTAGGGAGTGGAGTGTGGCAGGACTATCAGTCCTTACCCACACGCACACTCCACCAGTGGGTTGACCCTCACATTGGCAAGGAAAACCACCACCACCATCACTCCATGCAGACTCTCCACTCTCTCCACTACGCCATTCTCTCCATTGTTGGTTCATCCTCACGCAGAGACGGTAGTTCTGTTCATCCACACACAAGGAAAAATGCCCTGTGTCTCACGCAGAGGAATTCTTTTTCTGTTTGGTCTCACACAGCCAGGAGAGGGAGCCATTTCCACTGTCATTCACATTTTCCATAGAGAGGAATCTGGTGTGTTTCCATCTGTATCTGGGATCTGGTGTAAATTTCTCTCATGCATAGGTTAGAAGGTTGATTTTCCTTCCCCGTTGCTATCTGTGTAAGTCTTCCCGGTGGCTTCATTGTTGAGAACGGACTGTTGTTTCCCCACATTGCTGGTTGTGTCTGTTTTACATTTTGGGACTACTGGAGGTTGTTTTGGAGCTGTTTTGGCCACGATAGGGCCAAGAACGACTCAGGAGTTGTTTTCCTTGCCCAAGCTGTGAATCGCTTGTGTGACTACATGTATGCAGTGGTTGGTATTCGGACTATGTTGGGAGTATGGATGGGGGCTTGGGTTGCTTGATAAACCTGGTGTGTTTGGAAACCACACAGACAGAGCTAAAGGGCTAGCTTTCTTCTCCACAACCCCTGAATAGCACTGGAAGGGAAGTCAGGGCCTGAGGGACTATGTAGCAGAGAAGGGACCGATTCCTTGTGTTCGATGTGTGTGGGTGTCTTAGAAGTCAGGCTAGTTCTGGTTTAGGTTTTTCTAGCTCTGTAATGGGCTCACCAGCTTAGCATTTATCCTTTCCCAGCTCCTTGATGGCCTGATAAACTTAACCATGTTGGCTTGGCTGTCTCATTGATGGCCTGATAAACCCAACTGTGTTGGCTTAGTTGTGTTTTGTGTATCCTTGGCTATGTGTAATCCTGCTTGTTCCTTATTACTTGTGTTGGGATTAGGACCCGGGTTCTATGCTTTTGTCTTCGCACCAACAAAAGACCCACAGTGTTGGCCCTTTCAGCAACAACCTGCAAACAAGTTGCAATCTCACCCGAAACAGCTATGGGGTGCCACAGAATCAGGTTTCTGCAAGAAGAAGAGGGATATTACTGTACCTTTAGCTTCTAACAAATGATAATCATGAAATACAGAGCTTTGATATTCACTTATTTAGCTTCGCGGTTAGATAAACAAACAGTGCCTTGCTCAACCCTTTACTGGGAATTCACAGCGAAGTTAGTATTTAGCAGTGATCTTACTTATCAGTTATATAATTATTAATGCATAAAAGAACATAACAACAACAC